>CM038682.1:223470594-223789755 GCA_021605205.1 Aegilops longissima
CTCCATTCCGTTCCCATTCTTGGTGCCATTATGGTTGTCTGAGCTACCTCCTCCGTGGGTATGCTGAAATTGTCCTCTGTCTTGAGGTAAGCGAAGTTTCTGCTGAGCTCGAGTTATTCTTCCCTTGTCCATGCTTCCTCTTGCGGTAGTCAATCTGCTCTGCTTCCTTCAATCATAAGCGCACGATCTACCAACTCCTGGTAGTTATTGAAAGTGGCTACCATCAAGCTGCATGCTCAGCTCATCATTCAGTCCTTCTAGAAACTTCTCTTGCTTAGCTGCATACAGTAGCGCGTCATCTGGGGCATAACGTGCTAACTTGCTAAAATCATCCACATCTTGTGTTATCCGTCCTCCTTGGCGCAAGTTGCGAAACTCACGCTTCTTCATGGCATAGCTCCTGCTGAAACATGGGCGTATGGAAAGCTTGCTGGCTGATCCCATGTGGCGGTGTCTCTGGGGTAAGTGGCTGTAAAATTCTCCCACCATCTTGATCTGGGGTCCTTGAGCTGATGTGCGGCAAATTTCACCCTTTCTCCATCTGTACATCCTGCAGTGGTCAACTCCCTTCCTATCTTTCGGAGCCAATCATCTGCAACAATCGGCTCGATGCTACTGGAAAACACCGGCGGATTCAGCCTTAAGAAACGGGTCAAAAGGTCAATAGGTGGTGGTGGTGGTTGGTTGTTGTTGTTGTTGTTGTTGCCTTGGTTCTGTACCAATGTTTGAATCAAGGCATTCTGCTGTTGAATCAACTGAGTGATCTCTGGCGGGAAAACAAATCCGGGGTCGCGTCTCGGAGGCATCTGAGGGGTTTAAAGAAAAGACGAGAGTTAAGAATAGAATGAGGTCTAGAGAGAAACACTACCCATATGCACATGAGACAAATCACACAGTATCAATTCAAACAAGGTATAAAACGGTCTATCTATCGTTACAAAGTGTTGGAACTAAAACTAATTATAATGGGGGAAATCTACTACTGTTATGGTAGTCAACTAGAAAAACTGCTCCGATGAAGACTCCATGATATCTGCTCGACTTCATCTTACGTAATCATCATCACTAGGATCGGAATCGGTGTAAATCGATGATGATGTAGTTCTCTGGGCAGTGCAATCTTCATCTTCTCCTCCGGTGCTGAATTTCCCATGAGTTCTTCAATCTTCTCCTTAAGATCGCCATTTTGTCCCACTAGAGCTACAATCTCCTCCATGTAGTCCTTGCGAGTGGCCTTGAGTTCTCCTTCTAGTTCGATAATCTTGGCTTTTCTGTCTTCAAATCCATCATGTCTGCGCTTTGTCTGGTTCTCTGGCGTCGAATGTGCTGGTTTAACTCTGGATGAAAGCTGCAATGGATCGGTCCTTCTTAGTGCCAACTATCTCCCATTTTTCATCTCGGCGCCCACAAATCTGGTAGATAGTATCCTTGAGGTCTTCTTTATAAACTTCTCCAATCGTCCCATGGTTATGTGAGCTGCCATGCTCTTTCCTGGACTCGAGTTGGTGCATTGAAAACACACTCTATGGGCTCCGTGATTGGCATAAGCGTCCTTAGGGAACTTGAGCTTGAATCTTCGGCGCTCTTCTTGAGTAAAGTGGAATTGTAGGTCCGGTGAAGCTTGGTAATCCGATGTTAAGGTACTTAGTGACTTCCTTGGTGTCGTCCAAAGGGTGTATCTTCATCCGGTGGGTGAACTTGATCCTCGCTTCCATCATCCTAAAAGAGTAGAAAAGATCGGGAGTTAGAAATGAGAATAGAGAGTAGTGATCTAGGGCTTTAGCTTAATGGTGGTGTCCTCTGGTCGGCGTGTGCTCGATACCATCTTTGTAGCGACCGGACCTCAAGCGATCGATCTCTGTGCTCGATGTCATCCACGGATCGATAATCTTGACACCACACATTACTCGGAGGATTTATAACGAGTAGCAATCACACACTTATTACAATCGAATGTCTCAAGAGAGAACTTAATAAAATAAATATGGCTTAAGGCCATCTAATACAATAACAATGGAAGGCTTGGAAGAATAAGCGAGTCCATCAACTCCAATGGCATCATTGAGTATAGAACCACGACCTAAACACCTTACTAAATGCGTGCGAAAAGTCGCAACATGAAAAGTTGCAGCCGAAAAGGGTCGACACATGGAATATCTGGCAATGTAACACATAGAGAATAATGGAATAATAAGCCTATACTACATGCATTTATGGCTGGTGGAAAAGCTCTTTGGTTACAGTTTTTGCGTAAAGCCAATTTTTCCCTATTGCAAAGAAATAAATTTATTTAACTATCATGGTGGTTGTGAAACATTGAGAATGGTTGACAGTATTCTCAATCCCAATTAAAAAGTACTCATTAAAACCCAAAAATATTAATTAAAAGTAACATGATGAGATTCACACGATATCCAAGTACTAGATACTCAAGATGTCCATAACCGGGGACACGGCTAACCATGATTAGTTTATACACTCTGCAGAGGTTTGCGCACTTTTCTCCACAAGACTCGATCGCCACCGTTTGGTTTCTCGCACTACATGGTGTTTGAGAGACGGATGACCGAGACATAGTCTTTCAGAAGCGCTAGCACCTTAGATGTGGGTAGACCGTACCAACCTACAACCCCTACATCAGCTAGCCTACCCGTAAGAGTTCGCACAACAATCAACTATGCCAGAGCCCATAATGGCTTGTGGCTGCACACGGAAGTTTCTAGTTTGAATAATCTCATGATCCCTTTGAGCCTGGGTGGCGGTCCGAAGAAAATACAGGCAAGTCCTGATAGAAACCAGGTGCCTCAGTCCACCCAGATGTGTGTTTAAGTTGCCACCTTAAATAAACCATTAATTTAACAAATCTCACATCTGTCATGGAATTCACTCACCCAATCCACGTCTACTAGCATAGCATAGCATAATAAGCAAACGTAGAAGTAACTCCCAAGGGTGTATAATAAAACAGGTAATAGGTACTACCTCAACTACTTCCCATCCCACAATTTAATTAGATCCTAATCATGAAAGTGTTTGAGGATAGATCTAATGCATAAAAACTGGGTATGAGAAGAGGTATGATCAAAGTGTTACTTGCCTTGCAGATGACCCGCGAAACCTAGAGACTCGAAGTAACAGGAGGCGCACTCCGGGTATTCTATCGCAGAAAAACAAACAAGCATTCAATAAGCACTCATCTAATGCGCAGGTAAAACTCAAATAGATCTAACCATATAGTTCAACTTAAGAACTCCGGTTTGCAAAAAGAATCAAATCAAACGAAGCAACGAAAGTCAAACGACGAAAGAAAACAACTCCGTTTTACTAATCTGGATCTAAGTCAAATTTTACAGAAGCAAAAACTTGTTTAAGTAGATTATTTGGAAAGAGGGTTTCGAGACGAAACTCCATGCGCTTGAATCGCCTGATTCCGATAAACGAGCGAAAAGTTATACTAAAATGAAATCGGATCCGAAATCGCGATCAGAAAAATCGTGGATTAAATCCGATAAAAACAAAAAACGACGAAGGGTTAACGAACGGACGTTCGTTAACTAAACTAATCGACGAGCAGCGTTCGTTAAAATGAAACGAGCGAGCGAGCGTTAAGCTATTTAACCTAAACCGAAAAAACCGAAACTAATAAAAAGCGAAACAAAAAACCGAAAAAACAGTCCGATTTTAGAAAAACCGTGACCACGATTTTCGGTAATGGCGAACCTCGTCCGTGAGATTCCGGCGACGGCGGTAGCGGGGGTCGGTAATGCGGCGGATCCGTATGACGACGACGGACGGGGATCCGGCGGTAGCGGCGGCGGTGTGAGGTCGGTGGCGGTGGCTAGGGTTGGGCCCAGGTGGGCGGCTTATAAAGCCCCAGCAGTCAGGAGTCCTAAGCGGACCGCGGCCGTGGAGTCGGTCTTGCGTTTTTTAATAATTCTGCAGAAAAAAAAAGAAATACTAAACAGACTCCAAAAATCCGAAATAAATTTTCCCGGCTTCTAAAATCAAGCGGACAAGATGAACTTTATTTGGGGTCTAAATGCAATTTTGAAAAGCAGCATTTTCCTAAATTCAAATAAAAGGCGAAAAACTCCAAAATAAAATCTTATTTGATTTTATTATTAATTCTTCATTATTTCTTTATTTTGGGAAAGTCATTTTATTCCCTCTCTCATATTTTGATAGAAGAAATAATTGAAGATAAAATAATTAAAATCAAAAGATCCTATTTTCAAAATTTGAGAAAACTCATATATGAAAATAACGAAAATCTCCAACTCTCTCCGTGGGTCCTTGAGTTGTGTAGAATTTCTAGGATCGAGCAAAAATGCAACGAAAAAAATATGATATGCAATGATGCTCTATGTATAACATTCCAAATTGAAAATTTGGGATGTTACATCTGCAGCGGCGTCGGCCGGCAACGAAGCAGAAGCATCGCCTCGGGAGATCAGCACCGATCTGCTCTTCTTTGGGACCCCTGCCTTTGGCTTCTCCGGGGGGTGCCCTTGGACCTCGTGGTGACCCCGGCGGAGTGAGGCGACTCCCTCGCCAGGTGCTCGCCGGTGTCATCGTCACAGGGGAGGGTGCAGAGGAGATCGGTCTGGAGCGGAGGAGAAGTCTCCCCCGCCTCCTCCCGGGTCGCCTCCGAGTCCGACCCCTCCTCCTGGTCGGACTCGCCGGAGGACAACATCACCGGGGGCCCGGTGGGCGCCAGTGGTACGAGCCCGCGCTCATTGAAGACAGGCATGGCGGCGGTGACCTTTTCCCCATCTGGGCGGCGGTATAGCGGAAGATGAGAATCTGGCGGGCAACCTTGGTCCTTCCGGACCAGGAGGCGCAGGACCTTGTTCAGCTCCTCTTCGGGCAAGTTGTCCGAGCGTAGTCGGAGGCCGCCTCCCTCGCCCATGAGCTTCCACAAGGGGCGCGAGCGTGCCTGGAGCGGAGCCAGGCGCTGTGTTAGGAACTCCTTGACAATCATGGCCCCCGTCAGCGTCTCCGCCTTCGGGTCGTCTGGCTTCAGGTCGGCCACCATCTTCTCCATCAACTGCTCTACCCAGGGATCGTTGAGCTTCTCGTGAGACCATCCATCATGAGGTGCTGGCATCCCAGTCGGCAGCACCGGCCGAGGGTAGGATCGCTTGGCATCCATGAAGATCCACTTGTCCCTGAAGTCCTCCACCTTGTTTCCGGCTCACGAGATCACGTTGCTGCCATTGGCCGCGACGAAGTTGGCACACCTCAAACACTGGCCCTCCTTGACCTGGAGGTAGAAGAAATGGCGGAGCAGTGCCACAGACGGCATCACCCCCAAGAATGCCTCGCAGTAAAAGGCAAAGATCGATAGGAGGAGGACGGAGTTGGGATGGAGATGAAGGGCGTGGAGATTGTAATGGCGGATGATGGCATAGAAGAAGCAGGAGAAGGGGGGGACCAGCCCCGCGAAGACGTTGTGCAAGAAGAAGGGGTAGAAGGTACCGCCCAAGGTTTCTGGCTTGGCGGAGCCGGCCCGGAGCGCTATCTCTCCCCCCCTCATTGCTGCGGTCTGCCGTCACCAGGAGCGCGACGGCGAGGTTTTTCTCCGTGACTGTAGACGCGCTCAGGGCAGGCTCGAACTAGCAGGGCGAGCGCACGACCTTGGCCTTGTCGGTGGCCATCAGCTGCGGGCTTGGGGAGGAGTTTCGGCGGATCTGGAGTCTCTATGGGCGAGAAGGAGAAGGGGATCTGGACCAAGACGAATGAAGGGCAATGAAAGCTCTGTAGCGGGCGCTAGCCTTCTTGTCAGGCAAGGACGGTTGCCGAGGCAGTGTGGGAAGCGGAGGCGCCCACATCCCATCAATCGCCACGCGTACCCGAGGCCGCAAGTGGTTGGGGCCCACGGCGCTCCGCACTTGACCTTTGGCTTTGCCTCAAAGCCAAGTTCGAGCGCGCCTTGGGCCCGGGGGCTACTGTCGGTGTCCTGGGACCGGGGGTGCCCGGACTTGCCTGCCTGCGGGCCACATCATGGCTCCGTCAATGGCCCAGTATGGCCCAGCTTCAACGACAACAACTCAATACCCTCGCGAGGGGCCGAGCCTCGCGAGGCGGACGACACCAAGACCTCCCTAGGGGCGGCCTCACTAGGCTGGCTCCCGAGGAGCGGAGATATCTATGCAAGGTGCACCTCGTGAGGTTCATATGACGTGACCCATGACGACCAAGGCCAGGCGGGCGCCAGCGGGTGCAGTGTACCAGTTTCCTCTTTGGTGCTAAGGAGGCAAGCACAGGCGTAGGGTCCCGAGGAATCAAGCAAAGGTTTCCATATCGGTGCAACAAGACCAAGACCTCCAGGACGGAGGTCATCGCGGAGCCCACCGCGGCGTCACCACCAAAGCCCTTTTGCAGGAGAAGACTACTTTTGTCAGGATAGCTTGTACTAGTTGTCTCCCTTCAAATTTGGCCATTGTGGGATCCCTTCCCGCCTAAATTTGAGAAGGGGACCAAGGCCACTATAAATAGGGCTTAGCCACCACCATAGAGGGACATCAGATCCATTCCACCCTGACCACCTCACCAGCTCATCGAGCTCAAGAACAACTCACCTCCTGAGGTTGTTCGTCCACTGTACTAGTTCATCCTTAGCCCCACGAGGCAAACCACCACAAAGATGGAGTAGGGTATAACACCGCGAGGTGGCCTGAACCAGAATAAATCTCTATGTCTCTTGTTCTTTGGGTTCGTCGAGCTAGGTCGTGGAATCGTTGAGCAGGCAGATTGGGTGAGAGATTCCTTCGCACGCACCCCAAAGTTCAAACCTCTCAAGGGTCTGCGGAACCCCAAATCCGATAGAGTAAGAAGAGCCTAAGCTTGTGGATTCCCATGGCATTCCAAGCTATTATCCAAAGAGAAGCAAGCTACTAAGCTTGGGGATGCCCCGAGTGGCATCCCATCTTTCTTCTAACGACCATATGTATTTTACTCGAAGCTATATTTCTATTCGTCACATACTATGAGTTTTGCTTGGAGCGTCTTGTATGATATGAGTCTTTGCTTGTTTTGTTTTTCTTTTTAAGTCTTGAATCCTTGCTGGACACACCTATTTGAAAGAGCCAAAATTATGCCATGACTTGTTAGAATTGTTCTCTATGCTTGACTTATATCTTTATGAGCTATGGAATTGCTCTAGTGCTCCACCTATAAATTTTTGAGCATGGTGTGCTTTAGTATTTTCGAAGAAATGCTCTCTTGCTTCACTTAGATTTGTTTAAGATTAGTAATTTTTTTAAGAAATTCTCTCTTGCTTCACTTAAATTAATTTGAGAGAAAGAAACATTATGCTCATGATCTTCACTTATATTTGTTTGAGCTTATCAAAAGCAACACATGAAAATTAGTTACAAAGTGATAGATATCCAAGAAGGATATAATAAATACTTTCATGAAGATCATTGGACAAAATAAACTTGATTCCTTGTAATAGTTTTGAGATATGATGATGTGACATGTGAGTCATGTTGATGAGTAATTGTGCTTTAGTAAGAATATTGGTGTTAAGGTTTGTGATTCCCTATGCAAGCATGAAAAGTCAATAGTTATGCAATGATATTTCATCCTACTTGTGGTGCGTTATTCGGTGTTAATTATGCTTAATGCTCGCTTATGAGATTATTCGTTTCTTGGTTGGTCGCTTCTCAATCTTTTGCTAGTCTTCATATTGCACTAAGTATGATCACTACTTGTGCATCAAAAAACCCTTAAACCAGTTTTGCCACATGAGTCCACTATATCTACCTATATGCAATATTCTTTGCCGTTCTAAGGAAATTTGTATGTGCCATGTTTAATTTTCAAAATAAATTTCCCTTCTATGTGTTCGTAATGCTCGCGAGGCAGTGAGGGGTGGCTAATATTTTCCATGCTAGATGTGTTATTCTCACTATGAGTGTTTATTCACTTGTCATTGCATGAGAGTAAGGCAAAGATATTAGGGATGCCCAGTCCCGAAATGAAAATGAATTTACTTTATGTTGTCGAATAATAAATTCCTTGGAAAGTGTTGGTATGGAGGGCACCCGTGGATACGGTTAGCCATGGAAAGTGAAATTATGGTGGAAAAAGGAATAAACTTTATTCTCTGTTTTGGAACCGCCTATGATATATCTAGCATGGTAAGTGTTGGGAACTCTAGGTCGTTTTTGTTGGTGGGAAAGGCACACCTCCCAAAATGTTTTTATCTCTAAGTTTTTCGCTTTGAGCTCTGGCACCTCTACAAATCCCTACTTCCCTCTGCGAAGGGCCTTTCTTTTTAATTTATGCAATTTTTATTTTTAATTTGAGTCTCCATCTTCTCTTATAAAGCACCAACTAGGAGGCACTATGATCGTACTTGAGCATTGAGTGTAGTTAATATGTGAGTGTGTTTCATGAATGGATCAATGATTGAGCATGATGGGCTAGGGATAGCGTATTTTAGCATTGATATTTTGAAAGACATGGTTGCTTGTTGACATGCTTGAGTATTTAAGTCTCATGTCAAAAGTAGACTATTGCTTTGAACCATATAAAAGTCCAAATGTCCATGCTATAAAGAAAAGAGTATAATATCACATGTTAGGCAGCATTCCACGTCAAAAAATCTGTATTTATCATTTACCTACTCGAGGATGAGCAGTAACTAAGTTTGGGGATGCTGACACGTCTCCAATGCATCTATAATTTTTGATTGTTCCATGTTGTTATATTATCATTCTTGGATGTTTTATAATCATTTTATATCATCTTTTGGTTCTAACCTATTGACATAGTGCCATGGGCCAGTTGTTGTTTTCTGCATGTTTTTTACATCACAGGAAATCAATACCAAACGGAGTCCAAACGCAGTGAAGCTTTTTGATGATTTTTTCTGGACCAAAAGACATCCAGTGGGCCGGAGAAGCACCTGGGGGGTGCTCCAAGTGGAGCACGACCCACCAGGGCGCTCCTGGGGGCCGAAGCGCGCCCGGGTGGGTTGTGCCCACCTCGGGTGCCCCCTGAACCGCCTCTTTGCTCTATAAATACCCCAATTTTCCAGAAACCCTAGGGGAGTCGACGAAAATCAATTCCAGCCGCCGCAATTTCCAGAACCACCAGATCCAATCTGGACACCATCACGGAGGGGTTCATCGTGCCCATTGGTGCCTCTCCGATGATGCGTGAGTTGTTCTTTGTAGACCTACGGGTCTGTAGTTAGTAGCAAGATGGCTTCCCCTCTCTCATTTGATTCTCAATACAATGGTCTCTTAGGATGATCCATATGATGTAACCCTTTTTTGCGGTGTGTTTGTTGGGATCCGATGAACTTTGAGTTTATGATCATATCTATCTTTTTCTCCATGAAAGTTATTTGAGTCTTCTTTGATCTATTATATGCATGATTGCTTATAGCCCCGTATTTATTCTCCAATATTTGGGTTTTGTTTGGCCAACTTGATATATTTATCTTGCAATGGGAAGAGGTGCTTTGTAGTGGGTTCGATGTTACGGTGCTTGATCCCAGTGACAGAAGGGGAACCAACACATATGTATCGTTGCTACTAAGGATAAAACGATGGAGTCTATTTCTACATAAATAGATCTTGTCTACATCATGTCATCGTTCTTATTGCATTACTCCGTTTCTCCATGAACTTAATACACTAGATGCATGTTGGATAGAGGTCGATGTGTGGAGTAATAGTAGTAGATGCAGGCAGGAGTTGGTCTACTAATCTTGGATGTGATGCCTATATAATGGTCATTGCCTGGATATCGTCATGATTATTTGAAGTTCTATCAATTGCCCAACAGTAATTTTTTCACCCACCGTTTGCTATTTTTCTCGAGAGAAGCCACTAGTGAAACCTACGACCCCAGGATCTCTTCCTTATTAGATTTGCCTTTGCGATCTATTTTCCTTTGCTTTATTTTCAGATCTATTAAACCAAAAATACAAAAATACCTTGCTGCAATTTATTTTATTTGGCGTTCGATATATCAATATTTACAACTCTCTCATGTCCTTTGCCAATTTCTGGCACCGTTGCCCGAAAGGGATTGACAACCCCTTTAACACGTCGAGTTGCGAGTATTTGTTATTTGTGTGATGGTGTTGTTTACGTAGTGTTGCTTGGTTTTCCTACTGGTTCGATAACCTTGGTCTCATCATTGAGGGAAATACCTACCGTAGCTGTGTTGCATCACCCTTTCCTCTTTGGGGTAATACCGACGTAGCTTCAAGCCGCATCAGTATCCAAGAATTTTTCAACTGTGTTGGAAATTTAAGTCTTGATGATGCTCCTATACTTAGAAGGACTAGATCTTATTCGGAAGCTATTTCAGCACTAGTTCTGAAGCTGGAAAGTAAGTTTATCCGTACCCATCCTACTTTGAAAAGATTTTTTTTAGCTTCCCGTTATAAAGAATCCTAAGGCTAAAAAGTTGGCCCCTCTCGTTCTTATGAATGAATTTGACTCCATAACACGGGAAGCTAGGGAAATCTTTGTTTTTTATGGCATGAATCATGAAAAGCCCATGATAGATGAAATTCTTTACAATAGTGATTATGCGTTAAGACATTTGCTTGGGGATAATCAAATCTTTGATGAGGATATTAAAAAGGAAGTCCCCATTTTAGATGTAATCCAACAAGTTTTCAATAATGTTAATCAACATTACTCTTGGATTGTTGCCAAAAATCAAAGGGGTTATGATGATGGGCAACTTAATAGTGCTAAAGTTTCTATGGATAATATGTTTTATGTTGTCTTTACAAAGCCTCATGACAAAATCACCTCTAAGAAAATTAACGAGAAGGACAACAAAACGTAGACCCTTGCTTTATGCCTAGCTAACAATAGCGCTTGTTGGGAGGCAACCCAATGAATGAAATATATTTTTGTCTTTTGCTTTCTGTTCTTGAGTGCTTGCACAATTATGCTACTATTATGATTCAGTTTTTTGTGTTTTAATTAGTGTTTGTGCCAAGTAAAGCCTTTAGGATCTTCTTGGGTGATAGTTGTTTGATCTTGCTGAAAAACAGAAACTTTTGTGCCCACGAAAATAATTCTAATTTTCAAAAAGAGCGTGATAAAATACCAATTCTATTTGCAGAAGATTAATATACAAATTTCTCAGGTCGTCCTAATTTGTCAGAATTTTTGGAGTTACAAAAGTATTCGAAATATCCAGATTTCTACAGAGTGTTTTGTTTTTGACAGATTCTATTTTTTTGCGTTGTGTGCTTGTTTTGATGATTCTATGGTTTTCTTTGATGAGTTTTTGCTATAAAAACATTGGAATACAGTAGATATAATGTGAGAATAAAGTATGAATTGGTTTGCTATAGTACTTATAGTAGTGATTTGTTTTCTTATACTAACAGATCTCACGAAGGTTTTGTTGAGTTTTGTGTGATTGAAGTTTTCAAGTTTTGGGTGATGTTATGATGGATGAAGGAATAAGGAGTAAGAAGAGCCTATCCTTGGGGATGCCCATGGCATCCCAAGATATTATCCAAAAAGAAGGAAGCAACTAAGCTTGGGGATGCCCCGAGTGGCATCCCCTCTTTCTTCTAACGACCATTAGTAATCGAAGCTATATTTTTATTCGTCACATACTATGAGTTTTGCTTGGAGCGTATTGTATGATATGAGTCTTTGATTGTTTTGCTTTTGTTTTGAGTCTTGAATCCTTGATGGACACACCTATTTTAGAGACTCAAAATTATGCCATGACTTGTTAGAATTGCTCTCTATGTTTCACTTAAATTTTTATGAGCTATGGAATTGCTCTAGTGCTTCACTTATATCTTTTTGAGCATGGTGTGCTTTAGTATTTTTGAAGAAATGATCTCTTGCTTCACTTATATTTCTTTTAGAGTTAGTATTTTTTTTATAAAATTCTCTCTTTCTTCACCTAAATTAATTTGAGAGAGAAATATTTATGCTCGTGATTTTCACTTATATTTGTTTGAGCTTATCAAAAGCAACACATGAAAATTAGTTCCAAAGTGATAGATATCCAAGGAGGATATAATACAAACTTTCATGAAGATCATTGGACAAAATAAACTTGATTCCTTGTAATAGTTTTGAGATATGATGATGTGATATGTGAGTCATGTTGATGAGTAACTGTGCTTTAGTAAGGATATTGGTGTTAAGGTTTGTGATTCCCTATGCAAGCACGAAAGTCAATAGTTATGCAATGAAATTACACCCTACTTGTGGTGCATTATTCGGTGTCGATTATGCTCAATGATCTCTTATGAGATTATTCGTTTCTTGGTTGGTCGCTTCTCACTCTTTTGCTAGCCTTCATCTTGGACTAAGTATGATCACTACTTGTGCATCCAAAATCCTTAAACCAGTTTTGCCACATGAGTCCACTATACCTACCTATATGCGGTATTCTTTTGCCTTTCTAAGCAAATTTGTATGTGCCATCTCTAATTTTCAAAATAAATTTCTCTTTTGTGCGCTCGTACCGCTCACGAGGCGGTGAGGGGTGGCCAATATTTTCCATGCTAGATGTGTTATTCTCACGATGAGTGTTTATTCACATGTCATTGCATGAGAGTAAGGCAAAGGTATTAGGGATGCCCATTCCCGAAATGAAAAATGATTTTGCTTTATGTTGTCAAATAATAAATTCCTTGGAAAGTGTTGGTATGGAGGGCACCCGTGGATACGGTTAGCCATGGAAAGTGAAAGTATGGTGGAAAAAGGAATAAAGTTTATTTTCTGTTTGCGAACCGCCTATGATATATCTAGCATGCAAAGTGTTGGGAACTCTAAGTCGTTTTCGTTGGTGGGAAAAGCATACCTCCAAAAATGTTTTTATCTCTATGTTTTTTGCTTTGAGCTCTTGCACCTCTGCAAATCCCTACTTCCCTCCGCGAAGGGCCTTTCTTTCACTTTATGCAATTTTTATTTTTAATTTGAGTCTCCATCCTATCTTATAAAGCACCAACTAGGGGGCGCTATGATAGTACTTGAGCATTGGGTGTAGCTAAT
This sequence comes from Aegilops longissima, assembly GCA_021605205.1. Taxonomy (NCBI): domain Eukaryota; kingdom Viridiplantae; phylum Streptophyta; class Magnoliopsida; order Poales; family Poaceae; genus Aegilops; species Aegilops longissima. The sequence goes on from CM038682.1 coordinate 223,483,605, forward strand.
ATGCGAGTGTGTTTCATGAATGGATCAATGATTGAGCATGATGGGCTAGAGATAGCTTATTTTAGCATTGATATTTTCAAAGATATGGTTGCCTGTTGATATGCTTGAGTATTTAAGTTATCATGTTAAAACTAGACTATTGCTTTGAACCATATAAAAGTCCAAATGTCCATGCTATAAAGAAAAGAATATGAGATGACATGTTAGGCAGCATTCCACATCAAAAATTCTGTTTTTATCATTTACAAACTCGAGGACGAGCAGGAATTAAGCTTGGGGATGCTGATATGTCTGCAACGTATCTATAATTTTTTATTGTTCCATGTTGTTATATTATCATTCTTGGATATTTTACAATCATTTTATAGTCATTTTATATCATTTTTGGTACTAACCTATTGACATAGTGCCAACTGCCAGTTGCTGTTTTCTGCATCTTTTTTACATCGCAGGAAATCAATACCAAACGGAGTCCAAATGCAGTGAAACTTTTTGTGGATTTTTTTGGACAAGAAGACATCCAGTGGGCCGGAGAAGCACCCGGGGTGTGCTCCGAGGGGAGCACAACCCACCAGGGCGCGCCTGGAAGCCCAGGCGCGCCCAGGTGGGTTGTGCCCACCTCGGGTGCACCCTGAACCGCCTCTTTGCTCTATAAATACCCCCAATATTCCAGAAACCCTAGGGGAGTTGACGAAAATCAATTCCAGCCTCCGCAAGTTCCAGAACCACCAGATCCAATCTAGACACCATCACGGAGGTGTTCATCATGTCCATTGGTGACTCTCTGATGATGCGTGAGTAGTTCTTTGTAACTGTAGCCTCTTTCGATAAGTAAGAGTGTCGAACCCAACGAGGAGCTAAAGGTAGAACAAATATTCCCTCAAGTTCTATCAACCACCGATACAACTCTATGCACGCTTAACGTTCGCTTTACCTAAAACAAGTATGAAACTAGAAGTACTTTGTAGGTGTTGAAGGATAGGTTTGCAAGAATATAAAGAGCATGTAAATAAAAACTAGGGGATGTTTAAATATTCCCTCAATTCCTATGCTAGGTAGAAGCTTCTGTCACTCTTGCCCTCCAATACATAGTCCTATCAATATACAACTAACCCTATGGTGTGATCCACGCGCGCGCACATATGATGGGCACCAAAGGATAGCAACATAACCACAAGCAAATTAAATCAATCATAGCAATTCATCAACCACCGACAGGACAACGAAAATCTACTCAAACATCATAGGATGGCAACACATCATTGGATAATAGTATGAAGCATAAAGCACCATGTTCAAGTAGAGGGTACAGCGGGTTGCGGGAGAGTGGACCACTATAGATAGAGGGGGGGGGGAGGTGATGGAGATGTTGGTGAAGATGGCGGAGGTGTTGGCGTAGATTGCGGTAATGATGATGGCCCCCGGCGGTGTTCCGGCGCCACCAGAAGCGAGGGAGAGAGCGCCCCTCCTCCTTCTTCTTACTTGACCTTCTCCCTATATGGGAGAAGGGTTTACCCTCTAGTCCATGGTCTCCATGGTGTGGGAGGGGCGAGAGCCCCTCTGATATTAGATCTGTCTCTCTGTCTCTCTCTGTTTCTGCGCTCTCAGATCTGGCCTTTCACCGTTTCTTTTATAACCAGAGATCCGTAACTCCGATTGGGCTTAATTTTGGACACGATCTCTATCCGGAAATTAGCTTTCTTGCAGCGAAAGAAGGGCTCCAACTGCCTTACAGGGTGGCCACGAGGGTCCAAGGCGCGCTTGACCCCCTGGGGCGTGCCCCCCTACCTCGTGGCCCCCTCGGGCATTGTATCGCGTTGATTCATCTTCCCAAAAATCACATATATTCCAAAAAAATCTCCGTCAGTTTTTATCCCGTTTGGACTCTGTTTGATATGGATTTTCTGCGAAACAAAAAACATGCAACAAACAGAGGCTGCACTGGGCCTTTGGATCAATATGTTAGTCCCAAAATAGTATAAAAAGTTGCCAAAAGTATATGAAAGTTGTATAATATTGGCATCGAACAATAAAAATATATAGATCTGACGGAGCGTATCAGCATCTAAGCTTAATTCCTGCTCGTCCTCGGTAGGTAAATGATAAAAAGATAATTTTGATGTGGAATGCTACCTAGCATATTCTTGATCATGTATCTAATCATGGCATGAATATTAAGACACGAGTGATTCAAAGCAATAGTCTATCATTTGACATTAAGCCAATAATACTTCAAGCATACTAACCAAGCAATTATGTCTTATCAAAATGACATAGCCAAAGAAAGCCTATCCCTACAAAATCATATAGTCTGGCTATGCTCCATCTTCACCACACAAAGCATTCAAATCATGCACAACCCCGATGACAAGTCGAGAAATTGGTTCATACTTTTTAACGCGCTTCAACCTTTTCAACCCTCACGCAATACATGAGCGCAAGCCATGGACATAGCACTATGGGTGCAATAGAATATGATGATGGAGGTTGTGTGGAGAAGACAAAAAAGGAGAAAGTCTCACATTGACACGACTAATCAACAGGCTATGGAGATGCCCATCAATTGATGTCAATGTGAGGAGTAGGGATTGCCATGCAACGGATGCATTAAGAGCGATAAGTGTATGAAAGCTCAAACTGAAACTAAGTGGGTGTGCATCCAACTTGCTTGCTCATGAAGACCTCGGGCATTTGAGGAAGCCCATCATCGGAATATACAAGCCAAGTTCTATAATGAAAATTCCCTCTAGTATATGAAAGTGATAACTCAAGAGACTCTCTATATGAGGAACATGGTGCTACTTTGAAGCACAAGTGTGGTAAAAGGATAGTAACATTGCCCCTTCTCTATTTTTCTCTCTTTTTTTCTTTTTTTTCTTTTTTTTCTTTTTTTGTTTTGGTGGGCTTCTGTGGCCTCTTTTTTTATTTGGGCTTCTTTGGCCTCTTTTATTTATTTTTAAAGTATGGAGTCTCATCCGACTTGTGGGGGAATCATAGTCTCCATCATCCTTTCCTCACTGGGGCAATGCTCTAATAATGATGATCATCACACTTTTATTTACTTACAACTCAATATTACAACTTGATACTAGAACAAAGATATGACTCTATATGAATGCCTCCGGCAGTGTACCGGGATGTGCAATGATCTAGCGTAGCAATGACATTAAAAAGACGGACAAGCCATGAAAACATCATGCTAGATATCTTACGATCATGCAAAGCAATATGACAATAAATTCTCAAGTCATGTATATGATGATGATGGAAGTTGTATGGCAATATATCTCGGAATGGCTATGGAAATGCCATGATAGGTAGGTATGGTGGCTGTTTTGAGGAAGATATAATGAGGCTTATGTGTGATAGAGCGTATCGTATCACGGGGTTTGGATGCACTGGCGAAGTTTGCACCAACTCTCGAGGTGAGAAAGGGCAATGCACGGTACCGTAGAGGCTAGAAAATTGTGAAAAGGTAAGAGTGCGTATAATCCATGGACTCACATTAGTCATAAAGAACTCATATACTTATTGCAAAATTTTATTAGCCCTCGAAGCAAAGTACTACTACGCATGCCCCTAGGGGGGTAGATTGGTAGGAAAAGACCATCGCTCGTCCCCGACAGCCACTCATAAGGAAAGCAATCAAAGAACACCTCATGCTCCAACTTCGTTACATAACGGTTCGCCATGCGTGCATGCTACGGGACTTGCAAAACTCAACACAAGTATTTTTCAATTTCAAAATTACTCAACTAGCACGACTCTAATATCACCACCTTTATATCGCAAAACTATTGCAAGGAATCAAACATATCATATTCAGTGATCTACAAGTTTTACGTAGGATTTTATGACTAACCATGTGAATGACCAGTTCCTATCCACTCTCTAAATAGATATAAGTGAAGCAAGAGAGTTTAATTCTTTCTACAAAATATATGCCCACGCTCTAACAAATATAAGTGAAGCAAAAGAGAATTCTACAAATGGCGGTTATCTATGTGAAGAGAAACAGGCAATCCAAACTTCAAATGATATAAGCGAAGCACATGAAGAATTCTATAAAGCCATACTCAAAAGATTTAAGTGAAGTGCAATGAGCATTCTATATATCAACCAAGGACTATCTCATACCAGCATGGTGCATAAAATAAAAAGTTAAAACTAAATGCAAAAGACGCTCCAAGATTTGCACATATCGCATGAACGAAACGAATCCGAAAACATACCGATATTTGTTGAAGAAAGATGGGATGCCTTCCGGGGCATTCCCAAGCTTAGACGCTTGAGTATACTTGAATATTTACTTGGGGTGCCTTGGGAATCCCCAAGCTTGAGCTCTTGTCTCTCCTCCTTATCCTCATATCAAGACATCCTCGATCTTCGAACACTTCATCCACACAAAACTCCAACATAAAGCTTGGTAAGATCCGTTAGTGTAATAAAGCAAATCACTACTCTAAGTACCGTTGCAAACCAATTCATATTTTTTTTTTGCATTTTATCTACTGTAATATAACTTTTCCATGGCTTAATCCACTGATATAAATCGATAGTTTCATCAAAACAAGCAAACTATGCATCAAAAACAGAATCTGTCTTAAACAGGATAGTCTGTAGTAATCTGAACATTAACCATACTTATGGTAGTCCAAAAATTCTAACAAAATTAGGAAAAATAAAAAATTTGCATAGAAAGACAGTGCAAAAAGTTTCAGAACCGTTTGACGTTCCAGTAATAAATGTAAAATTGCGCACTACAGGCAAAGTTTCTGTCCTGCACCGCACAAACCAACAAGCATTGTAAACATCCTAAAGGCAAATCTTGGCACATTATTTTTATTATACAAACTTTATAAAAGCACACAACAGAAATAAATGACTCCCTAAAACTTCCGGGTTGTCTCCCTGGCAGCGCTTTCTTTAAAGCCATTAAGCTAGGCATATAGTGCTCAAGTAGTGGATCCACCCGGATCCCAAGGTATATCAAAGCCAATTCTAATTAGCAATGATTTGGAATTTAGTAGTGAGCACAAAGCAACATATATCAAGAAATGACGAAGTCTAACTCTCTTCCTATGCATCAGCATGTCATAAAAGAACAATTCATGCACACCTAGTAAAGGCCAATGCATAGTATAAACAGTTTCCTGCAATTTTATCGTGTGGGAAACATAGAGAGGTGGAAATATAGTTCCTCTCTCATAATAATTGCAAGTAGGAGCAGCAAGCACATGCATATTATATTCATCAAAATCATCATGTGCAACGGTAAAAGGCAACCCATCAATATAATCCTTAATAAGCACAAACTTCTCCGATGTAGTGTAGTTTGGAGAATTCAAAAAGATAATAGGACTATCATGTGTGGGTGCAATAGCAACAATTTCATGTTTAACATAAGGAACTATAGGAAGTTCATAATAATTCATATTGGCATCTTGGCCACAAGCATAGCAAGCATCAAGTTCATCAAAAAGGGTTTTTTCAAAAGAATCAACGGGATCATAACAATCATCATAGCATTCATCCTTCGGTAAGCACGAAGGGAAATTAAACAATGTATGAGTTGAAGAGTTACTCTCATTAGAAGGTGGGCATGGGTGATCAATCCGCTCTTCCTCCTTTTGTTCTTCACTCTCCTCCTCATCTTTTTCATCCAATGAGCTCACAATGTCATTAATTGTTTCTTCCATAGACTCCTGCAAAATATTAATCTCTTCTTGGACAGCGGAGGAGTCCTAATATATGGTTTAACATAGGCATTAGAAGCATAATTATCATAACAATATTCAAGTATGGCAAAAATTTTAGATTTGTAAAGAGTAGCATCATACTTTTCAATCAAAGAAGCAATTTCATAAGCACCCTTAAAAGCAACAAATTCTTCAATTTGTTGAACATCATAGTAATTATAAACACCCTTAGCATACGAAGATACGATTAAATTATCACTAAAGTCACATTGGTAGGGAAGGTGTTTCTTAGGGTTTTCAGAACAACAAGTAACATCATATATTTCACATAAATTCCAAGCATAGCATTGCAAGCGATGAATTTGATCCGATAAAAGTTTCCTTTTTGAGATAAGCGGTGTATGCACATAACAAGCATGCTCATCTAAAGATTTTCCCTCAACTAAGCTAGTTGGGGTTTCACCTGACGAGCAAAAGGGATCGAAGATGATCCAAGTAAAAGCTTGAGTGTGATAGATTTTGAGTGGTTCTTCAACCATTGGTTCAGCAGGTACAACTAATTTTTTGGTATTTTGCGTTTCCTACCCATAACTAAAGATATAAAACAACTAAGAAAAAAATTACTTAGTGATAAAGCAAACAAGCACACGAGAATATTCACCCCACGCTATTGCTCCCGACAGCGGCGCGGAAAAAGGTCTTGATAAGCGAGGAGTCTGGATTAGGGTGTGTCCGGATGGCGGACTATAACCTTTGGCGGACTCTGGACTATGAAGATACAAGATTGAAGACTTTGTCCCATGTCGGATGGGACTTTCCTTGGCGTGGAAGGCAAGCTTGGCGATCTGGATATGTAGATCTCCTCCCATTGTAACCGACTCTATGTAACCCTAACCCTCTCCGATGTCTATATAAGCTGGAGGTTTTAGTCCCTAGGACGAACAACAATCATACCATAGGCTAGCTTCTAGGGTTTAGCCTCTCGATCTCGTGGTAGATCTACTCTTGTACTACCCATATCATCAATATTAATCCAGCGGGAGTAGGGTTTTACCTCCATCTAGAGGCCCGAACACAGGTAAAAACATCGTGTCCCTTGTCTCCTGTTACCATCCGCCTAGGCGCACGATTCGGGACCCCTACCGAGATCCGCCGGTTTTGACACCGACATTGGTGCTTTCATTGAGAGTTCCTCGTGTCGTCACCTTTAGGCCCGATGGCTCCTTGATCATCAACAACGATGCGGTCCAGGCGAGACTTTTCTCCCGGACAGATCTTCGTATTCGGCGGCTTTACTGCGGGCAATTAAGCAGCCATCTGGAGCAGATCGAAGTTCGCCCCAGCCATCAGGTCAGATTTGAAAGTCTGAACTACACGTCCGACGTCCGCGGAGACTTGATCTTCGACGGGTTCGAGCCACAGCCAAGCGCGCCGCACTATCACGATGGGCATGATCTAGCTCTACCGCTGAGCGGTGCCACGGAGGCCGCACCGATGTCGCTCCGACCCTTAGCTCGGAGCCGATCGGCCTGTCGAGGGCGGGTGGCTGGACACCGCCTCGGGGCTGCAATCTCTATGGCGATCGGGCGAACACCATACCTGTCCTTTGCGGCTTCGTGACTCAAGGTGTCGGTTCCTCTCCGGACTCGAACCTTCCGCGCCCCTGCCAATCGAATCCGATAGGGCGCCGATCATGGAGTTCACCGCCACGGACATCTTTCAGCACTCGCCCTTCGGCGACATTATGAATTCACTAAAGTCTCTCTCTTTATCAGGAGAGCCTGGCGGACTATGGTCAGCAAGGTTGGGATGCAGACGACGAAGAAATTCAAAGCCCACCCACCACCCGCCGTAGCCATGCCGATGATTTAACCGACATGCTCGCCGACTCGAAGACATCGGCGGTATGGGCGCCCGATGCGAGAGCGACCAGAACCAGCGCCCACAGGGCACTGGAAGGCCACCTCGTCGTATGACATATACATGGTGGACACCCCAAAAGAAGAGAACGGCGATGGAACAACGGAGGATGACCCCTCCAAGAAGAAGCCTAAGCACCGGCGTCAGCGGCACCGCTCTAAATCCCGCCAAAGCAAAAATGACGATTCCGGCACGGGAGACAATAACACCCCGGACAGTGCCGAAGACAACCCCCTCCAGCAGGATTTAGCATAGGAGGATGGAGAAGCCAGCCCTCATGAGAGAGCGGCAGACAGAGAGGTAGAGGACGATAATTACATGCCTCCCTCCGAAGACGAGGCAAGCCTCGATGACGACAATTTGTCGTGCTGAGGATCCCGTCGAACAAGGCGTTTCAAGCGCAGGCTTATAGCCATGGCGAGCAGCCTCAAGAAAAACAGCAACAACTTAGAGCTGACCAAGACTTGCTAGCCGATGATGGTGGCGTCCTTGCGGTGAAAATCTGAACTTGCGCCCTCCAAGAGCTACCCAAAATGCAGGCTGCTACCCGATTAGAGGAGGAAGCACCTAGACCTACATCACCAGCGCATGATGCGGCCGACCGGCCACCTCGTGGCCACGACAGAGAGGCCTATCGGCCCTCCACTCAAGCTGCACCCCGGCGTCGCTCAAAGAATACCAAGGCACGGGGAAATGCACCAGACCTGCGAGATATATTGGAGGACAGGGCAAGGCAAACAAGATCGATCTATGGATCGCGTGGGCGCCACGACACGTGGCGATAACCGTCATGCGGATATGGTCAATCCGGCGGGCGAACACGATGAACAAAGCTCATTTGAGCTACGTCGTGATATATTATCTGAGGCGCCGCACACCCACTATGCTTCACAGATGAAGTAATGGATCATCAAATCCCTAGGGTTTCAAACCCGTAAACATCGAATCATACGATGGCACAACAGATCCGGCGGTATGGATCGAGGATTATCTCCTTCATATCCACATGGCCCGCGGTGATGATCTACACGCTATCAAATACCTCCCACTCAAGCTTAAAGGACCAGCTCAGCATTGGCTTAACAGCTTGCCAGCAGAATCAATTGGTTGTTGGGAGGACCTGGAAGCCGCATTCCTCGACAACTTCCAGGGCACCTATGTGCGACCACCAGACGTCGATGATCTAAGCCACATAATTCAGCAGCGGAGGAATCGGCGGACAATTCAGACACGGTTCCTAACCAAGAAAAATCAAATAGTCATTGTCCGAACACGAGGCCCTTGCAGCCTTCAAGCATAACATCCGTGATGAGTGGCTTGCCCGGCACCTAGGACAGGAAAAGCGAAATCCATGGCAGCCCTCACAACACTCATGACCCGCTTTTGCGCGGGAGAAGACAGCTGGCTAGCTCGTAGTAACAACATGACCAAGAGCCACAGGAATTCGGATACCAAGGACAACATTGGCAGGTCACATCGCAACAAGCAAAAGCGCCGCGTGCGGCGACAATGCTGAGATCTGGCGATTAATGCGGATTGAGAGCTCTAAACCCGGTCGTGGAAAAAGCCATTCAAAAGAAATACTCGGGCCCGTCCAATTTGGACCGAATACTCGATCGCTCATGCGGATACGGCACCCCGAAAAACCAGCCAACCACACCAACAGGGATTGTTGGGTGTTCAAGCAGCGAGCAAGTTAAGCGCCGAAAACAATGACAAGGGGCTACATAGCGATGGCGAGGAGGAGCCCGACCGCCCGAACAATAGGGGACGAAGGGCTTCCCCCACAAGTGCGGACGGTGAACATGATATCATAACCCACATACCCAAAGGGGAGCGGAGCGTGCACTCGAGGGGCGTATCTGCGTTGGAGCCGGTCGCCCCAAAGTTCAACCCATGGTCCTCCTGCCCGATCACTTTTGATCGAAGGACCACCCACTAGCATCCGCCATGGAGGATTTGCCGCATTGGTTCTAGACCCAATCATTGTGGATTTCACCACACTAGAGTCCTTATGGGGCGGCGGCAACCTTTGAACCTGTTTTATCGGGATACGGTCACGAAAAATGGGCATAGATCCTCAAGGATTAAACCCACAAAGACGACATTTAAAGGCGTCATACCAGGTGTAGAGGCCAACTGTGCAGGCTCGATTACACTTGAGGTGGTCTTGGATCCCGAATAATTTCGAAGTGAGGAGTTAATCTTGACATAGTCTCGTTCTGCGATGGCTATCACGCCTTTGCTCGGACGAACCGCATTTACAAAGTTCAATGCGGTGCCGCACTTTCGCATACCTCAAGCTCAAGATGCCAGGCCCTCGAGGAGTCATTACGGTCAATGGAAACACGAGCGCTCTCTCGAGCGGAGGAGCATCTGGCTGACCCTCGCGGCGGAAGTACAAAGCAGCCTCTCAATGCAATTATCCAGTCCGGCTATTAAGCGTCCGGACACCGTCAAGCGCGCCGGAGTAACCTACAACAAGACCGCTGGCACGTTCCGAACATCGCGTAGCGATGCGGCTAACCCCAGCCCTCGTGAAACTGCGAAACCAGTACTACGCGTACATAACTACGCTCTGGAAATACCATGGGCATAGGGGAGGGCACGACCACGGCATGCCCAAAATGCGGCTCAACCGCACTAGGGTCTCCGATTTTGTCATTCTTTTCTTACTTTCAGGACTCCACTCTCGGAAGGCATGTCCGTGAAGACAATCGCCGAACACACGATGCAACAGCCAGGGAGGCAGAAAGCTACGTCGAGTTTCCAGGTGGTCTCTATAACGAGCAGTATACTTGTTTCACATATCATCCCGCAGCTCGCCTCTGGAGGGGGACATGTTAAATAGTCCCATCTCTTGCTTATCGCACTATTTGTAGCATTCTGCTTTTACCGCAGACTTTTCGAATAAACAATACATAGCTTTTGTCTATTATTGCATTCCTTTTTTTATAAAAATATGTTCAGTTATGACATTATGCAACCGTACACTTTAGTGCGGCCAATACACCAGGGCTTCGTACCCTAGAATATGGTGTGAGAAGTCCGAACACTCTCATGAGTCGGCACCCGAACTTATAGCATTATATGCATCGGCTCCGAATCATGTCTTGGGTCAATAGTTGGGTTTGCCCGGCTCCCATGTTTTGGTATCTTACGTTCCGTTATATCGGCTAAGGTAGCACTGGGAGAACCACTGCGATTGTGCCCCGGTTGAGCTGGGCTAAGCACCTCAGTGGAGAAAGCTAAAACTGACCGTCATGATAGGGCGAGAGCTGGTTGCTGTTCGAGAGGTTTTCGAGTCCCTAAAGACTTATGCCGCTTAGAGCAAGGAGTCGGCTTTGTCCTGCCTAGGCGTGGATAGCGCCCCGAACTCGGTCTTCCGAATACTAGGGGCTTCGCCAAAATTTAAAATTATAGAATTCTCTGGCTAAGCGAGAGTGTTCAAGCATTATAGTCTGATTGTCTTGTTCGTTGTGTTGAGCATCTCCCTCGAAGGACCCAATAATGGGAAAAAGAGCGCTCAAGTTTATCCCGAACACCCCAGCACTCGTGGCATGGGGGCAGAAGCCGACGACTCGCCATCTCTCAAATTTAATAAACGGCCGCACAGAAGGTAATATTTTAAATTCAGAAGTGTTGCTTAGCGCATATGAACAAGTTTTCAGCGTACAGGATCACAAATGCGAGTTTACTAAAAAATTACATCTTTGGAGAACTCATCCGCTATACGGCGGGCACCTTTCAGGACGCCCTCATAATACATCTCGGGCTTGCGATGCTCCTTGACCGGCGGTGGTCCGTCCGTCACAAGCTTCTCAGCATCCATCTTACCCCAGTGCACTTTAGCACGGGCAAGGGCCCTACGGGCACCTTCGATGCATACGGAGCGCTTGATGACTTCAAGCCTTGGACAAGCATCCACCAGCCGCCTTACCAGCCCGAAGTAGCTCCTAGGCATGGCTTCCCCAGGCCACAGCCGGACTACGAGACCCTTCATGGCCTGTTCAGCCACCTTATGGAGCTCGACCAGCTGCTTCAGCTGGTCGCTCATGGGCACCGGGTGTCCGGCCTCAGCATACTGAGACCAGAACACCTTTTCCGCCGAGCTCCCCTCTTCGGCTCGGTAGAATGAGACAGCGTCGGACACACTCCGGGGAAGATCTGTGAATGCTCCTGGAGAGCTCCGGACTCGGGTAAGTAACAAGTAATTCACTTTCACGTGCTTGCTTTGCATAAAGAATGCCTTACCCACCGCTATCTTTTTCACCGCCTCAATTTCCTGGAGGGCTTTTTGGGCTTCAGCCTTGGCAGATTTGGCGCTCTCAAGCGCCGAGGCGAGCTCGGACTCTCGAGTCTTTGAGTCAAGCTCCAAACTCTCGTGTTTTTCCACGAGCACAGAGCTCTTGCTGCACCTCCGCCACCCGCGCCTCCTGCTTTTCTCGCTGGGTACGCTCCACGGCCGCATTTTCTTCGGCCTTGGACAGTGCTTCCTTCAGGATCGCCACCTGGGTTGTGGCCCCTGTAATACTCATGTTGGTCCTGTCATTTTTTGCAACCACATATTTTTTTATATACTTACATAAGGTATTACTTACCTTCCTTGTCCTCGAGCTGCTTCTTGGCAAGACCGAGCTCATTCTCGGACCGCTCGAGGCTCTGCTTCAATGCATTGACCTCCATGATCGGTCTTGCGGAGGCAACAGCACAGCCTGCATTCCCATATTGACATACTTATGTTAGACTCCTGCGTATATCTTTTTGATCCTCAGTTCGGCTTTTCTACCCGAACACCAAACTAAGCATCAGGGGCTACTGTCTATGCGGTAATATTTTTACATATCTTAAATACATACCTCAAAGCTTTGTTAGAAGGCTGGCACGAACTTGATCAGCCCGCTCTTGGCGGATGAACCTTCAGATCACCACACTCATAATAGTGCGGTGCTCCTCGTCGATGGAGGCACCGTTAAGCACCTCCAGAGATTATCCGGTGCCTCCGGTTGGGCGGAGGTCACCGGCGTCGTAAACTTGCCCTTCTTAGTAGGGGGTCATGCGGATGCGGAACCATTGAAGGTTCGGTGCGGTGTCGACCTAGGGCGAACTTAGAGCCCTTGGGGTTTTATCCTTTTGCGCTGGAGTCCGGAGGTCGCCTTGCGGCGCCTCGAGACCACCCCTCTGGCTTGGACCCTTTGGGACTCCACCTCGGCATCGTCCGTGGGGCGAGGAGAATGCGATCGGAAGTGAAAGGCTATTCACATCCGACAAATCCAGGGATCCGCTCGACGAAGCGTCGAGCTGGGCCGCGGGCGGACTGCATGATTACATTCGGCGTCAGAAGATACTGTGCAATAAAGGAACGCCATGAGTTATTCTGGTATCCGGATACTTACGATTTTGCCAGGGGCTTGGCCCTGGATGGCCACTCCTCTTCGTCGTCGGCGGCGTTGGTGGAGTAGTCCGGAGGAAGGGTCCTTCCCTTCTTGGACCCTCCAGCCCCCCCAGTTGGGGCGGCCTTCCTTTTCATTCCTCCCCCCGCTGGAGGGGGAGAGGCTTCTTCTTCCTCCTCCTCGTCTTCGGAGGAGGAGTGCGCCTTGGAGTCATCGGACGATGAATCCGACACCACCGGGCGCCGGGAACTCTTTCGAGTTCCCGTGGCCTTCTTCTTGGCCTTCTTCTCCGGCACCACGTAAGGTGCGGGACCAGCAACCCGTCAAGTGGGCGTCTGCTGGATCTTGAGGCAAAGGCCGGACGGTCGATCTGTCCGGTCTTCTTCTGCCATTCCTGTCAAAGGAACGGGAGCTTAGATCCCGCATAGAGTTAAACTATGAAAAACAAGTATCCCGTAAAGGGTAAAATAAGCTCACTACGCTGGCTTGGCGCTCCGCGCAGAATCCGCGATCCTCGGTGATGGGAGGGGGAACCTCGGCGCCCTTGAATAACACCTTCCAGGCATCCTCGTGCGTTGTGTCAAAGAGCCTGGTCAGAGTTTTGTGCTGGGCCGGGTTGGACTCCTATAAGTTAAAAGCCCGTCGTTGACACGGGAGGATCCGGCGGATGAGCATGACCTGGACTACGTTGATGAGTTTAACCTCTTTGTCAGCCAGGTCTTGGACGCAGGTTTGGAGTCCGGTCCGCTCTTCCGAATTACCCCACGATAGGCCCTTCTCTTTCCAGGAGGTGAGCTGTGTGGGGATGCGATCGAATTGGGGGCGCTGCCCATGCAGGGTCACGCGGCTCGGTGATGTAGAACCACCCCGATTGCCACCCCTTTATGGTCTCCACGAAGAAGCCCTCGAGCCATGTAACGTTGGGCATCTTGCCCACCATGGCGCCTCCGCACTCCGCTTGTTGGCCGCCCACTACCTTCGGCTTGACATTGAAGGTCTTCAGCCATAAGCTGAAGTGGGGCTTGATGCGGAGGAAAGCCTCGCACACGACGATAAACGCCAAGATGTTGAGGACGAAGTTCGGGGCCAGATCATGGAAATCCAGGCCGTAGTAGAACATGAGCCCCTGGACGAACGAGTGAAGCGGGAAACCTAGTCCGCAGAGGAAATGGGTGAGGAACACCACCCTCTCATGGGGCCTGGGGGTGGGCATGAGATGCCCCTTGTATGGGAGCCGGTGCGCGATGCCGTTAGACAAGTATCCGGCCTCCCTCAGCTTCTTGATGTGTCCCTCCGTGACGGAGGAGACCATCCACTTGCCTCCCGCTTCGGACATGGCTGGAGAAGGTAGAGGTGGGATGTGCGGACTTGGGTCTTTGGAGCTCGAGTCTTGGCGAAAATGGATAAGCAAAGGAGGAAGAAGGCGTAGATGGAAAAGGTGGATCCTTATCCCTTATATGGGCGGACGAAACTATGTGCCCCCACCAGCTGGTAAAACTCTCTTATCTCCCAAGCGCCGTAAATTAATGAATGCGGTTGGGTTACCCACCCGTATTGATGAGAATCCCGGAATAAGGGACACGATCTCTGCTTCAACAAGGCGTGCCAAGAAACCGCCTCGCTAAGTGCGCTGAGGTGGGATAGTAAAACGATTGAATAAAGGCTTGGCGTGGTGTGATGTCACGCTACGAAATCGTCGTGATTGGATTTGTGTAAATATTATTCTCTCTCTGGCGGTATGTGGAAATTATTTTGTAGAGCGGACACTATCCTTGTGTTCAAAATCTTCTATGAAGTATTGGAGGAGGAACCCGCCTTGCAATGCGAAGACAATCTACGTGCGGACTCGTCGTCATTGAAGCCTGGTTCGAGGGCTACTAAGGGAGTCTGGATTAGGGGTGTCCGGATGGCGGACTATAACCTTTGGCGGCCTCTGGACTATGAAGATACAAGATTGAAGACTTCGTCCGTGTCCGGATGGGACTTTCCTTGGCGTGGAAGGCAAGCTTAGCGATCGGATAATGAGATCTCCTCCCATTGTAACCGACTCTATGTAACCCTAACCCTCTCCGGTGTCTATATAAACTGGAGGGTTTTAGTCCGTAGGACGAACAACAATCATACCATAGGCTAGCTTCTAGGGTTTAGCCTCTCTGATCTCGTGGTAGATTTACTCTTGTACTACCCATATCATCAATATTAATCAAGCAGGAATAGGGTTTTAACTCCATCGAGAGGGCCCGGACCTGGGTAAAAACATCGTGTCCCTTGTCTCCTGTTACCATCCGCCTAGACGCACAGTTCGGGACCCCCTACCCGAGATCTGCCGGTTTTGACACCGACAATAACCCACAAGTATAGGGGATCAATTGTAGCCTCTTTAGATAAGTAAGAGTGTCGAACCCAACGAGGAGCTAAAGGTAGAACAAATATTCTCTCAAGTTCAATCGACCACCGATACAACTCTACGCACGCTTAATGTTCGCTTTACCTAAAACATGTATGAAACTAGAAGTACTTTGTAGGTGTTGTTGGTTTGCAAGAATATAAAGAGCACATAAATAAAAACTAGGGGCTGTTTAGATAAAGAAGCAATAAAGTTAGTATAGAGAGTGTGGAAAAGTGGTGGTAGGAGTTGTGAAATTGTCCCTAAGCAATTGACTACTTTACTAGACCGATAGCAAGTTTTATGTGGGAGAGGCCACTGCTAGCATATCATCCCTGACTTGGAATTCTATGCACTTATGATTGGAACTATTAGCAAGCGTCTGCAACTAACGTTCATTAAGGTAAACCCCAACCATAGCATTAAGATATATTGGTCCCCCTTCAATCCCATATGCATCAATTTCTATGCTAGGTAGAAGCTTCTGTCACTCTTGCCCTCCAATACATAGTCCTATCAACATACAACTAACCCAATGGTGTGATCCACGCGCGCGCTCATATGATGGGCACCAAAGGACATCAACATAACCACAGGCAAATTAAATCAATCATAGAAATTCATCAACCACCGATAGGACAACGAAAATCTACTCAGACATCATAGGATCGCAACACATCATTGGATAATAATATGAAGCATAAAGCACCATGTTCAAGTAGAGGGTATAGCGGGTTGCGGGAGAGTGGACCGCTGTAGATAGAGGGGGGGAGGTGATGGAGATGTTGGTGAAGATGGCGGAGGTGTTGGTGTAGATTGCGGTAATGATGATGGCCCCCGGCGGTGTTCCGGCGCTACCGGAAGCGAGGGGGAGAGAGCCCCCCTCCTTCTTCTTCTTACTTGACCTTATCCCTAGATGGGAGAAGGGTTTCCCCTCTAGTCCATGGTCTCCATGGCATGGGAGGGGCGAGAGCCCCTCCGAGATTGGATATGTCTCTCTGTCTCTCTCTGTTTCTGCGCTCTCAGATCTGGCCTTTCACCGTTTCTTTTATAATCGGAGATCCGTAACTCCGATTGGGCTTAATTTTGGACACGATCTCTATCCGGAAATTAGCTTTCTTGTGGCGAAAGAAGGGCTCCAACTGCCTTAACGGGTGGCCACGACGGTCCAGGGCGCGCCTGACCCCCTGGGGCGCGCCCCCTGCCTCGTGGCCCCCTCGGGCATCGTATCGCGTTGATTCTTCTTCCCAAAAATCACATATATTCCAAAAAAAATCTTCGTCAGTTTTTATCCCGTTTGGACTCCGTTTGATATGGATTTTCTGCGAAACAAAAAACATGCAACAAGCGAGAACGGCACTGAGCCTTTGGATCAATATGTTAGTCCCAAAAATAGTATAAATAGTTGCCAAAAGTATATGAAAGTTGTATAATATTGGCATGGAACAATCAAAAATTATAGATACGACGGAGACGTATCAACCTATGAGTCCGTAGTTAGTAGCTAGATGGCTTCCTCTATCTCGTTTGATTCTCAGTACAATGGTCTCTTGGAGATCCATATGATGTAACTCTTGCTGTGTGTTTGTTGGGATTGGATGAACTTTGAGTTTATGATTAGATCTATCGTTTTATCCATGAAAGTTATTTGAGTTTTCTTTGATCTCTTATATGCATGATTTCTTATAGCCTCATATTTCTTCTCCAATATTTGGGTTTTGTTTGACCAACTTGATCTATTTATCTTGCAATGGGAAGAGGTGCTTTGTAATGGGTTCGATCTTACGGTGCTTGATCCCAGTGACAAAAAGGGAAACAATACGTATGTATCGTTGCTATTAAGGATAACAAGATGGGGTCTATTTCTACATAAATAGATCTTGTCTACATCATGTCATCGTTCTTATTGCATTACTCCATTTCTCCATGAACTTAATACATTCTACGTCTTGAGCTTGCGTTGGTTTTCCCCGAAGAGGAGAGGATGATGCAGCACAAGATCTGCAAGTATTTCCCTCAGTTTTGAGAACCATGGTATCAATCCAAGAGGAGGCCACGCACAAGTCCCTTGTACCTGCACAAAGCGATAGCTACTACGCAACCAACGCGATTAGGGGTTGTCAATCCTTCACGGTCACTTACGAGTGAGATCGATAGAGATAATATTTTGGTATTTTTGGTATAAAGATGCAAAGTGAAAAGTAAAAAGCAAAGTAAAAACAAAGCAAGTATAAAAGTGATGGAGATTGATATGATGAGAATAGACCGGGGCCATAGGTTTCACTAGTGGCTTCTCCAAGAGCATAAGTATTCTACGGTGGGTGAACAAATTCTGTTGAGCAATTGATGAATTGAGCATAGTTATGAGGTTATCTAGGTATGATCATGTATATAGGCATCACGTCCGAGACAAGTAGATCGAAACAATTCTGCATCTACTACTATTACTCCACTCATCGACCGCTATCCGCATGCATCTAGAGTATTAAGTTAAAAAGCAGAGTAACGCCTTAAGCAAGATGACATGATGTAGAGGAATAAATTCATGCAATATGATAAATACCCCATCTTGTTATCCTCGATGGCAACAATACAATCGTGCCTTGCAACCCTTTACATCCTTTGGGTAAGGACACGTAAGATTGAACCCAAAGCCATGCACTTCTCCCATTGCAAGAACTACCAATCTAGTTGGCCAAACCAAACAGATAATTCGAAGAGACTTGCAAAGATAACTCAATCATACATAAAAGTATTCAGAGAAGATTCAAATATTATTCATAGATAAGCTGGATCATAAACCCATAATTCATCCGTCTCAACAAACACACCGCAAAAAGAAGATTACATCGAATAGATCTCCACGAGAGAGGGGGAGAACATTGTATTGAGATCCAAAAAGAGAGAAGAAGCCATCTAGCTACTAGCTATGGACCCGAAGGTCTGAAGTAAACTACCCACACTTCATAGGAGAGGCTATGGTGTTGATGTAGAAGCCCTCCGTGGTGGATGCCCCCTCCGGCGTGAGCTCGAACAGGCCCCAAGATGGGATCTCATGGATCTGAGGAAGTTGCGGCGGTGGAATTAGGTTTTGGCTCCTGTTACGATCGTTTGAAGTGCGTGAGGTATATATAGGAGGAAGGAGTATGTCGGTGGAGCTTCGAGGGGCCCACGAGGCAGGGGGCGCGCCCTAGGGGGGGGGCGCCCCCACCCTCGTGACCGCCTCTCTGGTTCCTTGGCGTAGGGTCCAAGTCTCCTGGATCACGTTCGGTGAGAAAATCACATTTTCGAAGGTTTCATTCCGTTTGGACTTCGTTTGATATTCTGTTTCTTCGAAATACTGAAAAAGGCAAAAAACAGCAATTCTGGGCCGGGCCTCCAGTTAATAGGTTAGTCCCAAAAGTAATATAAAATTGGGAAATAAAGCCCACTATAGTCCAAAACAATAGATAAAGTAGCATGGAGCAATCAAAAATTATAGATACGTTGGAGACATATCAGGCATCCCCAAGCTTAATTCCTGCTCGTCGTCGAGTAGGTAAATGATAAAAAGAGAATTTTTGATGTGGAGTGATACTTTGGCATAATTTCAATGTAAATCTTCTTAATCATGGTATGAATATTCAGATCCAAAATATTCAAGACAAAAGTTCATATTGACATAAAAATAGTAATACTTTAAGCATACTAACAAAGCAATTATGTCTTCTCAAAATAACATGGCCAAAGAAAGTTATCCCTACAAAATCATATAGTCTGGCTATGCTCCATCTTCCCCACACAAAGTATTTAAATCATGCACAACCCCGATGACAAGCCAAGCAATTGTTTCATACTTTAACATTTTCAAAACTTTTTCAATCTTCACGCAGTACATGAGCGTGAGCCATGGATATAGCACTATATGTGGAATAGAATGGTGGTTGTGGAGAAGACAAAAAGAGGGAAGATAGTCTCACATCAACTAGATGTATCAACGGGCTATGGAGATGCCCATCAACGGATATCAATGTGAGTGAGTAGGGATTGCCATGCAACGGATGCATTAGAGCTATAAGTATATGAAAGCTCAACAAAAGAAACTAAGTGGGTGTGTATCCAACTCGCTTGCTCACGAAGACATAGGGCATTTGAGGAAGCCCATCATTGGAATATACAAGCCAAGTTCTATAATGAAAAATTCCCACTAGTATATGAAAGTCATAAAATGAGAGACTCTCTATCATGAAGATCATGGTGCTACTTTGAAGCACAAGTGTGGTAAAAAGAATAGTAACATTCTCCCTTCTCTCTTTTTCTCTCATTTTTTTATTTGGGCCTTTTCTCTCTTTTTTTGTGGCCTCTTTTTTTTTTGTCGTCCGGAGTCTCATCCCGACTTGTGGGGGAATCATAGTCTCCATCATCCTTTCCTCACTTGGGACAATGCTCTAATAATGATGATCATATTTTTCTTACAACTCAACAATTACAACTCGATACTTAGAACAAAATATGAATCTATATGAATGCCTCCGGCGGTGTACCGGGATATGCAATGAAACATGAGTGACATGTATGAAAGAATTATGAACGGTGGCTTTGCCACAAATACAATGTCAACTACATGACCATGCTAGCAATATTACAATGATGGAGCGTGTCATAATAAACGGAACGGTGGAAAGTTGCATGGCAATATATCTCGGAATGGCTATGGAAATTCCATGATAGGTAGGTATGGTGGCTGTTTTGAGGAAGGTATATGGTGGGTGTATGATACCGGCGACAGGTGCGCGGCATTAGATAGGCTAGCAATAGTGGAAGGATGGGAAAAAGTGCGTATAATCCATATACTCAGCATTAGTCATAAAGAACTCATATACTTACTGCAAAAATCTAGAAGTTATCAAAGAAAATTATTACGCGCATGCTCCTAGGGGGATAGATCGGTAGGAAAATACCATCGCTCGTCCCCGACTGCCACTCATAAGGAAGACAATCAATAAATAAATCATGCTCCGAGTTCATCACATAACGGTTCACCATACGTGCATGCTACGGGAATCACAAACTTCAACACAAGTATTCTTTAAATTCACAACTACTCAACTAGCATGACTCTAATATCATCATCTTCATATCTCAAAACAATTATCAAGCATCAAACTTATCTTAGTATTCAACGCACTCAAAAGAGAGTTTCACATATCTTGAATACCAAGTATATTAACATTAAGCAAATTACCATGCTATTAACGACTCACAAAATAATCTAAGTGAAGCATGAGAGATCAAGTTTCTTTAAAACAAATCCGCCACCGTGCTCTAAAAGATCTAAGTGAAGCACTAGAGCAAAAATTATCACGCTCAAAAGATATAAGTGAAGCACTATGAGCAAAACTATCAAGCTCAAAAGATATAAGTGAAGCACATAGAGTATTCTATCAAATTCCAATTCATGTATGGCTCTCTCAAAAGGTGTGTACATCAAGGCTGATTGTGGTAAACTAACAAGCAAAGACACAAATAATACAAGACGCTCCAAGCAAAACACATATCATGTGGTGAATAAAAATATAGCTCCTAGTAAATTACCGATGGAAGTGGACGAAAGAGGGGATGCCTTCCGGGGCGTCCCCAAGCTTTGACTTTTTGGTGTCTTTGGATTATATTTGGGGTGCCATGGGCATCCCCAAGCTTAGGCTCTTGCCAGTCCTTGTTCCATAATCCATCAAAAGAATTCACCCAAAACTTGAAAACTTCACAACACAAAACTCAATAGAAATCTCGTGAGCTCCGTTAGAGAAAGAAAACAAAAGACTACTTTAAGGTACTGTAATGAACTCATTATTTATTTATATTTTTGTTAAACCTACTGTATTCCAACTTCTCTATGGATCATAAACTATTTTACTAGCCATAGATTCATCAAAATAAGCAAACAACACACACAAAACAGAATCTGTGAAAAACAGAACAGTCTGTAGTAATCTGTAAATAACGCAAACTTCTGGAACTCAAAAAATTATACCAAAATTATACGACCTAGAAAATTTGGTTATTGATCAGAAGCAATTGGAATCAATATTTTATCACGTTCTGGTGATTTTTAACAATTCGGGCACTGAGCGCAAAGTTTCTGGAAATTACAGCAAGATCAAATAACTATCATCCAAGAAGATCCAATAGGTTTAACTTGGCACAAACACTAATTAAAAGATAAAAACACATCTAAACATAGGCTAGATGGATTATGTATTACTAAGCAGCAAGGAAAAATATTGGGTTGTCTCCCAACAAGCGCTTTTCTTTAAAGCCTTTTTAGCTAGGCATTGAGATTTCAATGATGCTCACGGGAAAGACAAGAATTGAGGCACAAAGAGAGCATCATAAAACATGTGACAAACACACTTAAGTCTAACATACTTCCTATGCATAGGCATATTATAGGCAAAAAAATTATTGTAGCAAGCAAAAACTAGCATATGCAAGGAAGCGGAAAGGAACAATAGCAATCTCAACATAACGAGAGGTAATTTAGTAACATGAAAATTTCTATAACCATATTTTCCTCTCTCATAATAATTACATGTAGGATCATAAGAAAATTCAAAAATATAGCTATCACATAACATATTCTCAACACGATCCACATGCATGCGTGAAAGTGCGTTATATCGACTAGAGGGGGGGGGGTGAATAGGCGATTTTTATGAATTCTTTAATGAGGAATTATCCGGTGAGGAAATTCCTAAGTGAAGAACTACTTGCAGCAGAATAAGTACTCAGAAGTAAGCATAAGAGAATGCGGGCATGGTCATCATGATGAAATGAAGACAATCAAAGAGTACAGAAAGCGTAAACACAGGATAACACAAGATGAAGACAAACAGACTGAAGAACTTGAACTGGGGAAATTGAGAAAGTCTTCAGTCAAAGTCTTCAAACACAGATATGAACAAACACTCAACACAGTTATGAGGAAATGACAGAGTTGAGGTAATAGAACCAGTTAGGTTGGTGAAGACAATGATTTGGTAGACCAGTTCCAACTGCTGTCTCAGTTGTACGTCTGGTTGGAGCGGCTGAGTATTTAAACTCGAGGACACACAATCCCGGACACCCAATCGCTGAGCACGCAGCTCAGGACACCAAGTCCTCACCGTATTCTCCTTGAACTAAGGTCACACAGACCTCGTCCAATCACTCGTGGTAAGTCTTCAGGCGACTTCCAAACCTTCACAGACTTGGTCACTCGGCGATCCACAGTTCCTCTTGGATGCTCTAGACCATGACGCCTAACCGTCTGGAAGAAGCACAGTCTTCAAAGGTAACAAGCGTCGGATCCACGCAGGATCAATCTCTTCAGTGATGCTCAATCACTTTGGGTTTGTAGGGTTTGGTTTTGGGTTTTCCTCACTCGATGATTTTCGCTCAAAGTCCTCGGAGGATGGGTTGCTCTCAAATGACAAGTGTCAAGTTCTCTCGGAGCAGCCAACCAGCTAGTGGTTGTAGGGGGCGGCTATTTATAGCCTAGGGAGCAGCCCGACATGATAAGACATAAATGCCCTTCAATGATATGACCGTTAGATGGATAAGATATTTTGGGACAGCTGGCGCGTAGCACAAAGAATAAATCGGAAATTTGACTCTCAAATTCCTCAGGGCTATCATGTTCCTCACTGTGTAGGCAATCCGCCTTTGGCGAATTCCTAACTCCTCGGTCAGAACAAATTCCTCATCGACCGGAAGAACTTCGTCTCACATCCTTTGAAGAAATTGACTGAACTGTATGAGATTTCAAAAGGCTTCATTGAAGGGATTGGTAGGTGTAGGATTTTGAGTTGAGCATCACATGGAAATTTTACCTTAGTATTTCCTCGACCCCTTTAACGATGCGGTGTTTCCTATGACTCAAGAAAGAGAAAACGAAACTACGAAAACAAAAGTCTTCACGCTTCATGTTCCTCAAATGAATACCAAGTCTTCAAGGTCACACCAATTTCTTCACTTTCAAAGTCTTCAAAAAGTCTTCAGAATATCAAAGTCTTCAGTCGAAGAACTTCATTTTTAGGGGTCGACTTTCTCTGTAAATATCAAACTCCTCATAGACTTATAGACCTATGTACACTCATAAACACATTAGTCCCTTAACCTATAAGTCTTCAATACACCAAAATCACTAAGGGGCACTAGATGCACTTACAATCTCCCCCTTTTTGGTGATTGATGACAATATAGGTTAAGTTTTCAACGGGAATAAACATATGAAGTGTAAGTACTGATATTGAGGAATTTGATTGCAAGATATAGAAGAACTCCCCCTGAAGATGTGCATAGTGAGGAATTTGCTTTTAAGGCAATGCACATTTGAAGAGTTGAATCATGGAGATCTCCCCCTATATCTTGTAATTCATACACGCATTTGACATATAATATGAAGAATTTGAAAATGCATGATGAAATATGGTGCTTGATGAAGTTCAGCATGCGTGCAATAACATTAATGAGGAACAAGAATGCAAAATAACGCATCAAGAGTATCAGAACACAGTGCATCAAAAGTATCAGAGCACCATCGGGTTTAAGATTACAACTCGATCCAATAAAAGTTTCAGAAGAACGAGAGTTATAACTTCCTTGAGACCCATATAATAGACCTGCTTGAAGACTAACTCACATTTCTCCCTCTTTGTCATCGAATGACCAAAATGATCGAAACTGAGGACTAACGCTCCTGAAGAATTTCAAGTTGATGAAGGAGCGCCAGCGTTGTTGGGGTCGGTTGTCATAGTAGGGCCTGCCGCAGTGTTGTCCAAGTCTTCATTTTCATCAGTGTCTCGCGATGAAGAATAGGAGCTGGCCACCAAGGAAGGAACCTTGACCTTCTTGTATTTCTTCGGTGGAGGTGCAGACCAGTCAAAGTCTTCCTTGAGACCCATGTTCTTCAGATCTTCCGCGCTGTAGACATTAGAAAGAACAGCCCAGGTGCGTTTGAAGGTTTCTTGGAGGTAGTAGTGGTTTTTCTTCACTGCATTGTGTGTAGAGGTCATGTTGTGAAGAATTGAACCAAACTGACGCTTGACCCATTTATGATTGCGATCAACCTTCTGATGAAGACTGAGGAGTAACTCACGATCGTCATCACCCTGGGTCTTGTGGCTTGAGGATTTTACTTGGCTGAGGTATTGGCGGCAGAGTCATGTGTGGCGAGTCATCATTGGTGGAGTAGGATGCAGCTTTGCGGCCCGACCATCCAATGGACGAATGCCTTCATCTATCACAGCAGATAGCCTTGCCCTTGTCATCACCGAGGAAAATGTCTGCTTTGAGGACTTCAATTGGAGGCAAGTAGCTGCAGTGGTTCAGATTATCAGCCTTGTAATTGAGTGAAGACCTTGTCCTGATGAACCTCATAATCCATGGTGCATAAGGCTTCAGCTCAAAAGGTGACATAGCAATATTCGCTAGAGTCCCCATGAAGAAATCATGGAAGTTGACGGGAACGCCATGAATGATGTTGAAAAGCATATTCTTCATGATGCCAACGACTTCTTCATCATTTGAGTCGTGGCCTTTGATAGGAATCATTGTCTTCGTCAGGATCCGATAGACAGTCCGAGGCACATATAGTAATTCCTTGACGAGGAATTTGGTTCGAGGTGCCTGCAGTCCTTTGGCACGTGGCCAGATGCACAGGTGCTGAGGACTTTGTCGGAACTGCTGAGGACTTTATAGGAGCTGCTGAGGACTTTGTAGGAGCTGAGGATTTGGGAGGAGCAGGAGCAGCATGAGGAATTGGCCGTGAGGGCACAGCTGAGGAACTTGGCCGTGAGGGCACTGTTGGTGAAGCACTTGGCTTGTGTGCGGGCTTCTTTGCCATAGATTTTCTTGGCTTGACAGAGGCCTCGATGGCGGCAGCTGTTGCGAGTCCTCATTAAATTTCCTCACTTGCCTCGTTGGCTTGTCTTGCCAATTTGGCTTGGCGCTTGGCCCATTCTTGGAAAGTCCTCACCATGCTTGATCTTTGGTGGGGTCAGCTTCTTGACCAGGTGCCAATGGAGCTCTTGGGCATGGAGGATTGAGAGCGAATTTCTTCATGTACTTTGGAGTAACATATCTGTACTCCCTCCATTCCCTTGCCCATCTCCTTTCAATCCTTTGAATGCGCACCTTGCGCTGATTTTTGTTTTCTTTGCCGAACTCGGCTTCATCAGGTGTGCAATAATCAGCATAGATTTCCTCAGGAATCTCAAACGCAGATCATGACCTCAGCCTCTTTCCTCCTTTACGTGGCTTCTTTCCTTCGCCATATTCTTCAAATTGAGGAATTTGAACAATCGAATTCTCGAAGAAGTGTGCAACTTTTCTTCGAGGAACGCTGCAAATGAGTTAAGTTGATGAGAACCTAGTGATTCAGCAGCGGACATGAGTACCGTGAACAGAGTATAGTTGCGAGGAATTTGGAGAGGTCATATCGTTCTCTCGAAGGTTTTTCAAAAGAACTAGTTTGAGGAATTTGACCAGATGAGCCTTGAAGAATTTCACTAAGCGATCTTTATCTTAGGTTCCAGAGTTGTATAGATCGAGGATCCACACAATTAAGGAATCTTGAAGAAAAATCATTGCTTAGAGAAACAAATCAAGAGAATATTTCGTTTGAGGTGTTCATATGTGTGAAGATTTGAAGAATAAACACCTTTGAAGATTTTCAGGAGGGTTTGAGAATCAAAGCGAGCAATAAAAGTAACTTTTAATTACCCGAAGTGAAGAACACGACGAACTGAGAAGAACAGATGGGAAGTTCGTTAGGTTAGATCTTCCACGCCCTAACTCGGCGGAGGAAGACAGCTACGGCGGCGGCGGAGTGAAGATTTCATGATCGGCGCTGAAGTACGACGACGAGGTCGAGGCGGTGAAGCTCTTCCTCACCGGCGACGATGGAGTAAGCGGCGGCACTAGGGTTTGAGAAGCTCGGCGAGAGAGAGCAATGGCGGAGTAAAGGAAGTGAGGAAGGGAGAGGGGTATATATAGCCACGGTGAAAAACTGTTCGCCTCAAGATTTGGGACTAACGTGCCTGACCCTTCTCATTAAACTTGACATGTGTCACCCACGTCTTGAAAAGTGGAGATTGTGTTAGATCGTGGGTGAATAGATAAATCTATCGTGGGATGCGGAACAGTTTGAGCGGAAAAACAGAAAATTTGGATAAGATCAGTTTTAAAGTTCCGTTCGCAATTTCTTCAGCTGACAAGGACACAGTGAAGATTTTGAGCGAGTTTCAAATAGAACGCACATGAAGAATTTGTGAATAGATTGGGTTGAGTATAGCATAGAGGGAAGGGTCGATCACATTCACTTAGCAAAAAAAACAACTTGAAGAAATAGCCATAAGTGAATCTTTGTAGAGGACATAAACCCATATATATATATATATATATATATATATATATATATATATATATATATATATATATATATATATATATATATATATAGTCAATGAAGAAAAACAACGGAAACAGTGAAGATCTTGCAAAGTAGAAGAATTTGAAAAACTGAAGAATTTCAAAAACTGAGGAAAAACTTAAATTGAAGATTTTCAACTTTGGTGGTGGCGTGACCCATCGTATAAGAATAATGATTTCAGACACCGCGTACAATTGTCGTAGGGTTCTGAGAATCAGATTCTTCATTAATTTCTTCACACTTAGAGTGTTATTCTTCATTGATTGAAGAAAAACGTTTCTTCATGTGTTGCACATCTAAGTCATCAATTTTGCATAAGTGTCAGGATGTGTGTCGCATAAGTGTCAGGATGGGTGTCCTTTTCAAAGAACATTCGAAGATTCTAAGATATTTAGCTTACACGCAACTTGCTAAATCTCTTCTCATCCAAGGGCTATGTGAAGATATCGGCTAGTTGTTCTTCAGTCTTCACATGCTCGATGGAGATGTCGCCCTTCAACACATGATCACGAAGAAAATGATGACGAATCTGAATGTGCTTTGTCTTCGAGTGCTGAACTGGGTTGTGAGCAATCTTGATGGCACTCTCATTGTCACGATGAGAGGCACATTCTTCACGTTGATGCCGTAGTCCTTGAGAGTTTGCTTCATCCACAGCAATTGAGCACAACAAGAGCCAGCAGCAATGTATTGAGCTTCCGCAGTAGACAGTGATACGCAGTTCTGTTTCTTCGAGGACCAACAGACCAAAGATCGTCCAAGGAAATGACAAGTACCAGATGTTGACTTGCGGTCCACACGATCACCAGCATAGTCAGAGTCAGAATATCCAATGAGATCAAAAATTGAGCCCTTTGGGTACCATAATCCTAGTGTTGGTGTGTGATCTAGATATCGAAGAATATGCTTCACAGCCTTATGGTGTGATTCCTTCGATGTAGCTTGAAATCGGGCACACATGCAAACACTAAGCATTATATCTGGCCTAGATGCATATAAGTACAATAGAGAACCAATCATGGAGCGGTATACCTTGTGATCGAAGTCAATACCATTTTCATCAGTGCATAGATGGCCATTTGTGGGCATAGGAATTTTGACGCCTTTGCAATCTTGCATGCCGAATTTCTTCAGGACATCTTTGAGGTATTTCTCCGAGATATGAATATGCCATTGTGTTGTTGATTAATTTGAAGACCTAAGAAGAATTTCAACTCTCCCATCATAGACATTTGATATTCTTCACTCATCATATAGGCAAATTCATCACTATAACGTTGGTCGAGACAGCCAAAGATAATATCATCAACATATATTTGGCACACAAACAGTTCACCATCATATGATTTAGTAAAGAGAGTAGGGTCGAGTGAACGGTGTGAAGCCATTCTTCACGAAGAATTCCTTCAATGTATCATACCACGCCTGGTAGGGCCTGTTTGAGACCATAGAGGGCCTTGTTGAGTCTGAAGACTTTGTCGGGATTCTTTGGATCTTCAAAACCTGGGGTTGAGCAACATATACTTCTTCCTCAAGCTTACCATTGAGGAATGCACTTTTCACATCCATTTGATATAAAGTGATATTATGATGGTTAGCATAAGCAAGTAATATGCGAATAGCCTCAAGTCTAGCAACAGGTGCAAAAGTTTCATCGAAATCAATTCCTTCAACGTGTGTGTAGCCTTGAGCTACAAGTCGTGCCTTATTCCTCACCACAAGGCCATTTTCATCTTTCTTGTTGCGGTAGATCCACTTTGTGCCAATGATATTATGCTTGCGAGGATCTGGACGTTTGACCAGTTCTCAGACATTGTTGAGCTCGAGCTGATGTAATTCTTCTTGCATTGCCTGAATCCACTCAGGCTCCAGAAATGCTTCATCTACCTTAGTGGGCTCTGTGATAGAGACAAATGCATAGTGCCCACAAAAGTTAGATAAATGTGAAGCTTTTGAGCGTGTGAGAGGACCTGGTGCTTCAATGTCATCGATGATCTTGTAAACTTGCACTTCTTTTGCAACGCGAGGATGAGCTGGTTGTCGTCAAGGAATTTGATCAGCATTTTCTTCTACACCATTTTCTTCAGCATTATACTCAGGTGCATCACTCGGCGTTCTTCACAGCGTCTGAGAATGAATTCTTCAACAGATTCTTGATGAGGAATGACATCCTCGGTTGCCTTGAACTTGATAGATTCCTCGGTGCTGGTTCATCTAACACGAAGGTAGGTGCTCTCTTTGCGAGCCATTAGTTTCATCAAACCGCCCATCTACAGTATCAACAATCTTGTGAAGAGCGATGTTGAAGACTCAGTAGGTGTCGAGTCCTTTCCGTAACCAAGCATAAAACCTTCATGTGCTTTGGTGCAAATTTAGAATTGTGATGACGATCTCTAATCCAGCATTTAGCACCAAAGACTTTGAAATAACTCACATTGGGTCTCTTGTCGTTGAGGAGTTCATAGGCGTCTTCTTGAAGAATTTTGAAGATATACTCTGTTGATGATGTGGCACGCGGTATCAATTGCATCAATCCAAAAACGACTAGGCGTTTTGTATTCATCAAGCATAGTGCGAGCCATCTCAACAAGAGTTCTGTTCTTGCGCTCCAAGACGCCATTTTGCTAAGGAGTATAGGGAGCAGATAACTCATGAGTAATACCAAGTTCATCAAGGTAGTCATCAAGACCGGAATTCTTGAACTCAGTTCCATTGTCACTCCTGATGTGTCTGATCTTCACACCAAAGTTAGTTGAAGCCCTCGAGGAAAATCGTTTGAAGACTTCCTGCACTTCATTTTTGTAAGTAACAATGTGTACCCATGTGTAACGAGAGTAATCATCAACAATAACAAAGCCATATAGAGATGCATCATTAGTGACTGCTGAGTAATGATTAGGACCAAAGAGGTCCATGTGAAGCAATTCAATGGACGAGTAGTGGTCATGATAGTCTTCACTGGATGCTTGGCCTTGGTCATTTTTCCAGCTTCACGGGCTCCACACAAGTGATCCTTGAGGAATTTGACATTCTCAATGCCAATGACATGCTTCTTCTTTGCAAGCGTGTGCAAATTCCTCATGCCTGCGTGACCAAGTCGCCGATGCCATAGCCAGCCTTCCAAGCTTTTGCAAGTAGACACACGGCTGGTTGTGGTCCCAGAGAGAAATCAACAATATACAAGTCTCCTCTCCTAAAGCCTTGAAGACTTTGGAATTGTCGACTTCCATGATCACAACACAATGATACTTGCCAAAGACAACAACCATATCAAGATCACAAAGCATTGATCTCGACATGAGGTTGTATCCTAAGGACTCAACAAGCATGACTTTGTCCATGTGTATGTCCTTAGAGATCGCAACCTTACCAATACCCAATACGACTTTTGCCTTTGTCGGCAAAGATGATATGCTTCAGATGTGGCGATGATAAAGGAGCATCCATCAATAGATTCTTGTCACCAACATGTGATTTGTACATCCACTATCGAGGACCCACTCATTGGCTTTGGGTTGATCATCCTGCGGATGAATTAGTGCAACTTACGATCTCATATACTTCATCGGTGAAGAATATGATATCAAGTTCATCGATGAATTTCATCGAGCGAGATAACAGATAAGTAGTATGAGGGCGTGTGAAATGAAAGTTCATTTCTTCATGATAGCTGCGTTCTTTCAAGCATTTTTGTCGGGCCCCAAGAAATTCTTGGAGACGTTAAAGCACGCCCGAGACCTGACCCTAGAGAGAGATTAGTTCTTTTCTTCACCACCCACATCTGAAGGGGTGGCAAAGAGTTCATCACTCTGCGAGCTCCATATGAGAATGGTGGCATAGAGGCCAAACCATTTCGGTTCACATAAGAGGGGTTAGGGTAAGCATATGAATAAGCAGAGAAATTCTTCGAGGACTTATGAACATATTGGTTTGAAGAATAATGCACATATTCATAGCCCTTAGCTCTAGCCCGCGAAACAAAGTTGTTAGCACGATGATAATCATATGAGGACTTTGATCCTTTTGAGGAATTTGATCCACGTGAGGAATTTGGTCCGTATGAGGACTTGGATCCATATGAATAATTTGGTCCATATGAAGAGTTTGATATGGGGTTCCTATTCTTCACAGGTGGTGTCATGAGGACATTCACCTGAAGACTTTCAAGGCATTTCTTGGGAACCCAAATTTTCTTCATAGGGGAACCGTTCCTGCAGTCAGTGCCAACATATCTAGCAAATACTTCACCATTCTGATTTTTGAACAGTTTATAGTTGGAGTCAAATGACTCATCAGAAGAATGACGAGATTGACATGCAAAGCCAGATAAGTTAGATGGATCAACTGGAGGTCCCTTTGCAGCAACCCATGAGGTTTTGGGGTACTGCTCAGGCTTCCAATATGTTCCATCACCATTGAGTTTCCTCTCAAAGGCAATACCCTCTTTCCTAGGGTTCCTGTTGAGGATCTGCTTTTTAAGCACATCATAAAGAGTCTGATGCCCTTTGAGGCTTTTGTACATGCTGTCATGTACAATTCCTTCAGCCCTGCATCGTCAGTGATACTAGCAATGTCCTCAGATGAGGAATTAGTGATAGCAGAGGCAGGTGAAGAATTTGTAACAGTTGAAGCATTTGAACATTCAGGTAAAGAATTAGTAGATTCACGTTCAATGCACTTTAAGCATGGAGGAACAAATTATTCCTGAGAAGCGCTGATTTGTTGAGCAAGTAATGAATCACGCTCCTTCTGAAGATACTCATAACTCACTCTTAGCTTCTCACGATCTTGCTTTCTTTGAAGAAATTCATAAGAAAGTTTCTCATGATCAGACAAGAGGGTGTTATGATGACCTTGAAGGCTGTCAAACCTAGACTGAAGTCTCTGAAGATTTCCAGTCAGGGCTTTAGTGCGATCCATTTCTTCACCCAACATATCATCACTTTTGTCTAGCATGTTTTGAACCTTTTCAAAAGCCCTTTATTGTTTTACAGCAATCTTAGCAAGTTTTGAGTAGCTGAGCTTTAGATCTTCATCAGATTCATTTTCACTAGATTCAGAGGAGGTATATTTGAGTACCTTGGCACCCTTTGCCATGAAGCAAAAGGTGGGAGCGTAGTCATCACTATCTTCATCAGCATTGTTGGTGAGTTCATTTTCTTCAGAGTTGAAGATGGACTTGTCGACGAAAGCGATGAGCGAGCCGACTCGCCACACCGGACTCGGATTCTTCCGATGCCTCCTCTTCCTCATGTTCCTCGATTCAGCTTGAGTCCATTTCCTTGCCAATGAATGCCCGAGCCTTCTTGGAGCTGCTCTTCTTGTGAGAAGAAGGCTTGGAGGATTTTGATGATGAAGATTTCGACGATTTCTTCTTCTTCTTAGCATCATCAGAACTGTAATCCTTGTATTTCTTCTTCTTTAAATCCTTTTCCCATCGAGGACAATCTTGAATGTAGTGACCAGGTTTCTTGCATTTGTGGCAAAGTCTTCTCTTATAGTCACTAGATGAGGAATCACTTGCTCCTTGAGGATTTTCCAAAGCGACCACGTCTTGAGAACTTCGGAATTTCTTCACGAGCGATGCTAGCTCTAGCTCAATTCTTGAGATCTCCAAGGCTACTACGAGTCTTCACACTCAGATTCGACACAGCCTTGGCCTTGAGGCACGTGATTTTCCATAGCTAGAACCATAGAGATCTCACTTTTCAGCAAGTCGAACTCATGAGTATTTAGCCTCTCGAGGATATCACCGGATCAAGTGACTTGTAGTCAAGACGCTCTGTATCATCGATGCTAGAGTATCAAATGAGGAATCAAGCGATCTCAACAATTTCTTCACCACCTCATGGTCGGTGATGTCAGTGGCACCAAGCGCTTGAAGCTCATTTGAGATGTCAGTGAGGCGATCGAAGGTTTGTTGAACATTTTCGTTGTTGAGTCTTTTGAAGCGGTTGAAGAGATTGTGAAGAACATCAACTCGAGAGTCACGCTGAGTTGAGACTCCTTCATTTACTTTGGACAGCCTGTCCCAGATGAGCTTAGCAGTTTCCAAAGCACTCACTCTTCAATATTGTCCTGTGCTCAGATGGCCACATATGATATTCTTCGCTTGAGAATCGAGTTGCTTGAATCTCTTCACATCGGCAACATTCAGAGAAGGTGTGACTGAGGGAACACCATTTTCCACAACATACCAGAGATTGTTGTCAATTGCCTCAAGATGCATTCGCATCTTGTTCTTCCAGTAGGGGTAGTCTGTCCCATCAAAGGTAGGACACCCAGCTGAGACCTTGATCATACCTGCGGTCGACATAACTAAAACTCCAGGTGGTTAAACCAAAATCACACGTAACAAGGGAGTACCTTGCTCGATACCAATTGAAAGTCGTTATATCGACTAGAGGGGGGTGAATAGGCGATTTTTATGAATTCTTCAATGAGGAATTATCCGGTGAGGAAATTCCTAAGTGAAGAACTACTTGCAGCGGAATAAGTACTCAGAAGTAAGCATAAGAGAATGCGGGCATGGTCATCAGGATGAAATGAAGACAATCAAAGAGTATAGAAAGCGTAAACACAGGATAACACAAGATGAAGACAAACAGACTGAAGAACTTGAACTGAGGAAATTGAGAAAGTCTTCAGTCAAAGTCTTCAAACACAGATATGAACAAACACTCAACACAGTTATGAGGAAATGAAAGAGTTGAGGTAATAGAACCAGTTAGGTTGGTGAAGACAATGATTTGGTAGACCAGTTCCAACTACTGTCTCAATTGTACGTCTGGTTGGAGCGGCTGAGTATTTAAACTCGAGGACACACAGTCCCGGACACCCAGTCGCTGAGCACGCAGCTCAGGACACCAAGTCCTCACCGTATTCTCCTTGAACTAAGGTCACACAGACCTCGTCCAATCACTCGTGGTAAGTCTTCACGCGACGTCCAAACCTTCACAGACTTGGTCACTCGGCGATCCACAATTCCTCTTGGATGCTCTAGACCATGACGCCTAACCGTCTGGAAGAAGCACAGTCTTCAAAGGTAACAAGCGTCGGATCCACGCAGGATCAATCTCTTGATGATGCTCAATCACTTTGGGTTTGTAGGGGTTTGGTTTTGGGTTTTCCTCACTTGATGATTTTCGCTCAAAGTCCTCGGAGGATGGGTTGCTCTCAAATGACAAGTGTCAAGTTCTCTCGAGCAGCTAACCAGCTAGTGGTTGTAGAGGCGGCTATTTATAGCCTAGGGAGCAGCCCGACATGATAAGACATAAATGCCCTTCAATGATATGACCGTTAGATGGATAAGATATTTTGGGACAGGTGGCAGTAGACAAGAACGGTCGGAAATTTGACTCTCAAATTCCTCGGGGCTATCATGTTCCTCCTTTGTGTAGGCAATCCGACTTTGCGAATTCCTAACTCCTAAGTCGTAACAAATTCTCAAAGAACGGAAGAACTTCGTCTACATCCTTCAAGAAATTGACTGAACTGTATGAGATTTCCAAAGGCTTCACTCGAAGGGATTGGTAGGTGTAGGATTTTGAGTTGAGCATCACATGGAAATTTTCCTTAGTATTTCCTCGACCCCCTCTAATAGTATGGTGTTTCCTATGACTCAAGAAAGAGAAAACGAAACTACGAAAACAAAAGTCTTCACGCTTCATGTTCCTCAAATGAATACCAAGTCTTCAAGGTCACACCAATTTCTTCACTTTTAAAGTCTTGAAAAGTCTTCGAATATCAAAGTCTTGATCGAAGAACTTCATTTTAGGGTCGACTTTCTCTGTAAATATCAAACTCCTCATAGACTTATAGACCTGTGTACACTCATAAACACATTAGTCCCTTAACCTATAAGTCTTCAATACACCAAAATCACTAAGGGGCACTAGATGCACTTACAATGCGAAGTTGACACTCTTCCAAAATAGTGGGATTATCATTAACTAAAGTCATGATTTCTCCAAGCCCACTTTTATCAAAAATTTCATAAGATTGAGTGTTATCCAAATATGTGGGATCTAAAGTTGACACTCTTCCAAAACCACTTTCAATATTATTGCGAACACTATTATCAATCTTATATTCATCATGGGGCTTAAATAAATTTTCAAGATCATAAGAAGAATCTCCCCAATCATGACTATTGGACATAGCAATACTAGCATCCCCAAGCTTAGGGTTTTGCATATTATTAGCATAATTTACATCAATAGAATTTATAGTAAAAGCATTGCAATCATGCTTTTTATTCAAAGATTTATCGTGAATCACTTCATAAAGTACTTCATCACAATTTTTAGATTCACGAATTTCAGGCAAAACCTCATAAAGATAATCTAGTGCACTCAATTCACTAGCAATAGGTTCATCATATGTGGATCTCTTAAAGAGATTAGCAAGTGGATGAGGATCCATAAACTTTTAGCAAGCGAATATGCAAGCAAAAAGAAGGCACATGGTAACACAAGATTGAACGGAGGAAGGACGAATAAAACGGCAAGGGTGAAGTGGGGGAGAGGAAAACGAGAGGCAAATGGCAAATAATGTAATGCGAGAGATAGGGATTGTGATGGGTACTTGGTATGTTGACTTTTGCATAGACTCCCCGTCAACGGCGCCAGAAATCCTTCTTGCTACGTCTTGAGCTTGCGTTGGTTTTCCCCGAAGAGGAGAGGATGATGCAGCACAAGAGGCGTAAGTATTTCCCTCAGTTTTGAGAACCAAGGTATCAATCCAATAGGAGGCCACGCACAAGTCCCTCGTACCTGCACAAAACGATAGCTACTCGCAACCAACGCGATTAGGGGTTGTCAATCCCTTCACGGTCACTTACGAGAGTGAGATCTGATAGAGATAATATTTTTGGTATAAAGATGCAAAGTGAAAAGTAAAAAGCAAAGTAAAAACAAAGCAAGTATAAAAGTGATGGAGATTAATATGATGAGAATAGACCCGGGGGCCATAGGTTTCACTAGTGGCTTCTCTCAAGAGCATAAGTATTCTACGGTGGGTGAACAAATTACTGTTGAGCAATTGACAGAATTGAGCATAGTTATGAGGTTATCTAGGTATGATCATGTATATAGGCATCACGTCCGAGACAAGTAGATCGAAACGATTCTGCATCTACTACTATTACTCCACTCATCGACCGCTATCCAGAATGCATCTAGAGTATTAAGTTAAAACAGAGTAACACCTTAAGCAAGATGACATGATGTAGAGGAATAAATTCATGCAATATGATAAATACCCCATCTTGTTATCCTCGATGGCAAAAATACAATCGTGCCTTGCAACCCTTTACATCCTTGAGTAAGGACACATAAAGACTGAACCCAAAGCCATGCACTTCTCCCATTGCAAGAACTACCAATATAGTTGGCCAAACCAAACGGATAATTCGAAGAGACTTGCAAAGATAACTCAATCATACATAAAAGAATTCAGAGAAGATTCAAATATTATTCATAGATAAGCTGGATCATAAACCCACAATTGAACGATCTCAACAAACACACCGCAAAAATAAGATTACATCGAATAGATATCCACGAGAGATGGGGAGAACATTGTATTGAGATCCAAAAAGAGAGAAGAAGCCATC
The DNA here is from genome assembly GCA_021605205.1 of Aegilops longissima. Taxonomy (NCBI): domain Eukaryota; kingdom Viridiplantae; phylum Streptophyta; class Magnoliopsida; order Poales; family Poaceae; genus Aegilops; species Aegilops longissima. The sequence continues at coordinate 223,520,068 of CM038682.1, forward strand.
TAGCTACTAGATATGGACCCGAAGGTCTGAAGTAAACTACTCACACTTCATAGGAGAGGCTATGGTGTTGATGTAGAAGCCCTCCATGGTGGATGCCCCCCGTGAACTCCTAACAGGCCCCAAGATGGGATCTCGTGGATCTGAGGAAGTTGCGGCGGTGGAATTAGGTTTTGGCTCCTGTTACGATCGTTTGGGGTGCGTGGGTATATATAGGAGGAAGAATGCGTCGGTGGAGCTTGAGGGGCCCATGAGGCGGGGGCGCCCCACCCCTCGTGACCGCCTCTCTGGTTCCTTGGCGTGGGGTCCAAGTCTCCTGGATCACGTTCGGTGAGAAAAATCACGTCTCCGAAGGTTTCATTCCGTTTGGACTCCGTTTGATATTCTGTTTCTTTGAAATACTGAAAAAGGCAACAACAGCAATTCTGGGCTGGGCCTCCGGTTAAGATGTTAGTCCCAAAAGTAATATAAAAGTGGAAAATAAAGCCCATTATAGTCCAAAACAATAGATAAAGTAGCATGGAGTAATCAAAATTATAGATACGTTGGAGACGTATCAATACACTAGATGCATGCTGGATAGCGGTCGATGTCTGGAGTAATAGTAGTAGATGCAGGCAGGAGTCGGTCTACTAATCTTGGACGTGATGCGCATATAATGATCATTGCCTGGATATCATCAGGATTATTTAAAGTTTTATCAATTGCCCAACAGTAATTCGTTTACCCACCGTTTGCTATTTTTCTCGAGAGAAGCCACTAGTGAAACCTACGGCCCCCAGGTCTCTTCTTTATTATATTTGCCTTTGTGATCTATTTTTATTTGTTTTATTTTCAGATCTATTAAACCAAAAATACCTTAATGCTATTTATTTTATTTGGTGTTCGATCTATCAATTTATTACAACTTTCTCCCATCCATGTGCCAATTTCCGGCGCCGTTACCCGAAAGGGATTGACAACCCCTTTAACACGTCGGGTTGCGAGTATTTGATATTTGTGTGCAGGTGCTGTTTACGTAGTGTTGCTTGGTTCTCCTACTGGTTCGATAACCTTGGTCTCATCATTGAGGGAAATACCTACCGTCGTTGTGTTGCATCATCCCTTCCTCTTTGGGGAAATACCGACGTAGTTTTCGCAGACATCAGTCTTCCTCACCGCCCAACAACGGAGAGGAAGATGCAGGGTTGGTTCAGGAGGATCTAAGGAGAGAGGAAGCTGAAGACGTTGCTATGGAGGACGGGGAGGAAAATCCTTTTGGGGTTCACCCTCCGGTTTCCGAGAGAGGCACATTGGCTGGCATCTCCACTCATCCTAATCCTCATCAAGCTATGAGATCATCAAACAATCAAGAGAGTCTCGAAGTGCATGAAGGACTCCCACCAAGAAGGCCTGTACATAGGTTACATCATAACAATTTTCACAATTTGATTCACAATTATGGGTTCGAGAATACTCCTTGTGTGCACATACCATCCAATTGGGACATATCTCGCCCAAGAGAAAGTAATGCAGGAACAAACCCCTGGGGCCCGGAAAATAAACACATAATGGCCGAGGTGAAGAAAAACAGTGAGTTACTTCATCGAGCCCTTCGGGAGATCGCGGCTTGAAGGATCTACTCATGGTTATATTGGAGAATACCACTACCTCATCACCACCTTCTTCATCACCAAAAGAAAATTGAGTATTGGGTATGGGCACTCCCCTTGGCTTCCGCCAAGCTTGGGGGAGGTGCCCCGGTATTGTATCACCCCACTATCTTTTACCTTCACTTATTTTAGTTCAATCTGTTGCTTTAGATGAATAAAAGTTTAGTTCTATCCTTTCTTTTCGAGAGCTTGCTTAGTGATCTATCCTTGTAATCGTGTGTGAGATATATAATAAAGTTTAGTTTGAGTTTTTGCTTTCTATACTTTCATGTTGCAATAAAAAGAAAGGAAATAAATTAAGAATATCATATGCTAATATTATGGTGGGAGATGACACCACATAAGGAAAAGTATAAGTAGGAAATTTTATTAGAGATTGGCAAACATAGCATTGGTCAATGATGCAATTCATGAAGAAATTAATAAGGGAAGAGAAGATTCACATATAAATACACTATCCTAGAAATCTTTTGTGATTGTGAGCCCCCATCAAAATATTATATGCCAAAATTGTTGACTTTGGACAAGGAAGACAATGCAATGATTTATGTTTGTTCATATTCACATAGAAGTTATATTGTCAAAGATCATTGATACGTCTCCAATGTATCTATAATTTATGAAGTATTCATGCTATTATATTATCTGTTTTGGATGTTTATGGGCTTTACTAAATACTTTTATATTATTTTTGGGATTAACCTATTAACCGGAGGCCCAGCCCAAATTGTTGTTTTCTTGCCTATTTCAGTGTTTCGAAGAAAAGGAATGTCAAACAGAGTCCAAACGGAATGAAACCTTCGGGAGAGTTATTTTTGGAACGGAAGCAATCCAGGAGACTTGGAGTAGACGTCAGGGAAGCTTCGAGGTGGCCATGAGGCAGGGAGGCGTGCCTGCCCCTGGGCGCGCCCCCCACCCTCGTGGGCCCCTCGTGGCTCCCCTGACCGACTTCTTTCGCCTATATATGTCCATATACCCTAAAAATATCGAGGAGCAGAATAGATCGGGAGTTCCACCGTCGCAAGCCTCTGTAGCCATCAAAAACCAATTGGGACCCTATTTTGGCACCCTGCTGGAGGGGGGATCCCTCACCGGTGGCCATCTTCATCATCCCGGCACTCTCCATGATGAGGAGGGAGTAGTTCACCCTCGGGGCTCAGGGTATGTACCAGTAGCTATGTGTTTGATCTCTCTCTCTCTCTCGTGTTCTTGATTTGGCAAGATCTTGATGTATCGCGAGCTTTGCTATTATAGTTGGATCTTATGATGTTTCTCCCCCTCTACTCTCTTGTAATGGATTGAGTTTTCCCTTTGAAGTTATCTTATTGGATTGAGTCTTTAAGGATTTGAGAACACTTGATGTATGTCTTGCATGTGCTTATCTGTGGTAACAATGGGATATTCACGTGATCTACTTGATGTATGTTTTGGTGATCAACTTGAGGGTTCCGTGACCTCGTGAACTTATACATAGGGGTTGGCACATGTTTTCGTCTTGATTCTCCGGTAGAAACTTTGGGGCACTCTTTGAAGTACTGTAGCGACCCGACCTCAGATGGTCAAGTCTCTGTGTTTCAGTGTCATCCCTGGATCAGTAATGCTGACACACACAGTACTCGAAGGATTTATAACAGAGTAGCAATCACACACTTATTACATCGAATGTCTCAAAAGAGAACTTGTTACAATAATATGGCTTAAGGCCATCTAATGCGATAACAACAGAAGGCTTGGAAGATAAAGTGAGTCCATCAACTCCAACGGCATAGCTGAGCTGCACGACAACGACCTATCGAACCTTACTCCTCGTCTGAAAAGTCTGGAACATAATACGTTGCAGCCCGAGAACGGGTCAGCACATGGAATATGCTGGCAATATAACACAATAGAGCAGGAACAGGATAATGCTATCACTACGTGCATATTTGGCTGGTGGAAAGCTCTTTGGTCATACTTATGCGAAAAGCCAATTTTTCCCTACAACAAAGGAATAGATTTTTTATTTAACTATCATGGTGGTTGAAACATTGAGAAGGTATAACCCCAACTCAATCCCAATTAAAGTAGTTAACATCCCAACAACATTAATTAAGAGTGATGAGATACATGTGATAACTCAAGTACTAGATACTCAAAATTGTCCATAACCGGGGACACGACTAACCATGATTAGATTGTACACTCTGCAGAGGTTTGCGCACTTTTCCCCACAAGACTCGATCTCCTCCGTTGATTTCTCGCACTACATGGTGTTTGAGAAACGGATGACCGAGACATAGTCTTTCAGAAACATTAACTCTCTACTCCGGGTAGACCATACCAAACCTGCAAAACCCACTACCTGCTGATCTACCTCTTCAAGAGCTTCACGTAACTTACTCAACTATGTTAGAGCCCATAGTAGCTTGTGGATGCACACTGAAGTTTCTAGCATGAATAATCTCAGTTCCCTTTGAGCCTGGGTGGCGGTCCATAGGAAGATCACACGGGTACCCCGGGATTTCCAAAAATAAAAGCAGACAACACTTGGGTTCCCAGGTGCCTCAATCCACCCAGATGTGTATTAAAGTTGCCACCTTAAATTAAACCATTAATTAACAATCTCACATCTGTCATGGATTCACTCAAACCCAACCACGTCTACGAGCATAGCATAGCAATATAAGCAACACGTAGAAGTAACTCCCAAGGGTTTGATAGTAATAGGGCAATAGGTTCTACCTAAACTACTACTTCCCAACCCACAAGTTAATGACATCCTAACCATGCAATGCTTGAGGATTGAGCTAATGCATAAAAACTGGGTATGAAAAGAGTATGATCAAAGTGTTACTTGCCTTGCTGACGATCCGCGAATCCTAGAGACTCGTAGTAACACGCTTCGCACTCCGGGAATTCTATCGCAAGCAAACAATATCATACATAAGCAACAAGCAAAGATGCACAAGCAAAACTCAACTAAAAGAGGTTGACCAGAAAGTTCAACTTAAGAACTCCGATTCGCAAAAAGAATCAAACCAAACGGAGCAACGAAACTCAAACGGCGAAAGAAACAAGATCTGTTTACTAATCTGAACTAGGGTCAAATTTTTCAGTATCAAAATCTTGTTTAAGTTGATTAATTGGCAAGAGGGTCTCGAGACGAAGATCTAGGCGCTTGAATCGCCTGATTCCGACTAACGAGCGAAAAGATAAACATAAACTAAGATCGGATCAGAAATCGCGATCAGAAAAATCACGGAATAAATCCGAGAAAAAGAAAACTGACGAACAGACTAACGAACGAACGTTCGTTATCTGGATCTAAATGAAGAACACGGGCTTAGCAAGAACCGTTCTTACCTACGCATCAAAACCACAACGATTTTTCGTCAAGTGTGCTGTTTTAACCTTCAACAAGGACCGGGCGTAGTCACACTCGATTCAACTAAAGTTGGAGAAAAAGACACCCACTAGTCACATGTGTGCAAAGCACGGCGGTAGAACCAGTCTCATGAACACGGTCATGTAATGTCGGTCTGGGCCGCTTCATCCAACAATACCGCCGAATCAAGGTATGACATGCTGGTAAGCAGTATGACTATTATCGCCACAACTCTTTGTGTTCTACTCATGCATATAACATCTACGCATAGACCTGGCTCAGATGCCACCATTGGGGAACGTAGCATGCAATTTCAAAAAGATTCCTATGCTCACGCAAGATCTATCTAGGATATGCATAACAACGAGAGGGGAGAGTGTGTCCACGTACCCTCGTAGACCGAAAGCGGAAGCGTTAAGCAACACGGTTGATGTAGTCGAACGTCTTCGCGATCCAACCGATCAAGTACCGAACGCACGGCACCTCCGCGATCTGCACACGTTTAGCTCGGTGACTTCCCTCGAACTCTAGATCCAGCTAAGGCCGAGGGAGAGATTCGTCAGCATGACGGCGTGGTGACGGTGATGATGAAGTTACCGGCGCATGGCTTCACCTAAGCACTACGACGATATGACCGAGGTGTGTAACTATGGAGGGGGGCATCGCACACGGCTAAGACAAATCTTGGGGTGCCTTTGGGGTGCTCCCCTCCCCCGTATATAAAGGAGGGAGGTAGGAGGTAGCCGGCCTAGGAGGCGCGCCAAGCATAGGGAGTCCTACTAGGACTCCCAACTCCTAGTAGGATTCCCTTTCCTATTCCGAGTAGGAGAGAAGGAAAGAGAGGGAGAGAGAGAAGGAAAGGGAGCGGCTGCGCCCTGACCCCTTGTGCAATTCCGTTTGGGCAGGGGGAGGCGCACGCCACCTCTTGGCCCTTCTCCCTCTCTCCACTAAAGCCCAATAAGCCCATTACTTCTCCCGGTGAATTCCCGTAACTCCCCGGTACTCCGGAAAATACCCGAATCACTCAGAACCTTTCCGATGTCCGAATATAGACTTCCAATATATCGATCTTTACGTCTCGACCATTTCTAGACTCCTCGTGATGTCCATGATCTCATCCAGGACTCCGAACAACCTTCGGTACATCAAATCACATAACTCATAATACAAATCGTCATCGAACGTTAAGTGTGCGGACCCTATGGGTTCGAGAACTATCTAGACATGACCGAGACACATCATTCGTTAAAATGAACGAACGAGCGAACGCTCGCTAAATAAAAGCAGCCACGTAAAACTTGCAACAACAAAGTAGAGGACGTCTAACTTGTTTTTGCAGGGCTTGTTGTGATGTGATATGATCAAGACGTGATGATATATAAATTGTTGTATGAGATGATCATGTTTTCTAACAGTTATCGGCAACTGGCAGGAGCCATATGGTTGTCGCTTTATTGTATGAAATGCAATAGACATGTAATTTATTTACTTTACCACTAAGCGGTAGCGATAGTCGTAGAAGCAATAGTTGGCGAGATGACAATGATGCTTCGATGGAGATCAAGGTGTCAAGCCGGTGATGATGCTGATCATGACGGTGCTTTGGAGATGGAGATCAAAGGCACAAGATGATGATGGCCATATCATATCACTTATTTGATTGCATGTGATGTTTATCTTTTTATGCATCTTATTTTTCTTAGTACGACGGTAGAATTATAAGATGATCTCTCACTAAATTTTAAGGTATAAGTGTTCTCCCTGAGTATGCACCGTTGCGATAGTTCGTTGTGCCGAGACACCACGTGATGACCGGGTGTGATAAGCTCTATGTTCACATACAACGGGTGCAAGCCTGTTTTGCACACGCAGAATACTCGGGTTAAACTTGACGAGCCTAGCATATGCAGATATGGCCTCGGAACACTTAGACTGAAAGGTCGAGCGTGAATCATATAGTACATATGATCAACATAGTGATGTTCACCATTGAAAACTACTCCATCTCACATGATGATCAGACATGGTTTAATTGATATGGATCACGTGATCACTTAGATGATTAGAGGGATGTCCATCTAAGTGGGATCTTAAGTAATATGATTAATTGAACTTTAATTTATCATGAACTTAGTCTTGGTAGTATTTGCATAACTATGTTATAGATCAATAGCTCGCGTTGTAGCTCCCCGTTTATTTTTCATATGTTCCTAGAGAAAAACTATGTTGAAAGATGATAGTAGCAATGATGTGGACTAGGTCCGTGATCTGAGGATTATCCTCATTGCTGCACAGAAGAATTATGTCCTAGATGCACCGCTAGGTGACAGACCTATTACAGGAGCAGATGCAGACGTTATGAACGTTTCGCAAGCTCAGTATGATAACTACTAGATAGTTTAGTGCGCCATGCTTTATGGCCGAGAACCGGGACTTCAAAAACGTTTTGAACGCCGTGGAGCGTATAAGATGTTCCAAGAGCAGAAATTGGTATTTCAGACTCATGCCCGAGTCGACAGGTATGAGACCTCGGACAAGTACTTTGCCTACAAGATGGGGGAGAATAGCTCAACCGGTGAGCATGTGCTCAGATTGTCTGAGTGCTACAATCGCTTGAATCAAGTGGGAGTTAATCTTCCAGATAAAATAGTGATTGACAGAGTTCTCTTGTCACTATCACCAAGTTACTGGAACTTCATGATGAACTATAATATGCAAGGGATGACAAAAATGATTCCCGAGCTCTTCGTGATGCTGAAATCGACGAATGTAGAAATCAAGAAAAGCATCAAATGTTGATGGTTGACATGAGCACTAGTTTCAAGTAAAAGGGCAAGGGAAAGAAAGGGAACTTCAAGAAGAATGGCAAGCAAGTTTCCACTCCCATGAAGAAGCCCAAAGCTAGACCCAAGCCTAAAACTGAGTGCTTCTACTGCAAAGGAAGTGGTCACTGGAAGTGGAACTGCCCTAGATACTTGGCGGATAAGAAGGATGGCAAAGTGAACAAAGGTATATTTGATATACATGTTATTGATGTGTACTTTACTAGTGTTTATAGAAACACCTCGGTATTTGATATTGGTTCAGTTGCTAAGAGTAGTAACTCGAAACGGGAGTTGCAAAATAAACAGAGACTAGTCAAGGGCGAGGTGATGATGTGTGTTGGAAGTGATTCCAAGGTTGATAAGATCACCATTGCACACTCCCTTTTCCTTCGGGATTAGTATTGGAACTAAATAAATGTTATTTGGTGTTTGCGTTGAGCATAAATATGATTGGATCATGTTTACTGTGATATGATTATTCATTTAAATCAGAGAATAATTGTTGTTCTGTTTACATGAATAAAACCTTCTATGGTCTTACATCCAATGTAAATGGTTTACTGAATCTCGATCACAGTGATACACATAATATTGATGCCAAAAGATACAAAGTTAATAATGATAGTGCAAATAATTGGTGGCACTGCCGTTTAGGTCATATTGGTGTAAAGCGCATGAAGAAACTCCATGCTGATGGGCTTTTGGAATCACTTGATTCTTGCGAACCATGCCTCATGGGCAAGATGACTGAGACTCCGTTCTCCGAAACAATGGAGCGAGCAAACAGACTTGTTGGAAATAATATGTACTAATGTGTGCGGTCCAATGAGTGTTGAGGAGCGCGGCAGGTATTGTTATTTTCTGAACTTCGCATATGATTTGAGCAGACATGGGTATATCTACTTGATGAAACATAAGTGTGAAACAATTGAAAAGTTCAAAGAATTTCGGAGTGAAGTTGAAAATCATCGTAACAAGAAAATAAAGTTTCTACGATCTCATCGCGGAGACGAATATTTGAGTTACGAGTTTGGTCTTCATTTGAAACAATATGGAATAGTTTCGCAACTCACGCCACTTGGAACACCGAAGTGTAATGGTGTGTTCGAATGTCATAACCATACTTTATTAGATATGGTGCGATCTATGATGGCTCTTATCAAATTACCACTATAGTTTTGGGGTTATGCATTAGAGGCAGTTGCATTCACGTTAAATAGGGCACCGTCTAAAATTCGTTGAGACGACACCATATGACATGTGCTTTAGCATGAAACCTAAGCTATCATTTCTTAAAAGTTTGGGTCTACGATGCTTATGTGAAAAAGTTTCAACCTGATAAGCTCAAACTCAAATCAGAGAAATGTGTCTTCATAGGATACCCAATGGAAACTATTGGGTACACCTTCTATCACAGATCCGAAGGCAAGATATTCGTTGCTAAGAATTGATCCTTTCTAGAGAAGGAGTTTCTCTCGAAAGAAGTGAGTGGGAGGAAAGTAGAACTTGATGAGGTAATTATACCTTCTCCCGAATTGGAAAGTAGTACATCACAGAAATCAGTTCCAGTGATTCCTACACCAATTAGTGAGGAAGCTAATGATGATGATCATGAAACTTCATATCAAGTTACTACTGAACCTCGTAGGTCAACCAGAGTGGTATGGTAATTCTATTCTGGAAGTCATGTTACTAGACCATGACGAACCTACGAACTATGAGGAAGCGATGATGAGCCCAGATTCCGCGAAATGGCTTGAGGCCATAAAATCTAAGATGGGATCCATGTATGAGAACAAAGTGTGTACTTTGGTTGACTTGCCCAATGATCAGCAAGCCATTGAGAATAAATGAATCTTCAAGAGGAAGACGGACGCTGATAGTAGTATTACTATCTACAAAGCTCGAATTGTCGCAAGAAAGTTTTTGACAAGTTCAAGGTATTGACTATGATGAGATTTTCTCACTCGTAGCGATGCTTAAGTCTGTCCGAATCATGTTAAGAAATTGCCACATTTTATGAAATCTGGCAAATGGATGTCAAAACTGCATTCCTTAAATGGATTCCTTAAATAAGAGTTGTATATGATGCAACCAGAAGGTTTTGTCAATCCTAAAGGTGCTAAAAAAATGTGCAAGCTCCAGCGATCCATCTATGGACTGGTGCAAGCATCTCAGAGTTGGAATATACGCTTTGATAAGTTAATCAAAGCATATATTTTTATACAGACTTGCGGTGAAGCCTGTATTTACAAGAAAGTGAGAGGGAGCACTACAGCCTTTCCGATAAGTATATGTGAATGACACATTGTTGATCGGAAATGATGTAGAATTTTCTGGAAAGCATAAAGGTATTTGAAAGGAGTTTTTCAAAGAAAGACCTCGGTGAAGCTGCTTACATATTGGGCATCAAGATCTATAGAGATAGATCAAGACGCTTGATACGATTTTTTCAATGAGTACATACCTTGACAAGATTTTTGAAGTAGTTCAAAATGGAAGAGTCAAAGAAGGAGTTCTTGCCTGTATTGCAAGGTTTAAAGTTGAGTAAGACTCAAAATACGACCACATCAGAAAATAGAAAGAGAATGAAAGTCATTCCCTATGCCTCAGCCATAGGTTCTATAAAATATGCTATGATGTGTACCAAACCTATAATGTATCTTGCCATGAGGTTGGCAAGGGGGTACGATATTGATTCGGCAGTGGATCACTTGACACCGGTCAAAATTCTCCTTAGAAGACCAAGGAGATATTTCTCGGTTATGAAGGTGATTAAGAGTTCGTCGTAAAGAGTTACGCCGATGCAAGCTTTTACATCGATCCGGATGACTCTGAGTCTCAATCTGGATACATATTGAAAGTGGGAGCAATTAGCTAGAGTAGCTCCATGCAGAGCATTGTAGACATAAATTTTTTGCAAAATATATACGGCTCTGAATGTGACAGACCCATTGACTAAGCTTCTCTCACAAACAAAACATGATCACACCTTAGTACTCTTTGGGTGTTAATCACATAGCAATGTGAAATATATTATTGACTCTAGTAAACCCTTTGGGTATTTGTCACATGGTGATGTGAACTAATCACATGGTGATGTGAACTATTGGTGTTAAATCACATGGCGATGTGAACTAGATTATTGACTCTAGTGCAAGTGGGAGACTGAAGTAAATATGCCCTAGAGGCAATAATAAAGTTGTTATTTATATTTCCTTATAGCATGATAAATGTTTATTATTCATGCTAGAATTGTATTAACCCGAAACCTAGTACATGTGTGAATACATAGACAAACAGAGTGTCCCTAGTATGCCTCTACTAGACTAGCTCGTTAATCAAAGATGGTAAAGTTTCCTAGACATAGACATGTGTTTTCATTTGATGAACGGGATCACATCATTAGGGAATGATGTGATGGAAAAGACCCAACAGATAGCTTAGCACTATGATCGTTTAGTTTATTGCTATTGCTTTCTTCATGACTTATGCATGTTCCTATGACTATGAAATTATGCAACTCCTGAATACCGGAGGAACACTTACTGTGCTATCAAACGTCACAACGTAACTGAGTGATTATAAAGATGCTCTACAGGTGTCTCAGATGGTGTTCGTTGAGTTGGCATAGATCAAGATATGGATTTGTCACTCCTATTGTCGGAGAGGTATCTCTGGGCCCTCTCAGTAATGCACATCACTATAAGCCTTGCAAGCAATGTGACAAATGAGTTAGTTGTGGGATAATGCATTATGAAACGAGTAAAGAGACTTGCCGGTAACGAGATTGAACTTGGTATGGTGATACCGACGATCGAATCTCGGGCAAGTAACATACCGATGACAAAGGGAACAACATGTGTTGTTATGCGGTTTGACCGATAAAGATCTTCGTAGAATATGTAGGAGCCAATATGAGCATCCAGGTTACGCTATTGGTTATTGACCAGAGATGTGTCTCGGTCATGTCTACATAGTTCTCGAATCCGTAGGGTCCGCACGCTTAACGTTTGATGACGACTTGTATTATGAGTTATGTGATTTGATGTACCGACGGTTGTTCGGAGTCCCGGATGAGATCACGGACATGACGAGGAGTCTCGAAATGGTCGAGACGTAAAGATCAATATATTGGAAGGCTATATTCGGACATCAGAAAGGTTCCGAGTTATTCGGGTATTTTTCAGAGTACCAGGGAGTTACGGGAATTCACCGGGAGAAGTAATGGGCCTTATTGGGCTTTAGTGGAGAGAGGGGAGAAGGGACAAGAGGTGGCGTGCGCCTCCCCCCTGCCCAAACCGTATTGCACAAGGGGTGGGGGCGCAGCCCCTCCCTTTCCTTCTCCCTCTCCCTCTCTTTCCTTCTCTCCTACTCCGAATAGGAAAGGGAATCCTACTAGGACTTGGGAGTCCTAGTAGGACTCCCTATGCTTGGCGCGCCTCCTAGGCCGGCTACCTCCTCTCTCTTTCCTTTATATACAGGGGAGGGGAGCACCCCAAAGGCACCCCAAGATTTGTCTTAGCCGTGTGCGGTGCCCCCCTCCACAGTTACACACCTCGGTCATATCGTCGTAGTGCTTAGGCGAATCCCTGCGCGGCTGCGCCGGTAACTACATCATCACCATCACCACATCGTCATGCTGACAAAACTCTCCCTCGGCCTCAGCTTGATCTAGAGTTCGAGGGACGTCACCGAGCTGAACGTGTGCAGATCGCGGAGGTGCCATGCGTTCGGTACTTGATCGGTTGGATCGCGAAGACGTTCGACTACGTCAACCGCGTTACTTAACGCTTCCGCTTTTGGTCTACGAGGGTACATGGACACACTCTCCCCTCTCGTTGTGATGCATATCCTAGATAGATCTTGCGTGAGCGTAGGGATTTTTTTGAAATTGCATGCTACGTTCCCCAACAGATTTGTTATCTGTGTGTAGGGGCTGTTTACGTTGTGTTGCTTGGTTCTCCTACTGGTTCGATAACCTTGGTTTCATATCTAAAGAAATACCTACCGCCGTTGCGCTGCATCATCCCTTCCTCTTTGGGGAAATACCGATGTAGCTTCAAGCGACATAAGGAAATACCTACCGCTGCTATGCTGCATCATCCCTTCCTCTTCGGGGGAAATACCAACGTAGCTTTGAGCCGCATCAGCGAGGCCCCACCACTGCTAGGCCACCCCCCTCCACAACCACCGTCCCCACCCGAGCCCCTTGCTTCCCTCTGGCGAACTCCGGCGAGCTCTCAAAAAGCGACTGACCTAATTTTGAAATTTAGTCTACTGTCATTTAATTAGTGTGGAATATAAAAGGGAAAACCATAAGCATTGCGAGTATAGTGTTGAGCGTGCCATGGCGGATCTAAAGGCTTAAACCGGATAAAGGCAATTTCGCAACCAATGTTTGCTTTCTGCCAACAAGTAAGATCCTAAGTGATCAACAAGAAATCACAGTAAAGCAGTGCTGATCTATTTTCTTGTTGCGATAAATAAGTTGAGTAGATACGAAAGAGTAGCACCTCTGGTGTGGCGCCGTGTATGCATCTGCTGAGAATTTTACGGTGATACGGTAGCGATGGCTGTTGGTAGTGTGGAAGCAGATCTAGGAGGGTAGACAGTAGCGGCGGGGGAAATATCCTGGCACGATGGACGAGACAGCCGTAGGAGCGGCGCCGGCAAGGTGGACGATGGCGAGGATGAAGTGACAGGATGGGATGCAAGGATCCTGGTCCGAAGCCATGGATGAGAGAGGTCGATCTCTTGTAATGGACGACGGCGTTGGGGTATCAGCTCCGGCATGGTGAAGGAGGACGGCAGTGTATGGGTTGGCGGACGGAGGAGGCTGGGGTGGAGAGTGTATTCTGGTGCCCACGGAGTACGAATGGGGAAATGGAGGGAGAGAGGAAGGGGGAACCATGTCTTCAGGGCGTGTTTGTCTCAAATGCAAGGAAATTTACAAACTTAGCCCCCGTTTAAAATTTCCTACATCACAACAATATTAGTCGATTGGGGATATGACGGTAATCTCGCATACACCAAATATTTGCCAACGGAGATTTCGGCCGACGAGAGTTTGTTTTGGCGCCCACTGTGTTTGAATCGGGGAGGGATGCGATTTCGGCCAAGGAGACATTGTGTTTTAGCGCCCACCGTGTATGAATCCGGGTGAGAGGCGGTTCTGCACGTTTGAGTGAAATTACAAACCTGCCCCTATCAAGACCTATTGAAATCAAGCAGACATGTGTTGCATGTCAGGGACACGCAGTAATTTCCATCTCCCATATTTTTGTTTGGGGCGGTTACTGTGAGTTTGGCCGCTTCGTTCAATTTTTTGAGAAAAAGCTTGCACGTTTACCGTGCCAACTCAATTCCAATCCATTTTGTATTCTATTTTTGTTCGGGCGGGATCCATTTTCGATTGGAATAAAATTCTATATACATCATTTCTTCATACATACTTTTAAAAGCACAACAAAGAATTCTGCTCCTTTATATATACAATGATCTCAAAATCATAAGGTTGAATTCAAAAATTTTAAACCAAATTGTTTTCTACTAAAATGTATGGATCAATAATATCTACATATTAAATAACATAGACGCGCGTGAATTCATATGAGTATGCATGTTTGATAGATCAATTTTGGTTCGATTTGAACTGCATGTATCATCATCTCGAATTCAAATATTTGAATCCCTTTTATGTTGATATTTTCTATACACGCAACTAAATATTTGAATCTCCTTTCACGCCCATATCTTTCGCATGCTCCTTCATGTGGCTATCATTCTCTTTTCTCCAGCTCACCTGCACGCTCACTTCATGTTTCTCCTATTTTCGCAAACATGGTATCTCGACGTCTCCCTTGAGAAGTGTCACACTCTCCCTATCATTATACATTACACGGTTTTCATTATCTCTCACATCTCTATCATTCTCTAGTGTCACTAGGTACCTAAGCTTTCTTTTTCACCGCCACACACACTCTCTCACTCGTCTTTCACTTAGTATTTCTCTCTAGGGATCGCTCACGCACCCTATATCTCTCTAGATATGACTCCTACCACTAAAATTACTCTTTCCCACACACACAACATTTGTTGCGGTCTCCTTTCCGTCTTCATCTCAGTTATAAAACTGACATTATTCAGTTGTTTACCAACCAGACAAACTCTCCCCCCTTTCTCTCTCTCTCTCTCACACACACAACTCCTACTTCCACTCCTCTTCCCGACTACCGTATCTCTCTCTCACACACAAAACTCTCGCTTTCGCACCTCTGACTCGTATTTCTCTCACAAACATTGATCGAATAGCCTCCAGATAGGTTTATACACCCGCACACTCTTGCTTCCACTATCTCGTACATGTATCTCTCGCGCTCCTTGTATCCATGTAGATTTTTCGTCCCTTCTTGAGACACGCCCTCTAGATCTTGCACACACACACACTATCGCCTCATTTTATGGTGATACCTCTCGCACAGATACTCTTTGTGTCTTTGTCATACACGCACTCCGTTCTCCTCCTCTCTCCCTCTCTCTCTCTCTCTCACACACACACACATGGGCTTTTTGCAACAAGTAGCAAGATGCCCATGCGTTGCATGGAACATCAAGATGAATTTGTATGAGTAGTTTATATTGTGGGAGAAAAGGATGAACGAGGGAAGGCCTTATTTGCAAATGTGGAGAGGGGTGTGGGTATGTTTTTGCAAAATTGCCATAGTTTCCTTCCTATCCATCAGATATAAACCGGACGGCCTATATTGCAGGATGGCAGGCACACCATCATCACCAACTCCATTTTTTTAATAAGAGAGATATACCACTTCTCGAATCTTGAAACCAACCACATTCCTCCCTTATCTCATCAAAAACGCCAAAGGAATATATTTTGAGTGAAACATAACATATTTTTGGTGAAATACGTATTTCAACACTAGACTCTTTTCTATCAAATCGATGAATATGTATTAATCTACTTTGATCGTGTGGCAACGCATTGGCACATTGCTAGTTATTACTACTGTATAATTTTTTGGACACCAGAAAAACTGTGGAGTACATATACGTAGAGAAGAGGCGGACGCATGTAGTCGGTCTCTCGTTGTCTCACACACATGAGAGTTACATAAAGGCACCGTAAACAAATAAACCCTAAAATACTAGGGGCACGATTGCTGCATGCGCGGGTACCGAGTACATGGTGGAGCACACCTTTTTAGGAATAGTCATCTAGCATGATAATTTGATCCGTAGGAGTTGATGGTCGGGACCACAGGTGAACGACCTGGAGGCGGTGGCTCGCCACTCGCCACTGATCGATTAACCATGTTTAAAATATCATTTTTTAGCAGGGTGAGAGTTCCGGTTTTCAATGGCGCGTTATATGTACTAGTTTTTAGAACGATTGGTATGTAGCAAAAATGGAATTCATAACTACTACGTCTGTCCTGGTTTACTAGTCCCCGTCGTATTTTGGGTCAAAGTTTGTCCATGAATTTTACTTCTAAAATGTGAATGGAAAACGAGATTTTGTTATACCCAAACAAAAAAGGACTGGAGGGAGTGATTGAGATGACACGGATGCGGCCTCTCATACCACAGGCATTGAACCAGCACGTCGGCCAAGAGGGCCCCACTCCCTGCAAGCCAGGCTGAACACGCCTCCTCGCTGCATGCAACCGGCTTCAGACTGCCCCCGCTTGCCTTAATTGAATCCGCGTGTGTGCCGACAACACGTCCTTCCGCGAGCTGGCCAGCATTTTAGAACACAACGCCAGTTGGCTCCTCTCATCCGCCCGCTATTTAAACGACTCTAGACGCCTTGCAAGAACCGCACCACACCGCTGCTCCCCATATCCTCCTTGCACTATTTTCTCCACACTCCCCATTTCATCCGGTGAGCAGGAAGACGAGTTCTCTAGCATAAAAGCCGGCTGGGTGCCCCGACGAGCCAGGCAACTCGTTGTCCCACCTTCCTCCCCGCCCAGGCCGTCAGTACCATGGACGAGGCTGCAGGAGGGCAAGCGAAGGAGCAATCCGCCGCTCCAAGCTGGCCCCTGGTGCATCAACTCAACGCTCTAAGCCTGCTCGCAGAAGAGTCGCCAGTTGCTGCACACCGGCACATGGGGGACCACGGCGTCTAGTGCACCATGGTTGGTCGCGCCATCCGACGCAAACGTTGCCGGACTGCGGCATGCTGGCGAAGGTGGCCAACACGTCTGCGAACACCGCCGACACCGAGGAATAGTAGACCACGGGAGCCGCTGCCGCTCGGGACCGACGAATGCTACGACCACCACGTCACCGGCAGACACCCGGTGTGTTGCCCGGTTTGGCTCAAAACATCGTGGACCCCAGTCATGGACAACATTAGAAATATTATACCTGCCTCTAGAAGTTATTCGCGTTTAGTCAAAAAATGTCCAAACTATAATTAATTATGTATGGTCTTGACTTGTTGTGCTTGCACTGGTAGTAGGAACTAGAGATTTTTCTTTATTTACAACTCTCCTCACATTTTTTTGGCTTTGAACTGAATCATGGTTGTGGACATTATCTATGAATGTGCAGATATCTGTGAACATGAGTTTGATGTGGAATTTGAACTTGGAATGTTGGGCTTGCGTGTGAACTATACCATGTCCAATGCTTCGTCTGTTATTGTTTGGAAAGTAATTGCTGTTATTACATGACCCAAAAAAAATTATTTTATGCCACATCAGTAGATGCACGAACATCACAACAGGCATGCTGGCTGGATAAACATTTGAACCTTGCTATTATGAAGGAAAATTTGTATTGACAACACTTTTAGATAGCAGGAAACGCCTAGCCTGCTCTGCCTCTGCTAGCCTCTTTCTGGCTTCTTCCATCTCTTCTTTTTCTTGGGTGAAGAGAGCATCTGATTGCACTTTTCACTTCTTCAGGAACTCAGCTACATTCTCAAGGGCTGCTGCACGCTTTCTTTCAGCCTTTACTAGAGCCACGAGGACACGAACAGTTGACGACAACACCTGGCTTGTGTGTAATCTAGCATCATCTCGGAATTTGCACCTTGTGTCTAATCCAGCATCATTAAGGAACGGGCACCTTGTGTGTAACCCAGCCTCATTTTGGAAACATGATCTCGAGGTTGACCGTACATCCCTCCTTGCAGGAAATCCATCCTGACATGAAGTTACTTCTTTTTTATATCAATACTCAGAGCAACCCATATCCATTTATTAGAAGCCAGATAAACAGGACTCCGAGAAGTGAATTCAAAAGGAGAAATATAAAAACAGACACCAAGGTGAGAACACCCACTTCCTACATCAAGCTAAAAATGAAAGTATTAGGACGATTAAGACTCTTCTTATTACACATCGAAGAACACGAGGCTAAGAGAAACAGAAATTACAACATATACACATCGAAAACATGAGGCTAAATGAAAGCAATTGAAAGGGTGTTACTTACCAAAGCTTGTTTTAGAGGTTCAGTGTAGCTCCTCTTTAACTTGCCACGTTCCTGGAAGATGTCCCTAATATCCCGTGTTTGGTCTTCATTGCTCCTTTTCATGTTCGCACTCGTGGTTTTAAAATCTCAACATGGAAAGAAAAATATAGTAATACTCACGCATCTTGTGGGCAACATTAAAGCACTCATCTTCCATATTAGAGCATCTCCAATAGAAGCGCAATGCGCGGCGCGTTAAAAAAGCGTTTACAGCACCGAAATAGCCAGTTTTTGTGGGCCGCGGAGTGCTGGCTCCAGAGGCCACCACAAAACAATTGCGCACACGCTGCTCCAACAGACGCGCTATATTTTTCCTCCTTTCTACTCTCACTTGATACACATTCGACTCCGAGTCGATACTGGCATAGATAGATACATAGATAGATACATAGATAGTTCTCAGCATAGATATAGCATAGATAGATAGAAAAATAGATAGTTCAACTACTCCTTGTCGTCCGACTCCGCCTCGGTGATGTCCTCCTCCGACGTCTCAATGTAGGCGTCAAGATACCGATCATCGTCGGAGTCCCAGGGTGATGCTGCTCCTAGCTTGATGTTGAATTGAGAAACTGCCTTCTGTGCCTGTCCTCGCGATAGACGGCTCACTCCGTCCTCCTCTTCTCCCTCTCCGCCCTCCTTTGCGCGTAGAGCTCGTACTCGTTGATGATGTCCTGCAGGAAGCATTGGCGCCACAGCGCCATGGCTTCCTCGTCCATCTCGGTGATGCCAAGACGGTGATCCCGCCTCCGGTTGTCGTGATGATCCTCTTCGGTGATAAGCCACGGCGGAGGCACGAGCTGCTGCACCGCTCCCGCGTTGGGGAAGTCAATATCCCTACGAGGCCGTCGGAGGCGCCACGCCACCGTGTCCTACGTGCGGGTGGCCTCGTGGGCGATGTCAAAAGTGCCGAGGCCGAGGCGCATCTCGCGGAACTAGATCTCGGCGTAGAAGCCGCCGGAGGGGCGCGTGCGGACGTCGCGGTAGCCCCAAAGTTTCCTGATGTCGCGGCAGCATGGTGGCGCGGCAGCGGCGAGGCGAGAAAGAACGGAGAGATAGTGGTGGCGAGGCACAGAGCGGTGGGAGGGCGTTGGATTTTATAAAGCGCGCCGGATGCCGCGCGCCAAAACTAGCGCCCGCCCGGCCGCTTTTTCCCGCGTGCGCACGATCCTTTCCCGACGTCCCTGCTATCTCTACTCTTATATATATTTTATATTTATTTTATATTTATATTTATCACTACTTCTTATATCTTATATATCTCTTGTGTATATTATATATATATCTACTACTCTTATAAAAAACAGAGTTGGTGATGATGGTGTGCCTGCCATCCTGCAATATAGACCGTCTGATTTATATCTGACAGATAGCAGGGAAACTATGGCAACTTTGCAAAAAGATAGCCACACCCCTCCCACATTTGCAAATAAGGACATCCCTCGTTCATTCTTTTCGCCCACAAGATAAACTACTCATACAAATGCATCTTGATGTTCTGTGCAACGCATGGGCATCTTGCTAGTTCTAAAAAAACTTTCCATCTTCTGCCACACTACTGGTTGCAGATGAAGAACCTACCCAAGCACAGCGCAATACAGGAGCGACTCACAATTACAAGGTGATATTATGTTGGACAATGCAAGCTATAACCAATTACTTTTACGGGAACAATAGCAACCAGGAAATTTGAAGGGTAGGTATGAACAAAATTGGAACTCCACATGTACTGCTAAGAGATTCAATACACACATTACCAATCGAGGAGGAGTACGATGGTCGCGGCGGCCTCTGTGCATCATGGTCTGCAATGGGAGTCAGTTCCTTCTCCACGACGGTGGTGCTTCTGCGCTGGGTGTTGGCTTCCGAGAAGCAGATCCGAGATCGTGGAAGACGGTGCCGGGGAAGAGGCTCCGTGTACGACGCGATGGTGGACCAGCTCCAGTGCAGCGTACGATGTCGTCGATGAGGCAGATGCGCTGTGGTGGACGAGTGCGCCGATGTAGAAGGGGAGGAGCACGAAGGTTGCAGTGTCGTGGAGAAGTCTATTTTGCAGTGGGGATAGAAAATGGGGAGTATTCAGGTGTACAACTCTGGGTGCCGGGGTGGGGTTGACTGGATAGGGTGAACCTGAAGTTACCAAAACAGCCCCCTAACAACCATCATCCGTAGGCCTGTTCCGAAGGATATGATGGTAATTCGCACTGCTCGAATCAGAGTCGCGGGAGATTTTCCCGCCGACCTCAAAATTTTGTAACACTTGTAACGCCCACTATGCGACCCTATCCTAAAGGAACTCGACGGTCCCACCAAGGATAGAAGCGCATATTGGAGACGCTTTTGCAAGGTGGATATCATTACACCGTACCATTACATAATAGTTGGGGATACATACAAGGCTTACAAATGCAACATGAATACATCAAACATCATACATGAGAACAACATCCGGCTACGGATGAAACACAAACAGAAACTCAAACGAGATCCACCCTGCTAGCCCAGGCTACCGACCAGGAACCTACCCCAAGATCGACGAAGAAGAAGAAGAACTCCAAAACAAGTAAACATCGCTCTCACATCATGATCATCGCATTACCTGTACCTGCAACTGTGGTTGTAGTAATTGGTGAGCCACGAGGACTCAGCAATCCCATTACCATGGGTATTAAGACTAGAAAATCTTAATTGGTAGGAAAGGGTAAGTGGTGAGGTTGCAACAAGCGACTAAGCATTGTATGGTGGCTAACTTAGGATTACAAGAATAAGATGGGGAACTACAGAAACGGTCGCCAACTAGTAATGATCAAGAAGTGATCCTGAACTACTTACGTTCAAACATAACCCAACCTTGTTCTCCTCTAGAACTTCCCCAAAAAGAGACAATCACGGTTACGCACGCGGTTGGTGTATCTTAGTTGAGTTTATTTCAAGTTCACTACAATTGGATATTAACAAATTCCCATCTGCCACATAACCGCAGGCATGGTTCTCGAAAGTTTAAACCCTGCAGGGGTGTCCCAACTTAGCCCATGACAAGCTCACGATCTGCGGAGACAATCCTCCATCACGGGACCCTTCGATCAAACTCGGAATCCCGGTGCACAAGACATTTCAACAATGGTAAAACAAGTCCAGCAAGACCTCCCGGCGTGCCGACACCCTGATAGTAGCCGCGCATATCTCGTCTCAGGCCATGTCCGGATGGGACATACTATGAGTAAAACCAGATCCTCGAGTTTCCTCATGGTGGCCCCGCAGTCTACCCATTTGGGACCAACACCAATAGCACTGGCCCCCTGTTTATGTAGAAAGAATCCTCGGGTTCATGACGCCCTATGCCAATTAATTATTTAGTTCAATATTATTGTGACAAATGTTAAAACCAATGTTGGGCCTTCCTGGAAGAGTTTTATTCAAAGCGAACTGTCAAGAGGGGGCCATAAACCCTCACCGTGTTAGGGACGCAAAATCAAGGAACATAACACCGGTATGACAGAAACTAGGGCGGCAAGAGTGGAACAAAACACCAGGCATAAGGCCGAGCCTTCCACCCTTTACCAAGTATATATGTGCATTAATTAAGTAAGAGATATTGTGATATCCCATGATATCCATGATATCCATGTCCCAACATGGAACAACCTGCAACTAGCAACTCTATAAGAGGGGCTGAGCAAAGCGGTAACATAGGCAAACAACGGTTTGCTAGGAAGGGTAAAAAGGTTAGAGGCTATCATGGCAACTTGGGAGGCTTGATAAACAAGTGGTAGGTAGCGCGACATAGCGATAGCATCGAGACAACTAGCATAGCAAAGATAGTAGTGAGATCCAAGGTGACGGTGATCTTGCCTAAAATCCCTCTAGGAAGAAGAACGAGTCCATGAAGAAGACGAACGGGCGTAGTCAAATGAATCCTCACGATTGCAATGAAACAAGAACTATCGAGAAGAAGCACAACCGGAAAGAAGCAAACAACATGGTAAACACACAACACATAACATAGCATGATGCTCAACCAAGTATGGTGCATGACAAGGCTATATGATGCTACTCATGGCAAGAGATGATGCAAAAAAGAATAACACATCAAAGCAAGCTTAAATGAGGCTAGAAACAACATATAACTATTCTGGTAACTCCCCACATGCAAATTTCGAAATTGGTCCAGATCTGAACAAATCATTCAGTTAAAGTTGTTAAACAGCAAGTTAAAGTGCACCATGATGATCTATGCGTCTTTCTAGTCAAGTTACGTATAAAGTTTATTTAATTCGGAGCTACGGCCTAGAAGATATGAGCAAAACAATTTAAACATGGCATTGATGCAAATGCAAGCAAAACACAATCACAAACACTCCAAAATAAGGATGCCACAAGGCATGATGAAACTACATGCAAAACCAAGCAACTTTCATATAGAGCATGCTCCAAACGGAGCAACGGTTCAGCACATACACTCAAAACAAGTTTAAAGGACAAGCTGTCCAAAACAGCAACTAAGAACTTTGCAATCAAGGAAAAAATATGCAACAGGAAACATATGGGCATAAACATGATATGCACTCAAATTACAGATTGCATTCTTCAAATAACATCAAGTTTCAGGTTCATAGGCATCAGGATTAATCCAATGAGATCAATACAAAAGGCAACTTAATAACACAGATTATGACAGTGAAAAACAGGGCATGCATGTGAGCAGAAATAACATGTTGACATGTTGGAGGCATGAAACAATGAGGATACAGTGCAAGATCATGGCAAACAAAAGCATGGAATTAAAGTACAGGTTAAACATGGCAAAACAATATTACTAAGAATATCCATATCACCCCTAGATCAACAACATTCATCAAGACAAGATTGCAAGTTAAAAACAGATTCTCAGACTGGCAATCTGGGAATGCAAAACAATAACATTATGATGCTGACTTTGGAGGCACATAACAGAAAGCATAGCACCTTTAATAATTAGTCAAAATACATGGGCATGTAGTAGATATGATATACTTCAACTTAGTACATGGGCACGAGTTCATAAGATGCTTGGAGTAATTACTATGATTCTTGCAAAATGGAACATACTGTTAACAGGTTGACAGATTTGACATGATGGCAACTTGAGAGCAAGAAAGAGACAAACTATAGCAAGTTATAAGGCAACCAAGGGCATGGAATCAAATTACACATAACAAGGAGCAAATAAGATCAAAGCATCATAAAAATATGGCTCATGGTCTAGTGGGAACCATCAAGACAAGTTTCAATGTTGTAACAGTTTCAGTAAGTGTAAAACAACAACATCATCATAGCATGTTTGGAAGCTTGGAACAGAGGTCCTATGAAGTCCAAAATTATCAAACTTGGCATGTGGGCAAAGTACTCATAACATACTTCAATTCATGTAATTGGAGCATCTCCAAAAGAGGTATAGATTAATTAATAACAAGCTCACAACATGGCATCATGAAGTTAACAGAAAACTGGAACATCATTTAGGCATGTTCATGGCAATGAAAACATATGCTACAGGACATATATGAGGCATCAAAGGGCATGGAAAGCATGTACATATAGAGCACTGCAAAACATGAACACTGAGCTACTACTAGAAACCACTAGAACATGCTCAAAACATCATAAGTATGCAAACGATAACAGGTTCACAGACACTGCAGGAATCATCGTCACAGAAATCAGCAATAGCATGTACCCTACTTTGCAAGATCGATGCACTCACCACAAGGTACATAAAAATACAGGGATTTCACTACTATAAATATGGCATGAATATGCTTCTAAAACTTGTTGACATGATGCTCAAAAAATAAACACACAAAGTGCTACGAAAAAGACAAATCAGCAAGTTATGATAAATTCCAGCAGATTATATCGTTTAGCACTTTTGCAACGAGGATTAAGGCATCAAAATTGACATTAACATGCATGCAAATGACACTAGCATGTAGAGCACTCGGAGATGAACAAATCCATATAAAGAACATCACCACCGGAGCAACATGCACGAAAATACACACATCACAAGAATGCAATATGAGATGGTTTTACAGGGGCTTAGTGAAAATCAACCTCTCGGGGAAAACGTGCCGAAGTGGTACGGGGATGAGGAGATCCGGGATGCGGGCGGCGTTTGGATGGTGGGGTTGGTGGATCTGATCCAACCCCGGCCGGATCCGGCAATGGTGGTGACGAACTCCGGCGAGGCCGGTCTCCGACGAAGCGGCAGGGGCTGGATCCGGGCCCGGTAGCGGGTGGTAGCGGGCCTCGGGGCCTAGATCGGGGCCCTGGCAGGCCTGACACGGGCCTGGCGGCGAAGAGCGGCGTGGGGACAGGTGGCGCGCGGTGGTTGGGTGCGGGGCGGCGGCGGACGTGTCCGGCCGTCATGGACGCGTCTGGTGGCGGCAGGAGAGGGGGAGACTAGGGTTTCGTCTGATGTTTGGACGGGGAGGGCTTATTTATAGGTAGAGTGAGCTAGGAGAGGGCTATTGAGGTGCGATTTTCGCCCACACGATCGTGATCCAACGACGGAGAGCATGGAGGGGGGTTTAGATGGGCTAGTGGGTTGTTGTGAAGGGGTGCTGGGCTGCAAAGAGAAGGAGGGCTTCGGTTAACGCGGTTAACTGTTGGGGCATCAAACGACCTCCAAATGGAACAAAATTTGACAGGCGGTCTACCGGTGATATACCAAGGCCACTCGACAAATCTCGGCCCATTCCGAGAACGTTTTTCTCCCGCTCATGAAAGAAGAACTGTGAGGTGCGGTGGGTGCATGTGAGAGTGTCGGATTCCAAAACGGACAACGGAGAAAAAGACCGAATGCATATTTTGAAAACATGCAGATGAAATGCACATGATGACATGGCAAAATGCAACACGCAAGCAAATTACATGGCAATGACGGCGAATGACTAGAAGACACCTGGCGCATCGGACTCGGGGCGTTACAACTGAACCCCCTGTTTGGCGTGTTGGGTGATTGGGCTAAGCAACTAACGAGTAGTACTAGTAGTTAGTAGTACTAGTAACTACTAACACTCCCTCTGTTTTTATGAAGTCTGCATATTAGGTTTGACCGAAGTCAAACTTCCTAAAGTTTGACAAAGTTTATAGAAAAATATAAACATTTATATGTATGATGTTAAAGTACACTCAATAATGAATCTAATGGTATTTATTTGTTATTGTATATGTTAATATTTTTTGTTACTAAATTTGTGAGAGTTTACAAAACTTGGCTTTGACCAATGCTAATACGCAGACTTAAATAAAAACAGAGGGAGTACACATTTGTTTTCTTGTAGTGGAATTAATCATTTGTTGTAATTGTGAAATAAATATATTAGGCTACTGACTTCGAATGTAATTATACAATTCAATAGTTAGAATCATTGTTGAATTCCAAGGTGTATACGAGGTCTATAGTACTTCACAATATGCTCAAACTCACATAATCCCAGTCAAATGAAAATTTACATGCATTTCATAGTTATTACTTTGTAGGATGCAACAAAACCAACCATAACTCTACATTATCCATTATAAAAGCAACATTTTGAACACATCCCAATGTGTGAATGAAATGTGTAGAGAGAGCCTACGAAGATGGAGCAGATAGGGCGGGAAAGATTGTTTGTATGTGGGCGAGGAGTAGGAGACAAACCTAATGAGAGAGAGAGAAAGAGAGAGAAAGAGAGAGGAAGAAGTTAGGTCTGTGAGAAAGATGGCGACATGTAATATACGTGAGATGCGTGTGCATCCGGATTTTCTACACGTAGAAGGAGAAGAGACAACGGGTTTGACGAGAGAGCTGAAAAAACATGGACGAGAGGGGAAGGATCTCGTGGGTTGAGGGATTGATAATTTTGTGCGGGAGAGATGGGGGAGGAGTCAGTCGGCCATCGTCACATCATCCTGCTTCCAAACGGCCCTGCATTCTCTAGTGCAGTGTGGTCGCCGTCTTCGATCTCCTTGAGGCCCTCTTTGAAGGTTGAGGTGGTGTGCATGCTGGCGTGCAGAGAAGCACAAGCGAGAATGGCCCTGCACTTCTGCAGCTTGTCAAAAGTTCTTGTCTTGAGTCCTCGCAGCATTTCAGCGTTCATCCCCTCAGCTTGTGCATTTCTCCTGGGACGAGCAACAGAGGCGAATGAAACCTTGATTCCGAGGGTTTGAATGTATTGCATGAAGGCGCGGCTCGTGAATTGGGTGTCGTTTTCAGTGATGACTGTGGCGGGTACTCCGAAGCGGCACACCAATCCCTTCAAGAACTTGATAGCTGATTGTGAGGTCACCTTTCTCACAGGCTCCACTTCCGGCCACTTTGTAAACTTGTCGATTACCATGTACAAGAATTCAAAGTCCCCGGTAGCACGGGGGAAGGGGCCCAAGATGTCGAGCCCCCAATCCAAAAAAGGCCATGACAAAGGGATCGTCTGGAGAGCTTGAGCATGTTGATGGATATTCTTGGAGTGGAACTGGCAGGCTTCACATCTGGTGACTAGATCAATTGCATCTTGGAGGGTCGTGGGCCAGTAGAAACCTTGCCGGAAAGCTTTTCCAACCAAGGCTCTTGATCCAATATGGGAGTCGCACATGGCATTGTGTATCGCTGTCAGTAGTTCCTTTCCCTCTTCCCAGCAAAAGCACTTCAATTTCACACTGTTGGGCCTTCTTCTGTATAGCGTGTTATCGACAAACTAATTCATACTGGCCCACCGGGCTACTTTCTCAGCTTCTTCTTGCACTACAGGAAGTTCTCCTATTTGGAGGAAATAGATTATGTGTCGTGCCCAAGTTGGAGCCTGAGGCTTGGCAACAAGAATCAATGGCACCTCCTCGTTCGTGGGAGCGCATATCTCAACCACAAGAACTGGTAGTTCGGCGGGAGGGTGCTGCTCACCACGCGAAGTGGAGTTCTTCCCGCCAACCTCTTTGTCGAGGGCTTCCGGAAGCTCTGCCGGGAGAGGCTTGTCAGAGTCCAGTTTCCTCCTCTTTCTGGCCATTGTTGTCGGGGATACTGAGGTTTGAGTCAGGTGGGGAACAAAAGTCCCTGGTTCCACATGAAGCTTTTGCGCAGCGCATTTCGGAAGATGGTCAGCAATGTTGTTTTCCGCACGCGGCACGTGTTCTATTTGCAATCCATCAAAACGCTCCTCCAGCTTTCTCACTTCCTCCACATATGCCTCCATCAATGGACTATGGTAATCCTTGTTCACTTGTCTCACCACAAGGTGTGAGTCTCCATGAATGGTCGACTTCTTAATTCCCCACTCTGTTGCGATCCTGAGCCCGGCAAGGAGTCCTTCATATTCTGCAGTGTTTATGGTAGCTTTCTCCCGGGGAAAATGCTTTTGGACCACATACTTGAGGCGCTCTCCAGTGGGTGCGACAAGGAGCACGTCAGCTCCTGCACCTTGTAGTGAGAAGGCACCATCAAAGTAAACGATCCACTCTTGGGGGGCCTCCTTGCCGGGGATAATTGTTTTCGATGTCTCTTCATCTTGGGTCGGTGTCCATTCTACGATGAACTCCGCAAATGCTCTATTTTGAATGGTTGACGTACTCTCATACTTCAGACCAAAGCTTGACAATTCCAAAGCCCATTCCACTATTCTGCCAATGGCCTTCGGGTTCCTCACGTTCCAAAGGGAAATGAGTGACAACTGTGATCTCGTAGGCTTGGAAGTAGTGGCGCGACTTCCTTGAGGCCATAATGAGGACGAAGATCAACTTTTGCAGTCCAGAGTACTTTGACCTAGCCCCCTGCGACAGGGAGCTGACAAAGTACACCAGCCATTGCACCACCTTCTTCTTTGTCGTGTTCTTGGAATTGTCTCTGTTATCTTGTTCTTCTTTCTCCTAATCTGTACTGGGTCCTGCCGAGATAGGTTCACTTCCTTCTCCGGAGAGGACATTAGCTAAAGCTGCTCCTTCATCTACTTCTCACTGCGCCACCAGCGTTGCACTAACCACTTGATTGGTTGCTGCTAAGTATAGCAGCAACGACTCTTGTGGTTTAGGAGCGACCAAGGTGGGAGCAGAGGAAAGATAGCCTTTCAAGTCTCGCAGCGCTGCTTCTGCTTCCGGGGTCCACTTCACTAGCCCTGCCTTCTTCAAAATTTTGAAGAACGACAAGGCACGCTCGACAGACTTGGAGATGAACCTACTCAGCGTGGCAACACATCCGGTTAGGCGCCTCACGTCCTTAACTTTCTTGGGTGCTTGAATGTGCTCGATTGCCTTGATCTTGTCGGGAATGGCCTCTATCCCCCGATGGCACACAAAGAAACCAAGTAGCTTGCCGGAGGGAACGCCAAACACACACTTCTCAGGGTTCAACTTCAAGTTGATCTTGCGTAGATTCGCAAAGGTCTCTTAAAAATCCTGAATGAGAGTTGATTTGTCTTTGGTCTTAACTACTATGTCATCCATGTAAGCCTCAATATTCCTATGCAATTGAGATCCAAACTCAGTTTGCACCGCCCTTGCAAAGGTGGATCTAGCGCTCTTCAACCCGAAGGGGCATCCACACGAAGGAGTATGTGCAACATGGGGTTATGAACACGGTCTTATCCTCATCCTCCTTGGACATGAATATCTGATGATACCCAGAGTATGCATCCAAGAAGGAAAGCATATCACACCTGGAAGAGGAATCTACGATTTGGTCGATGCACGGCAAGGGGAATGGGTCCTTCAGGCATGCTTTATTCAGATCTGTGAAGTCTATGCAAAGCCTCCATTTCCCATTCGCCTTGCAAACCACCACCGGGTTCGCCAACCATGTTGGGTGCAACACTCATCTGACCAAACTAGCTGCTTCAAGTTTCTTGATCTCCTCGGCAATGAACTGTTGCGGCTCTAAAGCTTTCTTCCTGACTTTCTACTTGATGGGACGGGCATGAGTGAAGAGAGCTAGGTGGTGCTCGATTACCTCCATGGGAACACCGGGGATGTCAGATGGTTGCCAGGCAAACACATCTACATTCGCCCGCAGGAAGGCAATGAGCGCACTTTCCTATTTGTCATCAAGGGTGGAGCTGATTGTGAACGTACCACCAATGCCATCCAGCCCTGCCGGGACCTTCTTCATAGCAGGTGAGGCAACCTTAGGCTTCTTGCTAGTGGAGCTCTCCGGAAAATCATTGATGGGTGCAACACACTCTGAAGAGGTGCGCTTCCCGGATTCCTTGCCGGTATATTTGCTAGCTTTCTTCCCTTTCTTGCTTTCCTTGGTGGGAGCTGCAGCTTCTGCGGCCTCAACAGCGACTGCGTCTCGGTACATCTTGTCTACGCATATGATTGCATCCTTCTTGTCTAAGGGAATGGAAATAACTCCATCGGCCCTGGCATCTTCAGTGTGTTGTAGGCATAGTGGGATGCCGCCATGAATTTTGCCAGGGCTAGATGACCAACGATCCCATTGTACGGTAGGGGGAGATCAACCACATCAAACACAACCTTCTCGGTCCGGTAGTTCAGTTCTCCTCCAAACATCACTGACATTGTGATCTTTCATGTAGGACGACTCCTGCTGGGATTGATCCCTTGGAAAGTGCTAGTAATCTTGAGCTCTTCATCTGATATTTGAAGCTTGCTGAGCACCTTGGGGGAAATCAGATTCAACCCAGCCCCGCCATCAACCAAGATCTTCGTGACCTTGAGGTTGCGGGTTGTTGGTGAAACCAACAACGACAAGCACCCTACCGCGGTTGTACGGTCAGGGTGATCCTCTTCGTCAAAGATGATGGGCATGCGGGACCATTTGAGCGGTTCCCGGGAGTCTGCCGCTGGCTCTACGGTGTTGACCTCACATGCTGGCTATTTAAGCTGGTGGTGAGAGGAGTGCAAAGATGCGCCTCCGTCAACGCACAGGGCCTCGATGGCCTTATGGAACTCTTGCTCACTGGTTTCCTCTTCACCCCCTTCATCACTTCCTTCATCACCTTCTCTTTTCTCACGACCTCTCGCAGGTTTCTCCTGATGCTGGGGAGCCTTGCCGCGGCGGCCTCCTCTGCTGCCGCGGCCCTTCCCTCCAACACCTTCTTGGTCCTTTTCCTTGTCATGCTTCTCGTACTCAGCTCTCTGCTTTTTGACAAGTTTCTCAACTTGGTGACACTCTTGGAGATCATGGCCCTTGGTCCGGTGAATCTTGCAGTATGGCCCGTCAGCCTTCCCAGCCTTTTCGGCCACCGTAGCCTCCCGGCAATCAGTGCACACGGCAACTTCCTTGCCGGGGGCTTTGGTCTTAGCCTTCTTGCCGGTACTAGGAGTGCCAGAGCCCTCAACAGCCAATACCGCCTTTTCCTTGTGCTTCTTGTTGTGTTTCTTGTTCTTCCTCTTCGGGTCAGCGGCATCGTCGCTCCTCTGAGTTGACTTAGATGCCATCCTCCTCTCCAGGGAGCCGCCTCCCTTCCTCTGTGCGGGCGCACTTATCCGCCAAGGTGTACAGCTCATTCATAGTCTTGGGCAACCAGACGTTCATGTTGGTATGTATCCTCCTGTTGCGCATGTTGGACTAGAATGCGGCAATCACAACTACCGGGTGGATGTCTGGAATGTTTCTGTGCACCCGGCTAAACCTCTGCATGTACTTCCGCAAGCTCTCCCCTTCCTTTTGTGGAAGGAGCTGCAGATCGCTGGGCCATCCTGGTTCTTCGTGGCCGCCCGTCAAGGTGCCAACAAACTCATGGTACAGCTCAGCCCATGATGACATGGAATCCTCCGGGAGGTGCATCAGCCGTGACCTCACATTTGGCTTGAGTGCCAAAGGGAAGTAATTGGAGAACACCTTCTCATCTCTTCCTTCGGCGGCTTGAACAGCGATAGTGTAGATGCTCAAGAACTCTGTCGGGTTCAACCTTCCATCATACTTTTCTGGTATTTCTGGCTTGAAAACATGGGCAGATCGCCAACAGACTTGCCGTAGCTCACGAGTGAAGGCAGGGCACCCAACCTCGAAAGGCAAGTATCCACCTTCACTGGGCCCGGTTTCGTTGACGTCTGGTCCATTGCGCATGTCAGATTGGCGGCAGGTTTCGCGATGTCGTTCTATGGTGACGTGCGCGTCCTCCCTCCCCCGATCTTCCAGGACCTGCCGCAGATCTTGATGGGCCCGAGGGTCAGATGAAGCCATTGATACCTCGTCGGGCCCCTAGTTGCGTGGTTCTGGTTGCAGCCTCTACGCTGGCTGTCGTGGAGGGGGTTGTACCGTTGGAGTGGGCCCCTCGACTTGGCCAACGACTTGGATTGTGGTTATTGCTTGTGGGTGCCGCGGCGGATCCGCCCGCTGCGATCCTCCTACTTCAACAAAACCGATCAAACTCTGGATAGCGGCTCTCCACTCATTCATTTGATCGACCATTGGTGGGAATCTTAGCAGGAGTTGGGCTCGCGCCATGGCTTCCGAACCATTGCATGGCATAGACGACAATGCAGACCGCGACGTCGCTCGGCTCCTGCCAGTACAAGTGGCGGTGGCACCGTTCTCTCGTCGCGGCGAGCCAGCCGCCACAGTGGTACGGTGGCGAGAAGGGTGCACTTGGGGGTTGACAACCCCGTTCGGCGCTTCATCTTGGTTACTCCGCCCCGGGGGAGATGCTTGCCCTGCTGTCGTGCCTGTTGTAGGAACAGCCAGGTGGCTGCGGTTGAGGGCGTCCTGGACTAAGGGGTCCTCGGGCGTCCGACATGTTTGGCATGGGCCGGACTGATGGGCTGTGAAGATACAAGACCGAAGACTCTCACTCGTGTCCGGATGGGACTCTCCTTGGCGTGAAAGGCAAGCTTGGCATCCGGATATGAAGATTCATTTCTCCGTAACTGACTTTGTACAACCCTAGTCCCCTCAAGTGTCTATATAGACCGGAGGGTTTAGTCCATAGGGACAATCATAATCATACAGGCTAGACTTCTAGGGTTTTAGCCATTACGATCTCGTGGTAGATCAACTCTTGTAATACTCATATTCATCAAGATCAATCAAGCAGGAAGTAGGGTATTACCTCCATAGAGAGGGCCCGAACCTGGGTAAAACATCGTGTCCCCAGTCTCCTGTTACCATCGACCTTAGACGCACAGTTCGGGACCACCCGACATCCGCCGGTTTTGACACCGACATTGGTGCTTTCATTGAGAGTTCCGCTGCATCGTCTTCAAGAGGTTCGATGGCCCCATCAATCATCTACGACAATGCTGTCCAGGGGGAGTTTTTCTCCCCGGACAGATCTTTGTATTCGGCGGCTTTGCACGGCGGGCCAACTCACTTGGCCATCTAGAGTAGATCGACAGCTACGCCCCTGGCCACCAAGTCAGGTTTGGAATCTTGAACTACATGGCTGATACCCGCGGAGACTTGATCTTTGACGGATTCGAGCCTACGGTGGCCGCTCCCTTCCACCGTGATGAGCATGACCTAAATCTATCATCGAACCATACCCAGGAGATAGCACCTGTAAGTGCTCCGGCCCTAGATCTAGAGCAGATTGCGCCATCCGAGGACGGGAAGCTCAACCCCGCCATGGAAGCCGCAGACTCAGTGGCCCTAGGGCCACACACAGACTCAACCTCGGGCGTGACCTGCGTTATCGGAACCTCGGATTTGTCTCCGGCCTCAAGTTTCGAACTACACGCGCCTGTGTCCGTCGAGCCCGATCAGGCGTCAGCCATCAAATTCAGTGCCACGGACATCTTCCGGCACTCACGTTTAGGCGATGTGCTGAACTCATTAAAAACCATATCCTTAGCAGGGGACTCACAGCCAAATTATATCCGGTTCGAACTAGGGGTTGATGACGGGGAATTTTGCTTCCCACCCACCTCCCACTTCATAGCCACTATCGAGGACTTCACCGACATGCTCGATTACGGATCCGAAGACATCGACGGTATGGACGACGATGCTGGAGAAGAGGAGGCCCAAAACCCGCCGTTTACCGGACGCTGGACGGCCACTTCCTCGTTTGACGTGTACATGGTGGATACACCAAAAGAGAATGGTGGCGACGACAAGGAAGACCCAGCCGAGGATAAACCTCCTGAGATACAGCCAAAGCGCCGATGTCAGCGGCGCCACTCCAAGTCACATCGTGGAAAAGACAGCAATACCGGCACAGGAGAAAACAATACTCCGGACGATGCCGAAGACAATGAAGACCCCGTTGAGCCAACCTCCGAACAGGACGAACGGGAAGACGGGCAAGTTAGCCCTGATGAACAGGCCATAAAGGAAGACTCAGAGGACAGTAATTATCTTCCGCTCTCCGAGGATGAGGTGAGCCTCGACAATGAGGATTTTATCGTGCCTGAGGAACCTCTCGAGCAGGAGCGCTTCAAGCGCCGGCTAATAGCCACTGCAAGGAGCCTGAAAAAGAAGCAGCGGCGGCTTGAAGCTAACCAAGATCTTCTCAACGATAGGTGGACTCATGTCCTGGCAGCCGAGGAACACGGTCTAGAGCGCCCAACCAAAAGTTATCCGAAGCGCAAATTGCTACCTCAGTTCGATGACGAGGCGCTGGAGCCCGTACCATCATTGTGCAATGCGGCCGACCGACCACCACGTGGCCGGGACAAAGCGGCAACTCAAGCCGAACACCAGCCCGTACTACCTCACTGTAAAGGCAGAGATAAAACAGCTCGGGGACATACATATGACCTGCGTCAGGACTTGGACAGTAGAGCAGGTCAGAACAGATCAATCTATGGATCGCGGGGGCGTGCCCCAACACGCGACAACGGCTACCTAGCCGGACGCAACAATCATAATCACGCCCGGGCCGAGAATCGCAGACGGACTCCATCCGAGCTACGTCGCGACATGGCTCGATATAGAGGCGCCGCACAGCCCCTTTGCTTCACTGACAAGGTAATGGAGCACGAATTCCCAGAAGGGTTTAAACCTGTAAACATCGAATCATATGATCCATATTCATATGGCACGCGGTGATGATCTCCATGCCATCAAATACCTCCCACTAAAACTCAAAGGACCAGCTCGGCACTGGTTGAACAGTCTGCCCAAAAACTCCATTGGCAGCTGGGAAGACTTGGAAGAAGCCTTCCTCGACAACTTCCAAGGCACATATGTCCGACCTCCGGATGCCGATGACTTAAGTCACATAATCCAACAACAAGAAATTCTGGACTAGGTTCTTAACCAAAAAGAACAAGATCATCGACTGTCCGGATGCCGAAGCCTTAGCGGCCTTTAAACATAGCATCTGGGATGAATGGCTCGCCCAACACCTTGGCCAAGAAAAGCCGAAGTCCGTGGCAGCCCTCACGGCGCTTATGACCCGCTTTTGTGCGGGCGAAGATAGCTGGCTAGCCCATAGCAATAATAATGCAAGCGAACCTGGCACCTCAGAAGCCAGAAATAGCAACGGCAAGCCACGACGCAACAGATACAAGCGTCGAAGCAACGGTGATAATATCGACGACACGACGGTCAACACCGGATTCAGTGGCTCCAAGTCCGGCCAGCGGAAGAAGTCGTTCAAAAGTAACAATTCTGGCTCATCCAGCTTGGACCGCATACTCGATCACCCATGCCAGATACACGACACCCCCGATAAACCAGCCAATCACACCAATAGGAGTTGCTGGGTTTTTAAACAAGCTGGCAAGATAAACACTGAGAACAAGGAGAAGGGGTCGCAAAGCAAGGACGATGACGAGGAGCCCCGTCCACCGAACACAGGGGGACAAAAGAATTTTCCCCCTCAGGTCAAAACGGTGAACATGATATACGCCACCCGTATCCCAAAGAGGGAGCGCAAGCGTGTGCTTAGGGGCGTCTATGCAATAGAGCCAGTCGCCCCAAAATTCAACCCATGGTCATCATGCCCGATCACCTTCGATCGCAGGGATCACCCGACCAGTATCCGCCATGGCGGTTCAGCCGCACTGGTCCTTGACCCAATAATTGATGGATTCCACCTGATGCGAGTCCTCATGGATGGTGGCAGCAGCCTTAACCTGCTCTATCAGGATACAATGCGCAAAATGGGCATTGATACATTGAGGATCAAGCCCACAAAAACTACCTTTAAAGGAGTTATACTAGGTGTAGAGGCCCGCTGCACGGGCTCAATCACATTGGAGGTCGTCTTCGGATCCCCGGAAAACTTCAGAAGCGAAGAGTTGATCTTCCATATCGTCCCCTTCCGCAGTGGCTATCACGCACTGCTCGGACGAACCACATTTGCTCGATTCAATGCGGTGCCGCATTATGCTTATCTGAAGCTCAAGATGCTCGGACCACGCGGCGTCATAACAGTCAATGGAAACATGGAGCGTTCCCTCCATACTGAGGATCACACCGTGGCCCTGGCAGCGGAAGTACAGAGCGGCCTTCTAAGACAGAATTTTAATTCAATAGCCAAGCTCCCGGACACCGTCAAGCGAGTCCGGATTACTCCGCAGCATGACAATCCGGCTCATCGGGAGGTAGACTAGCAATTCGGCCTTTGTCTCAGTCCTGACCAAGCGACGGCATACGTACGACGTGTACATAACTATGCACTGGAAATACCATGGGCAGAGATGGAGGCATAACTATATAGTGGTCCACGATACGGCTAGACCTTCTCCGGACACACATACTTTGACTTTTCCTTTTTATCCTTTTCAGGTTTCCTTTTCCACATGCACCTCGTGGCGGCCTGCTCAGCAGTCCTTTCGAAGGACGAATACACCAAGGCGGCAAGTAGCACAAACGGGTGGGGGGATTTCTGGATGTCGCCCTCGATGGTCATTCTACCTGTTTTCAGGACCCACACGCAAGCTCCCCCCTTGATCTTGGCATGTCAAATAGCCCGGGTGCTTCTCGCACTATTTGTACAAATACGCTTTGACGTACTTATCTAATTATAATGAAAACTTTTGCGGCCCAACTTATGTGGTACTAGCTTACAATTTCATTTTATTTCTTTATTCTTATCAATTGCGCACGTACACTTTGGTACGATTTAGTTGGCCAGGGGCTTCACTACGCTCCATACTATGGCAACAAAGTCCGAACACTTTTACAGTACAGTTCGGCGCCCCGAATTTCAGCATTATATGCATTGGCTCCGAATCATGTATTTGG
Organism: Aegilops longissima; assembly: GCA_021605205.1. Taxonomy (NCBI): domain Eukaryota; kingdom Viridiplantae; phylum Streptophyta; class Magnoliopsida; order Poales; family Poaceae; genus Aegilops; species Aegilops longissima. The sequence goes on from CM038682.1 coordinate 223,556,515, forward strand.
TTAATAGTTGGGTTGCCCGGCTCCTATGCTTACTACCTTACATTTTGCTCTATCGGCTAGGGTAGTAAAGGGACAACTACTGCGATTGTGTCCTAGTTTATCCAGATGAGCACCTCGGTAGAGAAAGCCAAAAACTGACTGTCATGATACCGCGTGAGCCGGTCAGCTGTTCGGAGGTTATAAATCTTTTGCGATTTTTCCGTATTATGCGACGGATCAGCTTCAGTCCGATCAGGTGTTCAAGGCACCCTAGTTCTGATTAAATGCTCACTAGGGGCTGCGCCTACATTTTTATTTTCGAACTCCTATGGCTAAGTGAGGGTGATAAAGCCACATAGTCCGATTGCCTGGTTCGTTGCGCTAAACACCTCCTTCAAGGACCAAATTTTTGGATCAAGAGTGTTTAGATTCCATCCCGAACACCCCCGTACTACCTACATGGGGGCTGAAGCCGATGACTGGCCAACTCTCAGATTTAATAAAAATGGCCGCACAGGAGGCAAAATTTTAATAATAACAAGCATTATATTACATGACAGCTTTGTTCCACCATACATGATAGGATAATATGAATGTATTCATTCAAAGATAATGTCTTTAGAACATTGCTCCGCTACAGTGCGGGATCCCTCCAGGACATCTTCAAAATAACGTTCTGGCGTGCGGTGCTCCTTGCCAGCAGGCGGCCCCTCGGTCGCGAGCTTGACGGCATTCATCTTCGCCCACTGCACCTTGACGCGGGTTAAGGCCATCCGCGTGCCCTCGATGCAGACCGACCGCTTGATGACGTCAAGCCGAGGGCAGGCATTGACCACCCGCTTCACGAGCCCAAAGTAGCTGCTGGGTATAGCTTCGGCAGGACACAGCCGGATTATTACATCCTTCATGGCTAGTTCGGCCACCCTATGCAGTTCGACCAGCTGTTTTAGCTGGTCGCTAAAGGGCACCGGATGTTCTGGCGCAAGGTATTGCGACCAGAACAGCTTCTCCGCCGAGCTCCCTCTTCGCTCGAAGAACCCTCGCAGCTGCCGCCACACCTTCTTGGCGCAAATCGGCAAACGCTCATGGAGAACTCCAAATCTGGGTTAGTAAGAGATACCTCTTCTTCACATATTTTTTTTGCATAATGAAGGCCTTACCCGCCGCAATTTTCTTGGCCTCTTGAATCTCCTGGAGAGCGCCCTGGCCTTCAACCCGGGCATCTTCTGCGCTTCGGCGAGCCTTGGCAAGTTCAGTCTCTTGGTCCGCAATGCTGCGCTCCATGGACTGGTATTTCTTGACGGCCTCCTGGAACTCTTGCTGGACCTCACCGACCCTGGCCTCGTGTTTTTCACGGGCGGCCTGCTCCTTTGCCGCTTTCTCTTGGGCCTCGGCCAGCGCCTTCTTGACGGTTTCCACATCAGTCGCCGCTCCTACAAATACCATGACACTATAGTCAACATAAATCATCAATCCTTTTTGATATACAGCAGGCCATTACATACCTTGCTTCTCCTCCAGTTGTTTCCTTGCTTGGCCGAGCTCCTCCTCGGCCCGCTCTAGCCTCTGCTTCAGTCTGGAGACTTCGGAAGCATGAGAGGTCGCGGCCAGCAGCGACGCCTGCTTATTCACATAGACATATATGGTTAGTCCCCTGCGAAAAACTATTTGATCCTTTGTTCGGCTATTCTTTCCGAACACCGGACAGAGTCTCAGGGGCTACTGTCTATACTGTGACTTTCTTTTTACATAATTACGTCGCTTACCTCAAAGCCTATCAGAAGGTGGGTGCAAGCTTCGGTCAGTCCGCTCTTAACGGACTGAACCCTTCCAATCACTGTACCCATGAGGGTGCGGTGTTCTTCCACGATAGAAGTGCCTTGCAGCGCTTCCATTAGAGTATCCGGTGCCTCTGGATGGACAGAGGTCACCGGTGGGATAGGTACACCTCCTTCCTTCAAAGGAGGTTGCCTGCTTGATTCCGGAGCCGTATGGGTTTCCGTAATGATATTCGGCTGGGGGCGCACTGGATGTGGCCCCCATCGCCAGTCTCCAGGGGGACTTGCTCCCCCAGGTGTCCGACTGCCAAGGTCTCGCCCTCCGGCGCCAACCTAATGGCCCTCTGCGCTTCTCCCAGGCCCGTGAAGGTCCTTCGGGACACCGCCTCGGCGTCGTCCGTGGCCTTGGGAGAGGTGCCTGTCGGCAGCGAATTGCTGTCCATAGACATTGGATCTAGCGAACCCCTCGAGGAGGACGGCTGGGAGCTGTTGAGGGACGGACTGCAACACGTGATTCGACGCATTAGAATTACGAGATAGAGGAGTCGGACATATAAGTACAATAGAGCCCTCGATACTTATGATACGGCCGGGGGCTCATCCCTGGGGCACCACTCCGAGCTGTTGTCGGTGTCCGGCACGGTGTCGTCTGCAAGGGAGGCTCTCCCCCTCTTGGACACTTTGGCCTCCAGATGCGTGGAGGCCACCCTTTTCTTCCTTCCCCCCTCAAGGGGGGAGTCACTTTCTTCTTCCTCCTCCTCCTCCTCCTCGTCGGTGGCGGGTGAGGACCGGGTCTCGGCGTCGTCGGACGTCACATCTGAAGTGCCCTTGTGACGGAGGCCACCTCTGGCCCCCTTGGCCTTCTTCTCCGGCGCTTGGTAGGGCGCCGGAACCATCATCTTTGTCAGAATTGGAATCGCTGGGTCTTCGGGCAGCGGAGCCGGACTCTGGATCAGCTCCGCCTTCTTTGTCCAGCCCTAAAAAAGTAAAGACGGGGAACCTTAGACATGCCCCTCGAGTATATAAGTAAAGGATACACCTTGAAAACATGGAAAAACTTACCGGACTGGCGGGGTGGGTCAGGTTGTACCCACGGTCTTCGGTCTCCTTCGGCCAGGTCTTGCCGGCCTAGAAGAGAACCTTCCAAATACCTTCGTGCGTCACGCCGAAGAAGTGTTGCAGGGTCTGGTGCTTGGCCGAATCGAACTCCCACAAATTGCAAGTCCGACTTTGGCCTGGAAGGATCCGCCGAAAGAGCATCACCTGGATCACATTGACAAGCTTGATGTTCTTGTCGACCATGCTCCTGATGCGCGTCTGAAGCGCTGTCAGCTCATCCGATGAGGCCCGGTCTAGGCTCTTTTCTAGTTAGGAGGTGAGCTGCATCAGGGCCCCGGACCTGAACTCGGGAGCCTCGGCCCAGGTGGTGTCACGGGGCTCTGTGACGTAGAACCACTGTTTTTTCCACCCTTTGATAGTCTCCACGAAAGTGCCTTTTGGCCATACAACGTTGGGCATCTTGCTCACCATGGCGCCTCAGCACTTTGCGTGTTGGCCGTCCACCACCTTCGGCTTCACATTGAAGATCTTCAGCCACAATCCGAAATGGGGTGGGATGCGGAGGAAGGCCTCGCACACGACAATAAATGTCGAGATGTTGAGGAAGGAGTTGGGGGCCAGATCGTGGAAATCCACCCCATAGTAGAACATAAGTCCGCGAACGAATGGGTGGAGTGCAAATCCCAGCCCACGGATGAAGTGGGGAATGAACACTGCCCTCTCAAGGGGCTCTGGGGTAGGGATGATCTGTCCCTCGGCCGGAAGCCGGTGGGCGACCTCCTTGGCCAAATATCCGGCCTCCCGGAGCTGGGTGATGTCCTTCTCCTTGATGGAGGAGACCATCCACTTACCCTGCGCTCCGGATCTGGACATAATCGGAGTGCTTTCTTGAGGCGGAAAAGATGAGGACTTGGGCACTAGAGCTCGAGAATGGGTGGGCAGAGGAAGAGAGAAGGCGTGGGAGAAGGGGGTGAATCCTTATCCCCTTATAAAGGCAGCGAATATATCAAGCGCCTCCCCAGTCGCCTTAAAACTCGCCTGTTTCCCAAGGGCCACGCAGACAGCACGGTTGGATTACCCACGCCCGTATTGATGAGAATCCCGCAATAAGGGGACACGATCTCTGCTTTGACAAGACGTGCCAATAAAACCGCATCTCGAAATATGAAGCGGCTGGCCAAAAAAGGTTTGAAATAATGACCGGGTGGTGATGTGGTGTCATGCTACAAAAACTTGTTAGTGGATTGGACTCGTGAAATATTATACTCTCTGCGGCTGTGTGTGGTACTTGTTTTGAGGAGTCAGACATGTTCTTTGTGTTCATTTGCTATTTTGGAGTATTCGGAGGAGGAACCCGTCTTGCAATGCCGAAGACAATCTGCACGCCGGACACATCATCATTGAAGCCTGGTTCAGGGGCTACTGAGGGCGACCTGGACTAAGGGGTCCTCGGGCGTCCGACCTGTTTGGCATGGGACGGACTGATGGGCTGTAAAGATAAAAGACCGAAGACTCTCACCCGTGTCTGGATGGGACTCTCCTTGGCGTGGAAGGCAAGCTTGGCGTCCGGATATGAAGATTCCTTTCTCTATAACCGACTTTGTACAACCCTAGTCCCCTACGGTGTCTATATAAACCGAAGGGTTTAGTCCATAGGGACAATCATAATCATACAAGCTAGATTTCTAGGGTTTTAGCCATTACGATATCGTTGTAGATCAACTCTTGTAATACTCATATTCATCAAGATCAATCAAGCAGGAAGTAGGGTATTACCTCCATAGTGAGGGCCTGAACCTAGGTAAAACATCGTGTCCCCAATCTCATGTTACCATCGACCTTAGACGCATAGTTCGGGACCCCCTACCCGAGATCGCCGGTTTTGACACCGACAGGGGTTCACACCAGAGCAAAGCGGTGTCGCTGTGGCTGTGTCCTTTGGCATGGTTGGGAGGTGGAGACTGAACGTTCTCCCCACCCGTGCGTTGTGGAGCACGGCCATTAGAATGTTGTTGATGTCACCCTCCTCCGACGTTTTCTGCTCCCGCCTAGGCCGCGGGGGAAACAATGACAGTGCCACCTTCGCCGGTCACATTCCCCACGGCGTTTGTGTCCCCCGACACCGTTGCAGCCCCCACAACATCAGTGGCTGCATGTGAGGGGGCCTTCGAGCTGGAAGGATGAGCAGTTGCGCCGGACTTCTTCTTGGGCGCCATGGATGATGAAGCCAACGAAGAAGAAGAAGATGATGAAGACTGACGAGCGGTTCATGGCCTCGGTTCGCACAAACACTCCCCCTGGTGCGCCAAAGATGTCGTGGTAGAACACGACCACCTATGGGGCCATCGGCCCCTTTGTGGTTCGGCAGGGAGGAGGTCACATTGCACAAAGAGCAGAGGCCATGGGAAAGCACGACATTGATGACGCTGGTGGATTTTACCCAGGTTTGGGCCGCTGAGAAGCGTAAAACCCTACTCCAGCTTTGGTGGATTGATGGTGGGACCATGAAGAACGCGCGACGCTCAAGCCCGGCGAGGTCGCCTTGGGGAGAGCAACTACGCCCATATGAATACAAAAGGGTTTGAATCCTTTCTAAGGTTTCCACGGTCCTCCTTTCATAGGCTAAGGGGTTACGACAATGGAAAACAGTCATTATCCAGTGATTAGATAGCTAATTGTGCTGTCATACCTAACTCTGGTAGTTAGGACAAAGTGCATTAAATGCACTGCTAGGTGTCACGTTGTGTATGCGGCCCGGTAGGCCTTCCGCGCCGCTTAGTCACCATCCACCTATCTGCTTGGCACGCCTCTGTACGAGTGTCGTATAGAGGTCATATGCCTCCTAAATGGCTGCCAAGTGCCAAATGACAGCCACTTAGCTATCTGGGGGCTTGACACCACAACGATGGATGACTTGCGTTGTGATGTGGTGGAGCGGTGGAGTCTTGGCGGGGATGTACGTCACCAGTGGCCCCGGCAATCCTTGCCGGGGAAGTCTTGGGACTTGTCTAGGGGGTGGCATCGACCTGACCAGGCTCACCTGTCCGGTAAGGGAGGTTTTTCCTTAGTGATATCTTGTTCTCTTGGCTTGTCTTGGTCTTCTTGATCCGCCCCTTGATTCCCCAAAGGGCTATCTCTATGGCTTGGTTTTGTCTTGAATGTTGGTGGAGTTTGCATCTCTGCCACTGAGCCTGTGTACAGTCCGGGCAACATAAGTGAAGGTTTGTTGCACCGACAACCACCTACATGATAGAGGAACAAATCTGGTTCGGGCCTCAGTAGTGTAGCGTCACGATCAATCTTAGAGTGCAGCCCCTCCCTTTGCATCTTGTGGGTAAAACTTGAGAAGGAGGATGACGATGGCTGAGTGAAGATGAGGCATTGTTCCATGGATGGGGATTTTGGCGATGGCTACGCAACTGCCCTGGTCATGTGAGAGAGACGAGAGGTCAGGGAGAGGGAGGCAAGTGGAGGTTGTTACACGTACGGGAGGCTGTTACAGGCCCAGTAGGCCCAATTGAATCCCAAACGCCCAAAAAAGCCATCAGAGCAGCGGCCCAACAAGGTTAGCGCTCGTTAAGATCGATAGGAATACTGGACATGCGACTAAGAGACAATCTGATGGTCGAGAATGCCCAAAAGTGACGATCCAACGGATACAAATGCTAATGGCCTGAGAGGACAAGAAAAGTGCTAAGTTTTAATGCTTCTAAATAGGAAACTCCCATGAGGGGTGTGGAGAGGCCACCAAGATGATTTTCAAAGCTAGATTATGGAAATCAAAAATAGGAAGTAATTAATTATGGCATTCAATATATACTATACATGCATATACCGTACTAAATTATGCATGCCAGCTCCCGCGTCATTATTTTAAAATAAATGTGTTCTATTGCTGGTATAAATTAATTTTATATGTATTGACATTCCTTGTCAAAAATAAAAAAATTAAATATACGTTGATATTATCCTAAATAGGTCTGATTGATTAGTATATATATGTCATCTTTTTGCCGTGAAAACAGAACATTAGTTGGTTATACATCAAGCTAGATCTAGATAGTTTGTTCACTATATTGTGAAGGACAATGTCAAAAGTTGTGGCAGTAGTGATGATTCTTAGTTTGATGATGGTCCCTTCGGTCGTGCACCTGGAGCAAGCAGTGGTAGCTACTCCAATAGAAGAAACCAGTCAAGGATGGGTGCGCTATTCGCAGACTCCAAAGAACTCTACTATAGCACCGTCAGGCGCTGGAACCTCGTGTGCGGGTCGCGACCCAATACGTCATTGTCCTCCTCCGCCCGCGTTATAAGTAGTTTTTTTTTGCCATGCATGTTGTGCTGAATAAAACATCTTCCGGGATTTTCAATACTACATTTCTTCAACTTCAATTTTCTCTGTGTGTACTTCTATTAAAGAAAAATAAAATGCATCTTCTTCAGCTACTGCAAAGATGATAGTCTCCAGCTCAGGTAAACATACACATATTGGTCGTCACTGGTAACTTGAAAAATGCAAGTGGTAAGTGCTTACCACTGGCGAGCCTTGTTAATTAGTCGTTAGTGCTAACTCTTCGGACACGTGTGGTGCGGGTCTTTGAATGTTCATATGTGGTATATACTTTAGCAGTGCCGAGTTATTTTACTCGTGCGGAACTGAAATGTCGTGTAGAGATGTGACGCCTTGACTTAATCATGCGCTAATTATACTTGCAAATGTGCATGATCAAGATCAGAGACTTACGGAAAGATATCACAACACAAATCTAGACACAAATAAAATAATACAAGCTTTATATTACAAGCCAGAGGCCTCGGGGGCTCGAATACACGTGATGTTCCTACAGTCTCTGCTCTTTGTGCAACGTGCCCCTCCCCCTCGCCGAACCACAAGGAGCCAATGGCCCCATAGGTGATCGTGTTCTGCCACGGCATCTTTGGCACGCCAGGTAGGGGAAGGCGCTTGCGCGAAGCCGAGGTTGTAAGCAGCGCGTCAATCTTCATCATCGTCTTCTTCATTGACGGCTTCATCATCTATGGCGCCTAAGAAAGAATCTGACGCAACAGTTCGGGAAGGAAGCGACTTCGCTCCATCGCCCGTCCAGTCCAGTTCCCCATCATCTATCAACACCGTGGCCGTAGCAACGGTGGGAGCAAGGGATGACAGCGGTGCGGCAGCCCCGAACAGCTTGGGCAGCATGGTTACCATGCGAGCCCTGTCTGGATAAAGGGGCAAGGTGAGAAGGTACATGGTTCTTCTCTTCGCCACTTTCACTTATCAACGATCGAGCTACATCAGGTTTTAGCGTCGTCAATGTTGATGAGCCCGCACGAAACTCGGTCCAACATTTGCCCTGCTAAGGGAAAATCCTGAGTAGAGCGCCAGTGCGAATCCGTTGATCGATGCCCCGACAAGTATGCTCCGGCAAGGCATTCCACGTCAGCATGACTTTTGTGCCAACCGCCATAAGATCGTCAAAAGTGTAAGGGGAAGGAGAGAGAAACCGGCCCTACCTTGCACCATGTTTCGCCGCCCATGAGAGATCTATGATCCCCTTCGGCCCTTGCCGGGGATCCAAAAACGGCAAGCAAAATGCCATTCTCCTAAGGCACACAGGCGTGTAGAATGATTGTGATAAGAGAAGGAGAGAAGCATGGGCGAAAGGCAGCACGATAATGCGAATGGTTCCAGATCGCGCTTGGCGGCCTTTTTAAGCCCTGGGGACGGAGAGGACCTTGTCGGTGAAGGGGGCAGCTTTCTCCTCGGCAGCATAAATGTCAGCACCTACACGAAGCCTCCTAAAGCGAGCAGCAAGGTTGAGGTCGGGGTGGCGATAGGCAAGGTTGCTCAAAACCATGAAGAGGGCATTGCGGGTAAGCTTTCGGGACTCGCTTGCGAAGTATGCAGCTCTTCCTTCCTCATGCGTCTTTAGCCCCTTGATCAGTCCGTCGAAGAAGAGCGCCAACTTCACGCTTGGGGCCTCGTGTCTGCTGACTGAGAAGGTTGGGCTCTCCATGCCCATCGCTGCGATTTGGGCAGTGAGGCATTCGGCTATATCGACCAGGCTCTTGATCCATATGTCGCGCTGCTGGACTTGGTTCGCCAATTTGTCCTCCGCATCCTTCCGGAGGATCATTGTGATTTCCAAGTCCTTCATCAGCTGCTTCTCACGAACCCCGCCGGACTCGACCGAGCTCTCCAAGGTGTCGAGCCTTGCCTTCATGTCAGTGATGGTACCATTGGCAGTCTCAAGCACTAGAAAAAGAAGACACATCCGTGACATTTTCGGCCGAACGAAAAAAAATTATGTCACACTTATGACACTTCTATGACAATAATTGTGACAAAACACGGTATCATCATAGATGTGGTGGGGTCCTACTTCTATGACAAAAATTCATGACAGAAAATGGGCTTTTCGTCCTGGGCGGGCCGGAGACGCAGCTGCATGACATTCTTTGGGCCGTCCATGACGGAAAAAACCGTGGTAGAAGCGAGGGCGAGGAAAATATCGGGGTGTTCCCAGTTATGGTGGGTGGTCGGGGCTGAGAGATGCGTGTTTCTCTCATACACGCACGCACGTGGGTGCGAGGCGTTGGGCTCTAACTGAACCCAAGTGAGGCGTTGGGCTCTAACTGAAACCGAGCGATTGCACTGTAGTCTACGCGTTACTGAACCCGAGCGATCGATTGATGGCTGTTAACTGAACTCGATCGAGCGATTCCTTCACTACTGCTGCTAACTGAAGCCGATCGATGCTGCCTCTGGATGAATAGTGAGCATTGCTGGGGGGGTTTGGATGAACAGTTCCCGGTGGGGGTGGATGAATAGGACCCTGTGGTGTTGCCTCTGGATGAACAGTACCCCGATCGATCGAGCCTGTTGGGGTGGAGGGCAGGATGAACAGGACCACCCGTGGAGGCGGGATGAGCAGAGAGCGGTGGAGGGCTGGATGAGCAGAGAGCTCTTTGTGGAGGGTGGTTGAGCAGAGCCCGTGGAGAGGGCTGGTTGAGCGATGGCGGTGGAGTAGCGGCGGTGGAGGCTGGATGAGCGAGAGCCGTGGATGAGCGATCGCGGTGGAGGCTAGAGGAGGTCGATGGTGGATGAACAGTAGCCCGTGGAGGCTGGAGGAGTCGATGGTGGAGATGAACAGTATCCCGTGGAGTCCCGTTTTGCGGTACACCACACCCCTCCCCATGAACAGGACCCCTATTTCGACCGTAGCGCTCCAACACAAGTCCGTTTCCTCCGTTTTGTGGTACGCCACACCCCTCCCGATCAACAGGACCCCCGTTTCGACCGTAGGAGGTCTGTTTCCTCCGTTTTGCGGTAAGCTAGACCCCTCCGATGAGCAGGATCCCATTTCGAACGTGCCCGGTCGAACACAAGGCCGTTTCCTCCGTTCTGCGGTACGCCAGACCTCGTTTCCATCTGCTGTTCTGTCCAAGCCCTCCCGATGAACACGACGACGCATTCCGTTCCGACCCAGCCGGTTGGCTCCCCATGAACACGACGACGATGCTGTTTCTCCGTTTCGACCCAGCCATGTACACGAGCCCTGGCCGTACGTATGCGCGAGTAGGCGTTCGAGACCCTGCCCGTATGTACGTACGTGGTCGTATTTTCTTACTTGCACACTGGTTGTTGTACGTACGTGTACATGCTACGTGCGCGCCTCTACTACGACATGTGCGCGCCTCTACATCGACCAGTATGTATGTACACGTTCGCGACCAGAATGACAATGCTACGTACGCTTCGACCAGGTGTGTCCCGACTGTCAGGCACTTCCTTGCCAGCGAAGACGTAGCTGGTGGGTCCCAGCAGTCAGGGGGCCGACCCGTTTTTTTTGGCCCGGACGCACTTCCTTGCGTGCGGAGATGTAGCTGGTGGGTCCCAGCAGTCAGGGGGAAACATTTTTTTGTGAAATACGATGGCCCGTCCAGTGGGTCCCCGCTGTCAGGTGGAGGAATAATTATTTTGCGCGTAATAAGGAGGCACTTCCTTGCTGCGGCCGTGGACCCAGCTGTCAGCCTCTCCACGTACAGTACTCTTCCGATGGAAGTCATTCTTTCACCACGTTGACCACGCCGCGCCGAGAGCACCAGGGAGGTGGACGATGGCGAGGCCTAGGAAGGGGACGACGCGGAGCCGGGGAAGACGCGGCAGTGGAAGCCGCGGCGGAGAGGATCTGAGGTTCACTGGTTCGGCTGCGGTGTGAGGCTGCCGTCGCTGTAGGGCCTGGCCAGCGGTGGGAATAGTAGGGGGCGGTGAGGCCTCCGTGGTAGCACAGCCGGCCACGGGAGGCAGGAGCATGCGGCACGACCGGTGCTACTTTGGGCAGCTGGAGCAACAAGATCAGAGGTTGAAGAAGCACTACGGCCCTTGGATGGACATCGTACTGTCACTGGAGCTAGAATCGTTCATATTGACTAAGTTGACAAAGCACTCCGTCTCCGTCAACTTAGTAGGTCCACAAGTCAGCCTCCCACCAAGGTGGGTCCCAACTAGCAGGGGAAGTATTCATTTTTTTTGTGTGTAATAAGGAGGCACTTCCGGTGGGTCCGAGCTGATAGCGGGGGGAACGTCTTTTTTGCGAAATACAGTAGCCCGTCCGGTGGGTCCCAGCAATCAGGGGGAAACGTTTTTTCGCCAAATACGGTGGCACGTCCGGTGGTTCCCTGCAGTCAGGTGGAGGAATAATTATTTTATGCATAATAAGGAGGCACTTCCTTGCGGCTGCCGTGGACCCAGCTGTCAGCCTCTCCACGACAGTACTCTTCCGGTGGAAGTCATTCCTTGACCACATTGACCACGCCGCACCGAGAGCACCAGGGCGGTGGACGACGGCGAGGCCTAGGAAGGGGACGACGCGAAGCCGTGGAAGACGCGGCAGTGGATGCCCACGCGGAGAGGAGTACGAGGGTTCACTGGTTCGGCTGCGGTGTGAGGCTGCCGTCGCCCATGAGAATAACGGGGGTGTGGGTGAATAGAGGATGCCACGGCCAGCGGTGGAAGTAGTAGGGCGGTGAGGCCTGCATGGGAGGCGGAGTGCACGGTCCAGCGGCATCGGATTTGGCGGCCGGAGCAAGAAGATCAGAGATTGAAGAAACACGACGGTCGTTGGATTGACATCCAACGGTTACGTCTGCTAGAATCGTTTGTTGACATATATAATAACTAAAAAAGTCTTGCATATGCGTCAACTTAATAGGCCCATAAGTCTGACCATTCCCTCTTTTTAAATAATTTATATATAGCTCATTGCGACTTCTTATTCAATTTATTGTAGTCCGTTTTTTTTGGTTGGCCAGGACCAATTTCGCATATTTCTGTGGGTTCCAAACTATTTTTAATAACATAATGTTGAGCTAGATTTAAAGTACTTTGAAGATATATTTAAATTAGCTTAATGCCCAGTGAAATAGGAATCTGAAAATGTGAAAAAATTCAGAAATTATAAAGTAATTGCCAATTTGTCATTTGTTTTTATATTTACAACCCATTTCATATTACTTTCAAGATTTTCCGGCGTCTTGAAAGAGTTGCAGCCCATCAGGGCATAGAAAAATAAGTAGGCCTGGATTGGGTATTCTTCAGAAAAAATAAACTGGGCTCATTTTCACAAAGAAAAAATAGATGGGCTGGTCACACGGTGAACATAAAATATAACCCTGGGCTAGAAGGGCCACAGCCCAGTTCAAACCCTGCTCCGTCTCAACAATAACAAAAAAAATACTGCTCGAGCTGCTACGTCCTAGGTGTCATCCGACCTTGTGCTGTTCTCTTGTCTATTGACTATATACGCTCACAATATCGTGGGTCCCAAATGTCAGGAAAACACTAGGAGAAAGCATTTTATTTTTCCATACGCTGACATGGTGGGCCCTAATGTCATCCTCTCCACGTACTTCTGCCGATTCCTGTTGTTTGTTGACCATGTTGACAACGCGAGAGGGCGGCGCCGCGGCGATCGCACCAAAGCGCGCGGAGGACGACGGCGAGGCCTCGGACATCGGCGTTAACGATTTAGGAGACGGTGGGGCGATGATCGTCTTGTTGGCGCGCAGCCACCGTGGGAGGCGGAAGGCGGCCCGCGGGCGCTGGTTTGGTTTTGGCGGCTGGAGGAAGACAGGACCAAGAAACACGACAGACTATAAAAGCAGCAGGAGTACTTAACAACCTTAATCAAACCAGCGGGGCACTTAACAACCATAGCTGAAAGCAGTATGAGTACTTATGAGTTCAACCGTACAAAGCATGCCTCGAGCAAAGCTACTTTGCCTACAGTTAACCAAGGGTGAGGCCGCCAAGCCCCAGGACAAGGCCCAGGCGCCACCCCGCGCATCCACAACCTTCTAAAAGCGGCTGCATCACGCAATGTGGCCAATAAACAGGATATTCGCTTTAGATCCATGGAAAAGCAGGAACATAATCTTCTGTCCTATTCTCCAAGATGGGCGGGCCTTCATTATTTGAGACCACCCATGAATAAGTATCTTTTCACCTCCAAGGGGAATGGAGTAGGTCGACATAAACATCATGTTGTGACTAAGCGCAAGTCTGGTCCGACCATGGTCAGGCATCTGTATAGGAACAACAGAACTGGGCAGTTTCTGTTTCAAGAAGATCACAGTTGTAAAACTGTGTATAAGCAATAGTTTATGAACAACATATATAACCGAAAATAGCACATACCATAGGTTTCTCGACACAGTTGGACCTGTTTAACGAGTGCAGCAGTGGCACACATATCCCACGTGGCCTTCCACCATTGAAACGCCCCACAAGGACCTCAAGATGATCAATAAAGTGTAGGAACTTGCGGATGTCGTCCCAGTCAACTTCAGTGCCATCAGTAACAGTCGAGTTATTACAGAATAACAAACGAGCAGCCTGTTTAACTCTAAAAAAACCTACGCGTGCCACCAAATATAAGAAAATATTAGTTAGAAGTAGCATCTTCGTGAGAGATTCGTTGCTACTTCTAAAGTTAAATTGTGATCAGTTAGACAGAATAGGTGGATTAAGAAGTAATCGAGGCAACAAGCAAGAACCAGATACAAAACTAACATGGATGAACAATTGGAACGACGTCGGGGTGGAAGATTGCAGCGAAGATGAGACCAGGTTCTGCTATTTCCATCAACATTCGTGCGCCAACTTTCAGTCTGTAACACTTGAGAACGTTTATCCAAGTTCGGCCATAAAAAAATCAGTGATCTTCTTGGTTCATGAACCCAACTCGAAACTTATATCCATGGCTTGTCTTCACTGTTACCATTAAAATGGTCTATTCAGTTATGTCAAGGCCGAGCATCTTGAGTACATGTGTTCTGGCAGAGCAAGGAATGCACTGCAGGAAAAATAATATGAGAACACAATGTATTCCCTATATCCAAATCTATAAATACTTTCCTCCTTCACGTTAGTGTTGACCATGGTACTAGTACCTTTTATCCAAATATAGCAATCCAAAATTCCAAATTAGTCGACATCATGTTCAAAAAACCTCACCCTCCCAGATAGAAAAGAGGATTCTAGGAACATACTATGCGCGTTTTAAAATCCTGTGTTAGGATGAGAAGGAACAAGTGTGGCGTTTCGCCGAGGGCGCAGAAACCTCTAGGGTCCTCGCACTTTGGGCACTACAAATGAAACACACTAGATTCAGTAGGAAGAAAAATGCATCAACGGCGGCGGCTGCCATCCTAGGAGTACCCGCGACCAAGGGACTTGGATTTATCGGGGATGGATGAAGAATTCGTACCAGGTTCTCCATGAGAAAACCCTATGCAATCGTCGAGCGGGGGTTTTCTCTGAACAATCAGACAAGGGAGAAGGGATTCAGGCCGAGTGAAATATAGCAACCGTCCATCCACTTCTTGCTAAAATTTGGAAAGGTGGGGGGTTTTGTGATTTGACGACATTGGGCATTAATGCGGCCTTCTGACCGGGGTGTGTCTACCGTGCAGTTGTGCACTCTAATTTGGTGCATATGGCATGTGGACCCCATTGCCGGATGCCCCACATATAAACACAAGGAAGTAGAAAGACATGAGTAACTAGTTATTACACATAAATATATTTTTGACAGAGAGATGTTCCCTCTGTAAAGAAATATAAAGATCTTTTATATCACAACTTTATACATAAGAAAAATCAAGGGGAATATATATAACATATATAATTATAAAAAATAGAGTTTTTAACATGGTATAGACGAGTTGGTGATGACGGTGTGCCTGTCATCCTGCAATATAGGCCGTCCGATTTATATCTGACGGATAGGAAGGAAAATATGGCAATTTTGCAAAAAGGTACCCACACACCTCTCCGCATTTGCAAATAAGGCCTTCCCTCGTTCATCCTTTTCTCTCACAAGATAAAATATTCATACAAATGCATCTTGATGTTACGTGCAACGCACATGCGTTATGGGGGTTCAGCTGAGAAATACTCAGACAGGCTCACGGTTCTGGACTTTGAGCCATAGGCCAGTGGGCCTGCATGTTTGGGGGCCCATGTGTTCTACCTCAGCGCTTTTTATATTGCAAGCGGTTGGTACTGCGCTGGTTTTAGATGTTGTCGCAAGGCGAATACACAAAATTTAATAAAGCACAACAGTTGTTGGAATGAAATCAAACGATAGTTCCTAACCAGCAATCAGAGTTGCAATTCTATCAATGATACTGTCGTACTACTTATACACACAGGACACTTGTTTCACCATGCTAGAGTATTACATCAAAATCTCTTTGCGGATAGATTAGTTCGGCAGTACTGAAGAATTTCAAAGTTGATTTGGACCAGCTCTCCTTGCCGAGAAAGTTCGATTTTGACATCATCCCCTACCGCAAGATACTATTTAGATTTGAACCTTGACCATTGACGGTGTCCTGGACTAGGGGGTACTCACCACGTCGTCTCCCGATCAGTTGGATTGGGCCGAGGACCCCCAGGGCCACATACTCATGGGCCAGTCCGGACAGTTGCCGCATACAAGGAAGATTCCACAAGACTTGGCGATCAAGACAAGGACTCCTCCCCCACCGGCGTATTCAGCTAGGACTCTTGTTATCCTAGGCCTCTGGTGCACTATATAAACCGAGGCCAGGCTAGTCGATAGACAATCTCTCATATACAACAATCATACCATAGGCTAGCTTCTAGGGTTTAGCCTCCTTAATATCGTGGTAGATCTACTCTTGTAACACACATCATCAATATTAATCTAGCAGGACGTAGGGTTATACCTCCATCAAGAGGGCCCAAACCTGGGTAAAACATCGTGTCCCTTGTCTCCTGTTACCATCCGCCTAGACGCACAGTTCAGGACCCCCTACCCGAGATCCGCCGGTTTTGACACCGACATTGGTGCTTTCATTGAGAGTTCCTCAGTGTGTTCGGCAAAAGGTCGATGGCTCGCCCGCAGATCAACTGCGACTTCGGCATATTCGTCACCAGCTCGACTGGTCACCTTGGTTCGACCAAGGACTGCGCCCTACCTCCGATCGTCATGCTCGGATGAGGGTCTTCATCAACATCAACTCCGATCTCTATCAAGATCATGGAGGAATCATCCAGGGAGCCCGGGGGCTCAACGTCAACATTGCCCTAGGACGACCGTACTATTTTTCTGGGCAGCGGACTTGTGTCCGCCGCCACCGCCTCCTCAGGTGTCGTTTTAATGATTGCTTTGGTGGAATTGTGCGGAATTGAGTCTACAACAACCCTGGAAAATTTCGTCGAGTTCCGATAGAGGAATCTCTGGCAATCTCCGGTATACCGGAGCCGCATCGAATCTGGACGAGAATCCGGACGAGTTTAGGGCGTGGTGTCCAGCTTCTAGCTCGGACTTTTTTTGGAAGATCCAACCGTTGATCGGCTGCGGAATTCCTATATCTACCACCCCTCAAAATTTCAGCTCGATCCGACCGTCCAAACTCCGGGAACCTTCCGATTAGTGCATCACTTTTCGGATCTATTTTTGCGCGAAACGAATCCGACCCGAGTTCGTCTTTTTATGAACGGGATTTGGACATCCTTTTGAAGGAAGTTTTGTATGGGGTATTGTGTTTTGTTTCGAACACATCCCACTAACTTTAAGATCTTTTGAACATGATCTTCAACATCATGCTGGTGTCAAACCAGTCCGGCAATATTGCTCCACGGCTGCAGACCTGCGCTAGACACGTCGTCACTTTGTTGAGCCGAGCTCAACTTCTTCGGATCATCATCTCGGCAAGCCGAACAAGAGTCCGGCATCGCGAAGGATAAATCATCACCAACATCGCCGCCCCACGGATTACACGGAGCGGGCATACCGGCATCGCCGCACGGTCGCTTCATCAAGCCAGCATCGACCACGTCACGACCTGCATCGGCAGGGCCGCACTATTGCTTCTTCAAGCTGGTGTCCATCACGCCGACCTACTTCGACATCTCGGCTGACCGGGGGCTTCGCCATCTCTTCATCAACCTACTCCGGACACTTCGGCATCACTAGCCGACCAGGCAATGGGTGCGCGGATCGAGTCCCAAATTTTGGGGATCACCTTCGTCCGGATTGCTACAACAAATAAACCAGGTGCTATTAATCCTAGTATTTCTTTTTGCTTGTTTTGGGTTAATTTTTCTCAAGGAATTATTACTCTGGTTTGTCCATCATATGTACACAGGTCTATCAAACGGTGGCCGCATTATCGACGGTCGCATGATGGTTCGGTCAGTTTCCGTACATAGTCCGGCAAACGCCGCATCCGGAACTCGGACCGACCTATGAATTCAGGCTTTGCCACGCCTTTATTGCATTACGCCGACGCCCTGCATCGACATTGACTTCGGCGCCAGGCCATATTTCTTTTATTACTCACTTTGCATAAATTATTTATTATGCAACGATTTTTTTAAAAAAAATTATCACTATTACTATTATATCCGGTTTGCACTATTTTTTGTGCACAGGAAAATGATCCAGCTGGACTATATCCTTTGACGCCACCTCGGCTGGACGGGGGGCTTCGTCAACATTTCATTACCCCTTGCCAGGGACTTCGGCATCACTCTGCCGTCCTGCATTGATCGTGCTATGTCACCACTTCGGAGTGTCGAGCTCTTTGCTCCGCCACCTCAGGACCGGCTTGGGGGATGGAACCTTGTCCCGCATCAAGCTCGGACCGCGTCGTCAATACCGAACACATTAACCAGCTAAGTTGCCTTCATGCTCAAAGTTTTAAATTTCTAACTTGTGTTTGGTTCGACCAAGCATTATACTTTTTTGGAAAAAAGTTGCTTGTAAAAATTTTCCTTGTCGAAACTTTGTTTGCACACACTTGACGCGCTACCCGCGCTCATTATACCTGGGGGCTTCTTTAACAGAAGCTTATTAATTCGGTCTTTATGCCTAACACATGTGTCACACTTCCGCATGTACTTTTTATTCACCATTATATGCATCGATATGACTTAAGTTTTGGCCAAGCTGGGTTGCCTGGCTCCTGTGCTTACCCCTCGTTCCCGATTGTTCGGCTAGGTGGTAAAGGAGCACCTTTATCGCCGGTCAGCCGGATGTGTACCTCAGGCTGGGTGAAGCCGAAAGCTAAGCGTTCTTAAGGGAATACTCGGTCGGTGAACTAAAAGATGATTTCTTACCTATTTATTTACCTGCCCCGGATGTTTTTCTGCTCTTTTCGCAGTCCGGACATGCACTTTAGGGCATGCCTCCTGAGAAAGGAACCCCTAACGGAACTATTCTCCCCGAAGATGTTTCTTACTAACCATGTAATATAACATAACTAGTTGGGCACTTGTGCGATAAAGCACTAATGACCCTACGCCTGGTCTCCACGCATGCCCCAGTTTTTATAACCGCGAGGGTATTCGGACACACTCCGGACTATTGGGTCCAGAGGTTGAAGCGAAAAGGTCCGCTATGACAAACGATCTACAATCCGGCTAGAAGGCATTCTACATGTCACCTTACATTTTATAGTCAACTTTTACCAAGTCACTTGGGGGCTCTTATGTTTATTTGAGCCATTTCATACTAAGGGTTTTTCTTCTTAGTCGTTGCAAAGTTAAAGCACGACAGAAGCACTTTTTTTTTCTAAAAGTCCAATTTTTGGATTGGCACCGAACACTTGATCTTGTTCGGACGTCATGTTTTTACTGACGTTTTTTGGTTTTCCAAACTTTTGGCACTTTTAAACCATTTGTGTATTTTCATCTCAAGTCTCGCAGTGCAACGCCGGACACCTTTAGAGATTCGGCAAAAACATTCTCGGATATTGCTATATATGCATCAGTTTCCAATTGTGTCTTCGGTCAATAGTTGGGTTGCGGCTCCGCTTGCCTCCTACGTTCCGCTTTGTTCGGCTAGGTGTGCAAAGGAGAACCACTGCGATTGTGCTTCCAGCTCGCATGGTCAAGCACCTCGATGGAGAAAGCCAAAACTGATGTCACAATAGGTGTAAACTGGTCAGCGATCCGATGACTATATTAAATATCGGGCCATTCATAACATTGGCGAAGTGTTTCGGCTTGACCTCGATCGTCACCGAACACTACGGGGGCTAATGGCGGCCTCCCAAACTAAATCCTCAATATTTTGCTCTTACATTGGAGCTGAGGTTTCATGATCATGCTTAGCATGACAACCCAAAGAAAGGAACCGATAGTGGGACTATTTTCTTTGAAAGACATTTCTTCTGTTAAACAGTAATATAACATATCTCTCTACGTACCTTTGTTTATAAAACCGTATGGCCAGATTGCCTTGTTTGTCGTAAATCTTTGCCCTCATAAAGGCTTTATAAAGTAAGACAAACACTCCTCGGCTACTGGCCGAGGAGGTTGAAGCCGATGGTCGGTCAACAAAGTTTTGTACAATGTGGATCCGTGCATTAATGGCGTAAAGTACTTGGATACATAGAGTCATTACACATAATTTGTGATTTTACTATGGATATCGATCCTTAATTCGGCCTCCCGTGCCCGCATTAAGGCTCGGGGGCTACTGGGCTTCGGGCTTATTATTTACAAATATTAAAGGGGCACATTGATCCCCTGATCTGGTGTTGCCACTCAACCAGTGTCTCGGGGGCTAGTGCATTGCTTGTTCTATGCAGAAAATCTTAAGTGCAATACAGCTTCCGAGGAGATTTTGATCCTCAGGTTGGTCGGCCGCACCCAACCTGAGTCTCGAGGTCTGAGCACGCCGCTTTTTGTGTCCCGAAGTATTCTGCCGAGCTAGGACTTGATCCTCAGACCGATTTTGCAAATCAACCTGAGTCTCAGCAGCTACGGGGATCAGCGGTCCTATGTCATCCTTCATGGGCATCTCGGGTTTTAGACCGATACACACCTTGAGGGCTACTGGCCATGTATCTCGGCAGAGAATAAATTGCATCAATAAAAAATATTGACAAAAATCGGCCCACATTTGGGGTGGTGCACCACCTCGGAAGCAGTCCGGCATAAAGCTTGGGCGCTAGTGGCTGGCTCCATAGAGGGCATTTCTAGCATTAAGCTCGGCTAAACTCCTTCAAACTTCTTTGAACCAAGGTGATTTACGACACCTCGGATACAGTCCGGCGTTGGAGCTCGGATACATAGTCCGGCGTTGGAGCTCGGATACAGTCCGGCGTTGGAGCTCGGATACATAGTCCGGCATTAGAGCTCGGAAGCAGTCCGGCGTTGGTGCTCGGCTGCAAAAGATACCTCGAATGCAGTCCGGCGTTGGAGCTCGGATGCAAGAGAACGCTACCGCCCGGGAATAACTTCAAACCCGAGGTGTGGCATAAAAATAACAAGGCATTGATAAAGGCCAGAAACTTAAAGGGGCTCCTCGGATACCTGACGTATAAACTCGTCGAATGCATTTCGGTGATCCTCAAGATCGAAGATGAGAAGATTTGTTGAACCAGTTTTCAAGACCGCAACCAAGATAAAGAACAATTCGGAAGAATCGAGGCGTCCCTAACGAAGACCGGTTCGAGGGCTCTTGACGGTGTCTGGACTAGGGGTACTCACCACGTCGTCTCCCGATCGGTTGGATTGGGCGAGGACCCCAGGGCCGCATACTCATGGGCCAGTCCGGACAGTTGCCGCATACAAGGAAGATTCCACAAGACTTGGCGATCAAGACAAGGACTCCTCCCCCACCGGCGTATTCGGCTAGGACTCTTGTTATCCTAGGCCTCTGGTGCACTATATAAACCGAGGCCAGGCTAGTCGATAGACAATCTCTCATATACAACAATCATACCATAGGCTAGCTTCTAGGGTTTAGCCTCCTTGATCTCGTGGTAGATCTACTCTTGTAACACACATCATCAATATTAATCTAGCAGGACGTAGGGTTTTACCTCCATCAAGAGGGCCCGAACCTGGGTAAAACATCGTGTCCCTTGTCTCCTGTTACCATCCGCCTAGACGCACAGTTCGGGACCCCCTACCCGAGATCCACCGGTTTTGACACCGACAACCATCATTTAGCATCAATCATCATGCGAACATCCTTTGTACTTACGGTATATTGAGCAGGTTCATTCACACCAAGGCTGCGCATGGTAACAGAAACTTGGCCGCTGTCGCCCGGATTGTTGGACTGCTCCCTCGTTGCTCTAGAAATTCTCTATTTGCAAACAAGAAGACATACCCAAACAGTTAGATCAACATAGTGAATCATGCGAAACAACATGGAAATAAAAAAGAACGAAACACTTGGGCGGCCAATGCTTACCAAGAAGGTGGACATGTCAGTTTTTGTAAGGACTTTGGTATATGAAGTGCGAACTGCAGCCCATTCTGTTGCCGGTGCAACTGCTCGTTCGGTTGCCGTTGCACGGGCCGGAGCAGATGCAAGTGCAAGTGTTGGTGCAGGTGCCGAAGCTGCTGCTGCTGCCGGAGATGGTGCTCCTTGTAGAGCTGGTGCAGGTGTCGGTGTAGGTGCCGGTGTCCATGCCCGATCCTCCGGTAGATCAGCTGATCACGGACGCGATCAGTGCCCAATCCTCACCGGATCGGGTGAGCTGCTGCTCATATGTAAGTGCTAGAGCAACTGCCGGTGCTCTATCCGTTGCTGAAGGTGGTACCGATGTGCGAGACAGCGACAATCGTGTCTAGTCTACTATGATCAGCTTTCTAACTTAACTAGGCTTCGTGACCGTGATCCAGTTTTCTTCTTCATTTCTTTTAATCGCGAGAAGGACTAATTATGGTGTTTTGTTAAACCAAACTACAATTCATCATAGGGATTCAGCTTGTACTCAGACAACAGACTGATCCAATTTTTTCCAGTAATATAAGTGATGGACAGTGCCTTCGTTACTGACACGACATAAGAAGTTAAACCTGCAAAAAATAGCCATCGTAGAGCAAACCAAACGGTTTATTCTGTGACGAATGTCACATGGCAAAACCTGCATCGTAAAATTGTAGGAAAAGAAAGAAAACATGACATTAAATCAATAAGATTTAGACAGTAAATCAATAAGATTTACTTGATCGACACGAGTGAATCCTTACCAGAAATCACTATGTTGAAGTACTAAGCGTAAGATTGATCGTCCAACTACGGGTGGCATGCAGGGCCCCGCCTACTCCCTACAATCGGACAGTCCAAAGGTCCCGACAAATCGTATGGACCGAACATCCATGGGACTGGAAATCCTGGTGGGTGCGATAAACCCTGCAATGCATACAGATATTGGAGTGTAACCATAATTGATAAACCATCCTCACAAAAAAGATGATCTGGATACTTCAAGATATACAGACTGAATGGAGTGGATAGACATTAACATAGACCGTTCTCAGGACTGACCACCCACCAAAAGCGGCATTACTAATAAACAATACAGGGTTCACAAACACAAACCAAGTACTGAACAATAGTACTTACTACAGACAAGCAAAGTAGCACTAATTAAACTCTGCACACTATTTCTTGCCACCGACCTACGGGATGAACCCCGAATAACTGACTAGGCCATGGACTTCGTGAGAGATGTCTACATGCACCATCACCATCTTGTCAACCTTGGAGAACCTAACAAAGTGGTCTTTCCACTCATAAACATGATCATGAAGACATGCCGCATCAGATTTGTTGGGAAGCTTTACAAGAACCACACTCTTCTTAATCGAAGGCATAGCCAGGAAATTGTTGTGGTCAAGTACAGCCTCGAAAACACGCCTGACAACAATGCTACAGGAAAACACTAGTTCAGGACACATGGCGACAAGGACACAACAGCTGGATAGTTTAGCAGTAGAACTCATCCTCAGGCCTTCCAGTTCACATGGCATGACTTTGAGAACTTCATCTCCATCGCGGACCTGGTTCTAATTCAAACAGAAACCATATTTTATTACTACCTCCGTTCAGAAATATAAGATGATTTTCGATATTATACTCCATATATGACTACATATACGCACAGAAATGAGTGAACAAAGACACTAGAACATGTCTTCAAAGGCATGAGAGCGGAGGGATTACTTGCAATATTCATAACACAAGTTACTGGGGCAAATATACCCTCTTCAAAGGTAGCATTGATGTTCATAAATACTCCCTCCGTCCCAAAATTCTTGTCTTAGATTTGTCTAGATACGGATGTTTCAAGTCACATTTTGGTATTAGATACATCTGTATCTAGACAAATCTGAGACAAGAAATTTGGGACAGAGGGAGTAGTTGAAAGTAACCTATAAGAAATCAGTGTCAACCTCTCGTATGTTTTGGTCAAAAGAGGAATTTAGAACCGTCATTTGGCACACAAAAATCACATGCAAGATCACCCAGAAAGTTGTACTACTAGTACTAGTACTGCCTGTTAGATGAAAAAACACGATCAAGATCGAGAAAAAGATCGTCAAGAAGAGATATTACCTGGACTTGCTTAATGAGGGATCCTGGAGAGGGGGGCTTGGATAGGGCGATGGCTTTGAGCTTGTCCGTGGTAGTCTCGGCGGGGTGCTTGCGCTTCTTCGTACCATGAGCCTCGACTGTTTTGGCAAGAGCCGTAGACATCACTTCGGCCGGTGCTCCAGCGTCCATCAGGAAACTATCAAATAGAAATAAAAGAAAAGAAACCATAATCACAAACCCAAAAGAAGAAAAGAGAGAGAGTTATAGGATCAGTCTCGGGGTTGCAAGACCGGGCCTTGGCCAGAATCAACACCATTGATGTGCTCACCTTTCCTTCTTTGGGAGAGAAGAACAATGGCAGAAGCGGGTCGGGGTTTTCTTGAAGAAACAAGGAACAACATGAGGGAGAAGCGAGGGTTGGGTAGAGAGGAAGCTGAGAGAGAAGAGTGAAATGATGGTTGCTTCGTCCGTCCAACTTACTGCTGGAAAGGAGGGGGTTTTGTGATTTGACGGCTCATTGGGCATTACTGCGGCGCTTCGATCGGGGTAGTCTACCGTCACTCTACTACGGAGTAATTTAGTGCATGGCTGGTGGACCCCGATGCTGGTTGTCCCACACTCGGCGAAAGTGAGTAATTTAGTGCATGGCTGGAGGAGGATCCGCACGGTAGAGCGTGTCCACTGTTTTTCTGAAGAAAAAATGATTACAGCAAGCGTTTCCACTCTTACGACGGAGGAGTGCGAAACACGGCAGCCACTTGAACATACACAGTGCTCCTACTACTAGGCATGTGCAATGGTTCATACGTCGGTACTACATAATCTTGTTGCTAGTGTAGTAAGATATGACAACAACAAATGATGTTGTGCGCATGTCAAGTATATGAACAGTAATGTAGTAACATCGTACCGCTTTCTCGACTGTCCGGTCGATAATGAACGGTGAGATCAATGTTAACAGAACTAGGTCTACAACGCACGGAGAGTACGGTGCTACAGTACTCCACGAAACATGAACCATATGAAGCACAAATAGTGTTAGGCAGGGTGTATGAAGGGTGCACGGGATGGGAGCAAAAGTTCCCTTCTCGACCCACTTTTGGGTGTTTGGCAGAGTGCATGAAGGGTGCATGAGTCCACACTAGTAGGTTAACACAAATACACGAAGAGGAAACAACTACTCCGTCTAGGTGTGTAAGTCATCTTACGTTGTGCACTGCGACCAAGGCGGAGAGGAAAACGAGAAAACTTAATGTCTTTTTGCTAATTAATAGCATTGCATGTAATGAACTAACCACTTCATGTCATGTTTATTAGTCTCAAGTCATTGAAAGCATGCACGGCCCACATCTCTTATTGGTTGATATGTCACAAAACAAGAAACGGGGAGGGAGTTAATGTACCGTGCCTAAGTGTTTTGGGATTATTTGGTTTTCGTAAGGTGACTTACACACTATATTTAGATGAGAATGCAACCAAGCACACCCAAACACTTTGTGCTACAGTGACTGATCTGCATCATCTGAGTTTGATCCAACGGTCATGTTGCACCGAGACATGGACATGCCCATGCAGAGGGCACCTAAACACCACCGAAGTCCCTCTGCTTCTCGAGGCGCATGACGTTGGTGATGCAAGGGCGAAACGGCTGAAAGGCAATGCAATCTACGGGAAGGCGGAGGGAGCCAGCCGAGGAACGAGGAATCTTTTGGTTTTCACGATGGTAAAATACCAGTCGACGACTTCTCATATCAGGGAGCAGTGGGTTTTATAGGCGGAGTCATCGTGACTAATTGCTGCCGCGCCTGCTCCCGTCAATCAAAAAATTAAAAATCCTGCCACGCCTACTCCCGTCAATCAAAAAATTAAAAATCTTGCCGCACTCAAACACCAGAGCAATGCCGCGGTGGATGTTTAAATTTACCTGCCGGCAGGTAGATAAAAAAGGGGTGAAAAAACAAATGTGGCGGCGGCCTAGCTAATCGGTCGAACTAGCCCAACTAGCTAGCCACCGTGCTTCACTGATGTACTCGGCGGGAAAAGTGGTCTTTCGTGATGTGACGACTCATTTATTTACTTGCTTCGGCGAAAACACGCAGTAGGGCGTCCCACGTCAGGAAGAATATATGCGTGTGAAAGTTCTAGTTATCGACTAGAAGGGGGGTGAATAGGCAATTTTTATGAAAGTCATCAAAACGTGGAAGTTTCGAAGACAAACAATAGAAACGACCTAATTGATATGCAGTAATGTGAAAGTAGAAAGACTAATAGCATCTTAGTAGTAAGGATCAGGATGGAAGATAGTATGAAGCCAACCAACGATAGTAGTCAAGCAATGAAGTCAAACAGGTACGAAAAATAGGCAATGACTTCACGAAGACAAACTCTAAGTAAAGGGAGGGAGAGGATAGAACCAGTCACTTGTTGAAGACACATGATTTGTTGGACCAGTTCGATTCTTTGTGACAAGCTATGCGTCTGATTAGGGAGGCTGAGATTCAACTTTCGAAGACAGCGTCTTCACCTTATTCCCCTTGAGCTAAGGACACACAGTCCTCGCCCAATCACTCTGTAAGTCTTCAAGGTAGACTTCCAAACCTTCACAGACTTCGTTCACGGCGATCCACAATGACTCTTGGATGCTCGAGCGCGACGCCTAACCGGGCCGGAGGATTCCACAGTCCTCAAGTGTAATAAGTCTTGAGTCACGCAGAGCAGAAAAGACTTGATGGCGCCTAACACTCTTTGGCTCTGGGTGTTTGGGCTTTGTCCTCGCAAGGATTTCTCTCTCTCAAAGGCTTCGAGGTGGGTTGCTCTCAAACGACAAAAGTCGTGCACTAACTCTGAGCAGCCACCAATTTATGGTGTAGGGGGTGGGCTATTTATAGCCACTACGGCAACCCGACCTGATATGTCCGAAATGACCCTGGGTCACTAAGGAACTGACACGTGTTCCAAAGGTCATATTTCAAACACACACGACAACTTTACTTGGGCTACAAGCAAAGCTGACTCATCCAGCTCTGGATAAGATTTGCTCTCATTGTCTTCGCTCGAAGACATAGGATTTGGGTTGAGCATCACTTCAGTCATTCTGACTTTGTTCACTTGGACCCCACTTAACAGTACGGTGGTTCCTATGACTCAACAAAGAAGAAAAAGGAAACAACAAAACGACACAGTCTTCGCGCTCCATAGTCTTCACTCAATGTCTTCTCATGTCATAGTCTTCAATATGAATATCTTCACATACCACCATTGTCGTCAATGTCTTCATACATTTTTAGGGGTCATCTCCGGTAGGTAAACCGAATCAATGAGGGACACTACCTGTGTTATCCTGCAATTCTCACAAACGCATCAGTCCCTCAACCAAATTTGTCGTCAATACTCCAAAACCAACTAGGGGTGGCACTAGATGCACTTACAATCTCCCCCTTTTTGGTGATTGATGACAAACTGGTTGAAGTTTTCAACGGGGATAAAGTATGTGAAATTGTAATGGATAGGGTATTGTCTTCATAAGTGGCAAAGGCTCCCCCTGAAGATGTGCATATAAGTAATTTGCTTTTGGAATGCAATTGCACATGGCAGGTTGTACTTGTGGAGATCTTCTTCAACTTATGAAGATAATTCATCATGCATGAAATGATATAACTAAGAGAATGACATGCATAATGAAAAATGGAAGTCTGCAGAATGATCTAAGTGCGGAAGTTATCATCGCACATGCGGAATTTATCATCGCATCACAGAAAAGCAAATAAGTAGCAGACGACCATTGAGTTTAAGTGTTACAACTCAAAGAACCAAATGTATCAAAAGCGAGAGTTGTAAACACTAGGCAAAATATAAAGCAACCGCCCATATGAACCCGCTTGAAGACTATCAAACTCATATGCTTCTCCCCCTTTTGTCAGTGAGGACCAAAAAGGTTTGAAGACATAGAGCATCTACTCGTTCCCATGAGGAGTAGGTGAAGCAGCAGGGTTGTCGTTGTTGTTTGGCGGCACAGACGAACTTGGTGCAGTGTCGATGCGTGCAGAAGTAGGGGGCGGTTAAGTAGCATCGTGTTCATCATCGATCACTTTGGCATTCACTGTTGCCGCGGAGGAAGAATAGTCAGAGTCTTCAAGGGATGGAGTTTGTTGGGGAACGTAGTAATTTCAAAAAATTTCCTACGCACACGCAAGATCATGGTGATGGCATAGCAACGAGAGGGGAGAGTGTATGTCCACGTACCCTCGTAGACCGAAAGCGGAAGCGTTATAACAACGCGGTTGATGTAGTCGTACGTCTTCACGATCCGACCGATCCAAGTACCGAGCGTATGGCACCTCCGAGTTCAGCACACGTTCAGCTCGATGACGATCCCCGGGCTCCGATCCAGCAAAGCGTCGGGGATGAGTTCCACAAGACGACGGCGTGGTGGCGATGATGATGCTCCACCGACGTGGGCTTCGCTAAGCTCATGACGATATGACTTCACCGGCGCGGGCTTCGCTAAGCTCATGACGATATGACCGAAGTGGAATATGGTGGAGGGGGGCACCGCACACGGCTAAGGAACGATCCGTAGATCAACTTGTGTGTCATGGGGTGCCCCTTGCCCCCGGATATAAAGGAGCAAGGGAGGAGGTGGCCGGCCTAGGAGGGGCGCATTGGGGGGAGTCCTACTCCCACCGAGTAGGACTCCTCCTTTCCTAGTAGGAGTAGGAGAGAAGGAAGGGAAGGGAGGAAGGGTGCGGCCTCCCCTAGTCCAATTCGGACTAGGCCTTGGGCAGCGCGCCTGCCCTAGGCAGCCCTCTCTCTTTCACGCAGGGCCCAATAAGGCCCAATACTTCTCCCGGCGAATTCCCGTAACTCTCGGTACTCGAAAAATACCGAATCATTGAACCTTTCGAACTCGAATATAGTCGTACAATATATCGATCTTTACATCTCGACCATTTCCAGACTCCTCGTCATGTCCCGATCTCATCCGGGACTCGAACTCCTTCGGTACATCAAAACTCATAAACTCATAATATAAGCATCGCCGAAACCTTAAGCGTGCGGACCCTACGGGTTCGAGAACTATGTAGACATGACCTAGAACTATTCTCGGTCAATAACCAATAGCGGAACCTGGATGCCCATATTGGTTCCTACATATTCTACGAAGATCTTTATCGGTCAAACCGCATAACAACATACGTTGTTCCCTTTGTCATCGGTATGTTACTTGCCCGAGATTTGATCGTCGGTATCCAATACCTAGTTCAATATCGTTACCGGAAAGTCTCTTTACTCGTTTCGTAATACATCATTCCGTAACTAACTCATTAGCTACATTGCTTGCAAGGCTTATAGTGATGTGCATTACCGAGAGGGCCCAGAGATACCTCTCCGACAATCGGAGTGACAAAACCTAATCTCGAAATACGCCAACCCAACATGTACCTTTGGAGACACCTGTAGTACTCCTTTATAATCACCCGATTCGTTGTGACGTTTGGTAGCACCAAAGTGTTCCTCCGTAAACAGGAGTTGCATAATCTCATAGTTACGGGAACATGTATAAGTCATGAAGAAAGCAATAGCAACATACTAAGCGATCAAGTGCTAGGCTAACGGAATGGGTCAAGTCAATCAGATCATTCTCCTAATGATGTGATCCCGTTAATCAAATGACAACTCATGTCTATGGTTAGGAAACATAACCATCTTCGATTAACGAGCTAGTCAAGTAGAGGCATACTAGTGACACTCTGTTTGTCTATGTATTCACACAAGTATTATGTTTCTGGTTAATACAATTCTAGCATGAATAATAAACATTTATCATGATATAAGGAAATAAATAATAACTTTATTATTGCCTCTAGGGCATATTTCCTTGATCTCCCACTTGCACTAGAGTCAATAATCTAGTTCACATCGCCATGTGATTTAACATCAATAGTTCACATCTATATGTGGTTAACACCCATAGTTCACATTGACATGTGACCAACACCCAAAGGGTTTACTAGAGTCGATAATCTAGTTCACATCGCTATGTGATGAACACCCAAAGAGTACTAAGGTGTGATCATGTTTTGCTTGTGAGATAATTTTAGTCAGCGGTCTGTCACATTCAGAGCCGTAAGTATTTTGCAAATTTCTATGTCTACAATGCTCGCACGAAGCTACTCTAGCTAATTGCTCCCACTTTCAATATGTATCCAGATTGAGACTCGAGTCATCTAGATTAGTGTTAAAACTTGCATCGGCGTAACCTTTTACGACGAACCTTTTTCACTTCCATAATCGAGAAACATATCCTTATTCTACTAAGGATAATTTTGACCGCTGTCCATTGATCTACTCCTAGATCACTATTGCACTCCTTGCCAACTTAGTGGTAGGGTATGCAATAGATCAGTACACAACATGACATACTTTATAGAACCTATGGCTGATGCATAGGGAATGACTTTCATTCTCTTTCTATCTTCTGCCGTGGTCGGGTTTTGAGTCTTACTCAATCTCACACCTTGTAACACAGGCAAGAACTCTTTCTTTGACTGTTCCATTTTGAACTACTTCAAAATCTTGTCAAGGTATGTATTCATTGAAAAACTTATCAAGCGTCTTGATCTATCTCTATAGATCTTGATGCTCAATATGTAAGCAGCTTCACCGAGGTCTTTCTTTGAAAAACTCCTTTCAAACACTCCTTATGCTTTGCGTAATAATTCTACATTATTTCCGATCAACAATATGTCATTCACATATACTTATCGAAAAGGTTGTAGTGCTCCCACTCACTTTCTTGTAAATACAGGCCTTTCCAAAAGTGCAGATAACATCATATGCTTTGATCTACACATCAAAGCATATATTCCAACTCGAGATGCTTGCACCAGTCCATTGATGGATCATTGGAGCTTGCACATTTTGTTAGCACCTTTAGGATTGACAAAATCTTCTGGTTGTATCATATACAACTCTTCTTTAAGAAAACCATTAAGGAATGCAGTTTTGACATCCATTTGCCAGATTTCATAAAATGTGGCAATTGCTAACATGATTCGGACAGACTTTTAAGCATCGATACAAGTGAGAAAATCTCATTGTATTCAACATCTTGAACTTTGTCTAAAACCTTTTTCGACAAGTCTAGCTTTGTAGATAGTAACACTACTACCAACATCTGTCTTCCTCTTGAAGATCCATTTATTTAACATGGCTTGCTGATCATCGAGCAAGTCAATCAAAGTCCATACTTTGTTCTTATATATGATTCCTATCTCAGATTTCATGGCCTCAAGCCATTTCGCGGAATCTGGGCTCATCATCGCTTCCTCATAGTCCGTAGGTTCATCATGGTCTAGTAACATGACTTCCAGAACACGATTACCGTACCACTCTGGTGCGGATCTTACTCTGGAAGACCTACGAGATTTGGTAGCAACTTGATCTGAAGTTTCATGATCATCATCATTAACTTCCTCACTAATTGGTGTAGGAATCACGGAACTGATTTCTGTGATGAACTACTTTCCAATAAGGGAGAAGGTACAATTACCTCATCAAGTTCTACTTTCCTCCCACTCACTTCTTTCGAGAGAAACTCCTTCTCTAGAAAGGATCCATTCTTTAGCAACGAATGTTTTGCCTTTGGATCTGTGATAGAAGGAGTACCCAACAGTTTCCTTTGGGTTTTCTATGAAGACGCACTTTTCCGATTTGGGTTCGAGCTTATCAGGTGAAAACCTTTTTCATATAAGCATCGCAACTCCAAACTTTAAGAAACGACAACTTAGGTTTACTGCTAAACCATAGTTCATACGGTGTCATCTCAACGGATTTAGATGGTGCCCTATTAAATGTGAATGCAGCTGTCTCTAATGCATAACCCCAAAACGATATTGGTAAATCGGTAAGAAACATCATAGATCGCACCATATCAAGTAAACTACGATTACGACGTTCGGACACATCATTACGCTGTGGTGTTCCGGGTGGCGTGAGCTGTGAAACTACTCCACATTGTTTTAATTGAAGACCAAACTCGTAACTCAAATATTTGTCTCCGCGATCAGATCGCAGAAACTTTATTTTCTTGTTACGATGATTTTTCCACTTCACTCTGAAATTCTTTGAACCTTTCAACTATTTCAGACTTATGTTTCATCAAGTAGATATACCCATATCTACTCAAATCATCTTGTGAAGGTCAGAAAATAACGATACTTGCCACGAGCATCAACACTCATTGGATCGCATACATCGGTACGTATTATTTCCAATAAGTTAGTAGCTTGTTCCATTGTTCCGGAGAACGGAGTTTTAGTCATCTTGCCCAAAAGGCACGGTTCGCAAGCATCAAATGATTCATAACCAAGTGATTCCGAAATCCCATCAGCATGGAGTTTCTTCATGCGCTTTACACCAATATGACCTAAACGGCAGTGCCACAAATAAGTTGCACTATCATTATTAACTTTGCATCTTTTGGCATCAATATTATGAATATGTGTATCACTATGATCGAGATCCAACAAACTATTTTCATTGGGTGTATGACCATTGAAGGTTTTATTCATGTAAACAGAACAACAATTATTCTTTGACTTTAAATGAATAACCGTATTACAATAAACATGATCAAATCATATTTATGCTCAGCATAAGCATAAAATAACATTTATTTAGGTTTAACACTAATCCGAAAGTATAGGGAGTGTGCGATGATGATCATATCAATCTTGGAACAACTTCCAACACTCATCGTCACTTCCCTTCAACCAGTTTCATTCATTCTGCCACTTCGTTTCTAGTTACTACTCTTAGCAACTGAACCAAGTATCAAATACCGAGGGTTGCTACGAACACTAGTAAAATACACATCAATAATCTGTATATCAAATATACCTTTGTTCACTTTGCCATCCTTCTTATCCGCCAAATACTTGGGGTAGTTCCGCTTCGATGACCAGTTCCATTGCAGCAAAAGCACTTAGTCTCAGGCTTAGGTCCAGACTTGGGCTTCTTCACTCGAGTAGCAACTTGCTTGCCGTTCTTCTTGAAGTTCCCCTTCTTACCTTTGCCCTTTTTCTTGAGACTAGTGGTCTTGTCAACCATCAACACTTGATGTTTTCTTGATTTCTACCTTCGCGATTTTAGCATCGCGAAGAGCTTGGGAATTGTTTTCGTCATCCCTTGCATACTATAGTTCATCACGAAGTTCTAGTAACTTAGTGATGGTGACTAGAAAATTCTGTCAATCACTATCTTATCCGGAAGATTAACTCCCACTTGATTCAAGCGATTGAAGTACCTGGACAATCTGAGCACATGCTCACTAGTTGAGCGATTCTCCTCCATCTTTTAGCTATAGAACTTGTTGGAGACTTCATATCTCTCAACTCGGTATTTGCTTGAAATATTAACTTCAATTCTGGAACATCTCATATGGTCCATGACGTTCAAAACGTCTTTGAAGTCCCGATTCTAAGCCGTTAAGTATGGTGCACTAAACTATCAAGTAGTCATCATATTGAGCTAGCCAAACGTTCATAACGTCTTCATTTGCTCCTGTAATAGGTCTGTCACCTAGCGGTGCATTAAGGACATAATTCTTCTGTGCAGCAATGAGGATAAACCTCAGATCACGGATCCAATCCGCATCATTGCTACTAACATCTTTCAACATAATTTCTCTAGGAACATATCAAAACAAACATATGAAAGCAACAACGCGAGCTATTGATCTACAACATAATTTTGCAAAATACTACCAGGACTAAGTTCATGACAAATTAAAGTTCAATTAATCATATTACTTAAGAACTCCCACTTAGATAGACATCCCTCTAATCCTCTAAGTGATTCGTGATCCATATCAACTACACCATGTCCGATCATCACGTGAGATGGAGTAGTTTCAATGGTGAACATCACTATGTTGATCATATCTACTATATGATTCACGTTCGACCTTCGGTCTCCGTGTTCGAGGCCATATCTGTTATATGCCGGGCTCGTCAAGTTTAACTTGAGTATTCGCGTGTGCAACTGTTTTGCACCCGTTGTATTTGAGCGTAGAGCCTATCACACCCGATCATCACGTGGTGTCTCAAAGACGAAGAACTTTCGCAGCGGTGCATACTCGGGAGAACACTTCTTGATAATTTTAGTGAGAGATCATCTTATAATGCTACCGTCAATCAAAGCAAGATAAGATGCATAAAGGATAAACATCACATGCAATCAATATAAGTGATATGATATGGTCATCATCATCTTGTGCTTGTGATCTCCATCTCCAAGCACCGTCATGATCACCATCGTCACCGCGCGCGACACCTTGATCTCCATCGTAGCATCGTTGTCGTCTAGCCAACTATTGCTTCTCGACTATCGCTACTACTTAGTGATAAAGTAAAGCAATTACATGGCTTTGCATTTCATACAATAAGCGACAACCATATGGCTCTGCCGATTGCCGATAACTCGGTTACAAAACATGATCATCTCATACAATAAAATATAGCATCACGTCTTGACCACATCACATCACAACATGCCCTGCAAAAACAAGTTAGGCGTCCTCTACTTTGTTGTTGCAAGTTTTACGTGGCTGCTACGGGCTGAGCAAGAACCGTTCTTACCTCGCATCAAAACCACAACGATAGTTTGCCAAGTTGGTGTTGTTTTAACCTTCGCAAGGACGGGCGTAGCCACACTCGGTTCAACTAAAGTGAGAGAAATGACACCCGCTGGTCACCTTTAAGCAACTAGTGCTCAAGCGGTGAAACCAGTCTCGCGTAAGCGTCTGGCGTAATGTCGGTCCGGGCGCTTCATCTCACAATACCGCCGAACCAAAGTATGACATGCTGGTAAGCAGTATGACTTATATCGCCCACAACTCACTTGTGTTCTACTCGTGCATATGACATCAACGCATAAAACCAGGCTCGGATGCCACTGTTGGGGAACGTAGTAATTTCAAAAATTTCCTACGCACACGCAAGATCATGGTGATGGCATAGCAACGAGAGGGGAGAGTGTATGTCCACGTACCCTCGTAGACCGAAAGAGGAAGCGTTATAACAACGCGGTTGATGTAGTCGTACGTCTTCACGATCCGACCGATCCAAGTACCGAACGTACGGCACCTCCGAGTTCAGCACACGTTCAGCTCGTTGACGATCCCCGGGCTCCGATCCAGCAAAGCGTCGGGGATGAGTTCCGTCAGCACGACGGCGTGGTGACGATGATGATGCTCCACCGACGCAGGGCTTCGCCTAAGCTCCGCGATGATATGACTTCACCGGCGCAGGGCTTCGCCTAAGCTCCGCGACGATATGACCGAAGTGGAATATGGTGGAGGGGGGCACCGCACACGGCTAAGGAACGATCCGTAGATCAACTTGTGTGTCATGGGGTGCCCCTTGCCCCCGTATATAAAGGAGCAAGGGAGGAGGTGGCGGCCTAGGAGGGCGCCAAGGGGGAGTCCTACTCCCACCGGGAGTAGGACTCCTCCTTTCCTAGTAGGAGTAGGAGAGAAGGAAGGGAAGGGAGGAAGGGTGCGGCCCTCCCCTAGTCCAATTCGGACTAGGCCTTGGGCGCGTGGCCTGCCCTAGGCAGCCCCTCTCTCTTTCACGCAGGCCCAATAAGGCCCAATACTTCTCCCGGCGAATTCCCATAACTCTCCGTACTCGAAAAATACCGAATCATTCGAACCTTTCCGAACTCGAATATAGTCGTCCAATATATCAATCTTTACGTCTCGACCATTTCGAGACTCCTCGTCATGTCCCCGATCTCATCCGGGACTCCGAACTCCTTCGGTACATCAAAACTCATAAACTCATAATATAACATCATCGAAACCTTAAGCGTGCGGACCCTACGGGTTCGAGAACTATGTAGACATGACCTAGAACTATTCTCGGTCAATAACCAATAGCGGAACCTGGATGCCCATATTGGTTCCTACATATTCTACGAAGATCTTTATCGGTCAAACCGCATAACAACATCGTTGTTCCTTTGTCATCGGTATGTTACTTGCCCGAGATTTGATCGTCGGTATCCAATACCTAGTTCAATCTCGTTACCGGCAAGTCTCTTTACTTGTTTCGTAATACATCATTCCGTAACTAACTCATTAGCTACATTGCTTGCAAGGCTTATAGTGATGTGCATTACCGAGAGGGCCCAGAGATACCTCTCCGACAATCGGAGTGACAAAACCTAATCTCAAATCGCCAACCCAACATGTACCTTTGGAGACACCTGTAGTACTCCTTTATAATCACCCGATTCGTTGTGACGTTTGGTAGCACCAAAGTGTTCCTCCGTAAACGGGAGTTGCATAATCTCATAGTTACAGGAACATGTATAAGTCATGAAGAAAGCAATAGCAACATACTAAGCGATCAAGTGCTAGGCTAACGGAATGGGTCAAGTCAATCAGATCATTCTCCTAATGATGTGATCCCGTTAATCAAATGACAACTCATGTCTATGGTTAGGAAACATAACCATCTTCGATTAACGAGCTAGTCAAGTAGAGGCATACTAGTGACACTCTGTTTGTCTATGTATTCACACATGTATTATGTTTCCGGTTAATACAATTCTAGCATGAATAATAAACATTTATCATGATATAAGGAAATAAACAATAACTTTATTATTGCCTCTAGGGCATATTTCCTTCAGAGTTCAACGTAGGACAACATTCCGTGGAGGAGTGGAGTCAAACTTGAATCTTTCAGTGAAGCCATTGTCTTGAAGATCTGCTTCAGCACTGAGCAGCGTCAAACTCTTCAATGATCGCCGACAGGTCTCGTGAGTGACAAAAGCATTCTTGGTGGCAACATTTCGAATGCGATTGACGTCCACCAAGAGGCTTTACATCTGTCGCTTGAGCCAGAAGTGATGCTTGTCTCGTTTCTGATGCAGTGCCACAAGAAGTTCTCGGTCATTTAGGACGCGAGAGCGCTTCTTAGGCCTTTGGGCAATTGTGCTCTCAGTAGCTTCAGTTTGCGCGGTGAGGCGGGCAGTGTTCCCAGCCATTGGATAGACACGAGTTCTCGCTTGGACTCCTTCCATGGGTTGAGTGAAGCTTTGGTGATCAACATTTTGAAGACAAAGAGGCTTCTTGGCAGGCTCGGGGTATATGGCTTCAACGACATATCAACCTCTGGTAGAAAGATCGATGATTGCGGCGGAGGGCTGATAGTTGATAGCGAGTGTAGCTTGATGAGGCGCATGACCCATGGAGCATAGAATTTCAGGCCAAAAGGTCGATCCAGGCGCAGCCGCTTGCGGATGAAGAATTCTTGTGTATTGAAGCTGATGCCATTGAGGATGTAAAAGACCAATGTCTTCATGGCTCCTTCAAGTTTTGCAGATGATGAATGCCCTTTGATAGGCCATAGAGTTCGCCTGATGATGTGATATGTTGTGTGAGGCAGATACTCAAGGTCATCAACGAAGAACTCCTTTGGGCATTCAGCGTCAAGTGGCAGAGGATTCATCATGCTCAACATCTGGCTCATGTTGGGCTCTGGCTTATGGAAGATGCTCTCCAGTGCATTGCGGTGGAGTTGACAATCAGGTTCGAACAACTCTCCGGGAGTGGGTAGGCCTGTAAGCTCAATGACGTCAAGAGCTTTGGCTTCATGATGAACATTTCCTGTCATCCACTCGAGAACCCATGTCTTTGTATCCCTGTAGTAGCCGCGAATGTGGAGGGTAGCATAGAATTGAAGCAAAAGTTCCTCATTTCAATGTTCTTTGTCTGTCACAAAGCTGAGCAGACCTGCATCACGAAAGAAGTCAAGTGCTTCTTCTAAGCATGGCAGTCCAGCAATGGCTTCAGTGTCGAGGCGCATATGAGGGAAAATGCGCCCTTGATTATACAGAACGCAGGAGTAATAGCTTCGCTGCTGATAGCTCCAGAAATGATCTGATGATATTCTTGGCCTTGAGTAGGGGTTCTTTGCTCCATCAAAGAAGGTGTTGTGGGCTTTTAAGCCATTTGCATTGAAGGACCCTGTAGAGCTGTGTTGACGCCTGATTTTGGCAAGATACAGAATGAAAGGGCTTTCAGCATGAAAAAGTTTTACATCACCGAATGGAACAACTTTAATATTTGGACCATAATTATTCGGCATCATATCAAAGACCAAAACTACACTCAGATTGTCATGTTTAGGTGTTCTGAGTGCTTTTTGGTCAATTAAGCCTCCAGGACAACATCGGATGAATGAATGCTCTACATGAATTGTCTTCGTCTCGTCAAATCGGTCGATTTCTATATAAAAATCATCTCAATACGAGTTCGTATGCAAAAGTTAGAGCTATCTGAATGCAGCCCTGTCAAGAGGCGAAATATGACGCGGGAGACCAGACATGTCTTGGCAAGTGTCTGACGTAATGCGTGAGTGTTTTGCCCCAGAAGATGGCCTCGAATCGGAAAACGTTCAACACGAAAGTTTATCGTATCGTCAAAACGGTCAACTTTGCTTTTGGGCACATTTTTATCCGAGGTCGTTTACTGCCTCAAAAACCTTGCCGGGGAGAGCTTGCCGCCGTGAACAGTAACCTTGCCGGGGAAAGCTTGCCGCCGTGAACAGTAACCTTGCCGGGGGAGAGTTTGCCGCCGTGAACAGTAACCTTGCCGGGGGAGAGCTTGCCGCTATGAACAGTAACCTTGCCGGGGAAAGTTTGCCGCCATGAACAGTACCCTTGCCGGGAAAGCTTGCCGCCGTGAACAGTAGAAACTGTCGAGGCCAATCCGACCAGATGCTGAAGATGGGCTCAAATACTTATATAGATGGCTTCGGATGAAAAAATGTTCAACACGGGAGTTGTTCGTAACATCGAAACGGTCAACTTTGCTTTTGGAGTCATCATCATCCGACATAGTATATGACCTGCAGAGACGCTGCAAGAGTCGGACGGTCCGGTCAGCTACATGAACGAGTCCGACTCGAAATTAGAGATGACCCCGTGGAGTATTCAAGATGGCCTTATATGGAAAAGTGATCAACATACGGATTGTTGGCCTTGTCAAAGCACACAAAATTGATATTTGAACCGTCTCCATCGGAAGTCATATGCAGATTCCACGGCCCACGCAAGGAGCTAGACAGAAGATTGGACCAGATTCGGTCTGAATCCGAGTGGGACCAGAACTAGGACTCTAGGACG
The DNA here is from genome assembly GCA_021605205.1 of Aegilops longissima. NCBI lineage: Eukaryota > Viridiplantae > Streptophyta > Magnoliopsida > Poales > Poaceae > Aegilops > Aegilops longissima. The sequence goes on from CM038682.1 coordinate 223,595,408, forward strand.
TGAATTGATGTGATTTTCTTGTAAGGAAAGCCTAGATAAATCCTTTGCTTGTACGGGAAGTCCATCCGCCTCTTATATATGTTGGGGGTGACGGCCGATTAGAACAACACACAATCGAACAAATCAATATACTACTTTTTCTTGTCTACGTTTTATCTCTCCACCGTTTTCTCTCTCGTTCTTCGCTGTTCTCCGTGTTTGAGAGCTGCGAATCCCGAGGCTCTAGGGGCGAGCGAATCAACCTAGGGCAGCCCATAGCCGTCGCAATCCCTGACGGGGTCCCTCCCGGGTGCGCGGGGTTTCGGGTCTGCAAAAGCACCCACCGACTGTCTTGCGTATCGCGCTGTCGGTCGGGTCTCCTTCGACGTGAGCTGTGGTGCATCACCCCCGGCATCGAGGGTACATGTAACGTGTTCGTGTGTCAACACACTTTTTGGCGACTCCGCTGGGGATCTCGAAGATCAATCATCATCATCCACCATGTCTGATCTTCCCAAGCCATCTGAGGTAGACGCCGATAACATCATTAAGCCCGGTCTTGATGAGATATCGGCCGATCATCGCCAAGTCTATGAGGAGTACAAGAAGGCGCGCGAGGAGAAGGACTTGCAGGAGTTCCTTGCAAAGTTCAAGAAGGATCGCCAAGGAAACATCACTCCGATTGGAGAAATCAAGTTTCCTCCTCTTCAAGCCTATTAGGTTAAACCCTCTGTAAGTACTACCTTTTCTCCTGAGCAGTGGGCTGAGATTGAAAGTCGTATTGCTGATGGTAACAATCTAGTCTATCAAACTTTCATAGAAAATACTAATGCTCAGAAGAATACATCTCAATCGACTAGTGGTAATGATGGTGTAGCCGCTAGTGTGCAAAACCCTAATCTGGCTTTACCTATTGCATCGGCGCCTCCTGTGCCGATGGCTTATTGTCCTACCCAAACAAATCAGATTGTGGCTGCACCCATTAATCCTATTATGAGCATACCAGGTTCGGTAGCAACGCCGAACCCAACCTTACCTACAGCTACAACCACTCGACCACTAGCAAATTATGGGTCGACATACCTGCCACAATTCTTACCTACATCTAGTAACCCTACTCCTCCTATGCCACTGCCACAAGCTTCATTGTCCACTATGGATGATGGTCTAGCTAATCTTAGAGAGGAGATGGCCAAGATGCTTCGAGAGAATTTTGGGGTTGAGTTACCTCGGAATCGGATTTACCAAAAGCCGTACCCCGAGTACTTTGATGCCATCCAGTGCCCTCCAGGATATAAAATTCCATATTTTGTTAAGTTCAATGGAGAGGGCACAAAAACCACATGGGAGCATGTTAGTCAATACTTAGCACAACTAGGTGAAGCAGGCTCACTAAATGAGTTGAAAGTGCGTTTATTTCCTTTATCATTAACTGGTACCGCATTTTCATGGTTTTCTTCTTTACCACATGGTTCCATTCGAGTTTGGTCGCAGCTAGAGCAAAAATTTCATGATCACTTTTACAGCGGCGACAATGAACTCAAGTTGTCACATCTAACATCGGTTAAACAGAGACATGATGAATCGGTCTCTGATTACGTCAAGAGATTCAGAGAAACGAAAAACCGATGTTTTAGTTTGGTGATAACCGCGAGAGACTTGGCAGACCTAGTGCTGAGTGGTTTGAGAACTCCCATTAGAGAAAAACTAGAAGGCTATGAGTTTTTAAATATCAACCAAGTCTTACAAAGGGCCTTGGCTCAGGAAAGCCGAAGCAAAGATCTCAAACAAGTGCATAGATACAAAGCCGATCGACCAAAGATGAATATGGTGGAATATGATAGTGATCACTCGGACGATGAGGGTGATGTTTTTTCTACTGAATTTGTTTGGCCATCTAAGGCCAAACCCTTTACTTGCAATGATCTGAAACCGATTCATAAGAATCGTGATGAAGAGATGAAGTTTACTTTAACATTGCTAAGTGTGATAGAATATTTGATGCTTTGCTGCAGGCTAAGATTATTAGAATATCTCATACTTTACCGCCGTTTGAAGAGCTGAAACGGCGTGCTTATTGCAAGTATCATAACTCTTTTTCTCATGCTACTAACGATTGCAATGTTTTTCGACGACAGATACAATCGGCCATTAATGATGGACGATTGAACTTTTCTGAGATGCAAGTTGATAAACAGCCCTATCCAATGAACACCATGGATTTAGAAGGGAAGAAGCTGCTCATTCGGCCGGAGGTAGCCGAATCTGCTAATAAAGCTAATGTCATTGTTGGTGAGCCCAGGAAAGACAAGGAGGGTGACAAGGTCTTGGGGAGACATGTTGTGCTTGATAAGCAACCCGATGGCAAGGAAGTGATCACGATCACCATCAAGAATCCTACACTCGGGGGGCAAACACAGGTGCAGCAGGACACTCGAGTTAAATTTGTCAAGCCCAAGAGTCCAGAAGTTGGCAAATGGAAGAGGAATGAAGCTAAAGTGCAGGGCAAGCGGATCAAGCCAACTTTTGATATGTTGCTGTCCAAATATGCTAATCAGTCGGCTGGTCCCAACTCTAACCGGCCATCACACTTGAAGCGACCTAGGTCACCATCGAATGATATGTTCAGTCAGTATGTGAAACCGAGTGGACCAAGGGCGCAGTTTTCAGAAGAGCAGAGGCAATCTGTGTGGAATCGACTTGATTACTCATATAATGGCCGACTGAACATCGGTGACTATTAGTCGGCTGGTCAAAATATGCGACCGAGTGGAAAATATCCTAGTGTAAGAATGCACCCTGGTGGAAGCTATCCAAGTGAAAAAATGTGGCCAAGTAGATTCCATCCGACTGAGTTCCATCCGAGTGGATTCCATCAGAGTGACGTCCATCCGAGTGGATTCCATCCGAGTAAAAAGGTGCGCCCGAGTGGAAATTTCATGCATCTGGAAAGTCGAAAAGAATGGCGTGTTAAGTCACCAAGTGTTGCAGCAGTTGAATCAGGAAAAGGCAAGGAGAAAATGGATGTCGACTCACTTATCTTGGGCACGAAACATTCCCCATACAACAGCCGATTGTGCATAACCACTGACCGAGCCGATATTTGCTATCGCGCCAAAGCACTCGGTTAATGACCATGAAGCAAGCACCAGCCAAGTAAAGGTGAAAGATGCTAAATACACTCGACCAAAGTGGTGTCCTCCAGGGCTAACAAAGACACAGAAGAGGAAACTACAGAGGTTAAGGAGTCAAGAGATGGCAGAGCAAGAGGCCGAGAAGCAAAGGGATAAGTTGTTCAATGACACTCGACCCATGGTTCCAGCAAAACAAGTGTGGAGGCCTAAACAAATACAAGATACATCAGCTTCTACATCTATCACAGAGGTGCCTACACCACCCAAGGAGGACTATGCGACAGCTATTACATCGTCTGCAACACTTCTTACTTCTCCTTCACTTGACCAGATTTCAGAATCGGTCGATCCACTTGAAGAAGAGGCTGATATGTTAGACTATGAGTCTACACCGTCCATGAAGGTATGGATATCAATATGGTATATTACTTACCCGCTGAGTTTCGTCTTGTAGATGAGGAAGGGAAGTGGCTCAACTGGATTTTGGCCCTAAAACGCAATATTCGAGAAGCCAAAAGAACCAAGAATACATTTGAAACCGTTGTATATTAGAGGTCATATCAATGGATCGCCACTCGATCGAATGCTTGTTGATGGTGGTGTTGTGGTAAATCTTATGCCCTATTCGGTCTTCGTGAAATTGGGTTTGCTCGATGAAGAATTAATCAAGACCAATATGGTGCTCAATGGGTTTGAAGGCAAAGAGAGAACTGAAGCCAAAGGTGTGATGTATGTGGAGCTTACAATGGAAGCAAAACTTTGGCTCTGCATTCTTTGTCGCTGAGGTGCAAGGTAACTACAACGTTATACTAGGCCGTGATTGGGTTCATGCAAACCAGTCGTGCCATCCACTATGCACCAGTTTTTGATTCAAGGGTTGATGATGAAGTGGAAGTCATTCATGCGGATAATTCGCCTGTGTTGCTTTGGCCGATGCATCGGTGGATTGGCAACATCCCAATGCTACTTGCTTGACGGGGCGTGACTTATCAGAGTTTGATTTTCTCAGCGCGACCAAGAATGGTTTTGTGCCTGTCTCTTTAAAGCCGACTGAATGCAATCGGCTCCAAGGTATGATATGTTTAAATGGATTCTAGTTCAGTGGTTACAAAAGCGTCTTGTAAAATATCGGTCCGGCGAGAACGATATGTATGAGTCTATTGAGGAGTTGGATGACATGGATAAACTTGGACAAGGTTTTACATCGGCCGATCCGTTAGAAAAGGTAGATATCGGAGACGGATCAGTCGATCGACCGACATTTATAAACAAAAATTTGAAAGCCGATTGTAAAGCTAAATTAATCGAGCTATTGAAAGAATATGTTTGTTGCTTTGCATGGGAATATCATGAGATGCCGAGGTTGAGCCGAGAGCTAGTGGAGCATCGGTTGCCTATAAAGGCCGGTTTTAGACCTTATAAACAATCGACCGAAAGTTTAATCCGAAAACATATGACCGGATCAAGGAAGAGATCGGTCGATCGCTTGAAGCTAATTTCATTCGACCTTGCGGTATGCCGAGTGGATTTCTAACATTGTCCTAGTGGAGAAGAAGGGATCCGCAAGTTGAGGGTGTGCATTGACTTCAGAGATTTGAATAGGGCTACACCCAAAGATGAGTATCCCATGCCAATAGCCGATATGCTTATTAATGATGCTTCGGACATAAGGTTATTAGCTTTCTAGATGGTAATGCGGATACAATCAAATTTTTATGGCTGAAGAGGACATGTACAAAACAGCTTTCCGATGTCCTGGTTTCCTTGGTTTATTTGAGTGGACAGTGATGACATTCGGATTAAAAATGCTGGAGCCACATATCAAAGAGCTATGAATTTGATTTTCATGATTTACTCGGTATCATACTTGAAGTTTATATTGATGATATTGTTGTCAAATCGGATGCTTTTGAATCTCACTTGACCGATTTGCGTTTAGCTTTTGAGAGAATGAAAAGGTATGCACTAAAGATGAATCCTTTGAAATGTGCATTCGGCGTGTCAGCTGGCAAATTTTTTGGTTTCATTATTCATGAAGATGGCATCGAAATTGATCCCAAAAAGATAGAGGCCATACAGAAAGTGGAGGCTCCAACATGCAAGAGAGATATGCAAAAGTTCCTTGGCAAGGTCAATTATTTGAGAAGGTTCATAGCCAATCTATCAGGGAAAATTGATGCATTTACTCCTATCCTTCGGTTAAAGAATGATGTTAATTTCACTTGGGGGGCAAAACAGCAAGAAGCCTTTGATATGATCAAGAATTATTTGTGCACTCCTCCGGTAATGAAAGCACCCAAGCATAGAGAGCCTTTTAAGCTTTATATCGCAGCAGAGGAAGGTGTTATTGGTGCTGTTTTGACTCAAGATACCGAAGGAAAAGAGCATGCCATTACGTATTTGAGCAGACGCTTATTGGACGCCGAGACAAGGTATACATCTATTGAAAAACTATGTCTATGCTTATATTATGCTTGCACAAAATTGAGACATTACCTAGTGCCGAGTGCTTGTGTAGTAGCTTGTCAAACCGATGTCATTAAGTACATGTTGCATAAGCCAATTCTTAGTGGTAGAATTGGCAAGTGGGCTTATGCTTTGATTGAATATGATTTGGCTTATGAATCTATAAAATCCATGAAAGGCCAAATTGTTGCTAATTTCATTGTTGAACATCGGATTAATGACAAGCATGATGTTGATATAAACCTTGTTTCATTAGTGCCATGGAGATTGTACTTTGATGGTTCAGTTTGTAGCAATGGCCAAGGTGTTGGTATTGTTTATATATCTCCTCATGGTGCTGTTTTTGAAGCCTCATGCCGCTTAGAATATTTTTGCACAAACAATCAAGCCGAATATGAAGCATTGTTATTCGGTTTAGGGATGCTACTTGCTATAGGTGTTACACATATTGAGGCTTACGGTGATTCGTTACTAGTGGTGCAGCAAATATCGAGAGTCTTTCAGTGTTTGGACGAATCACTTAATGTTTATCTTGATAAATGTCTAGATATAATTTCTACTTTGGATTGTTTTAGCATTGCACATATATCTAGACATGACAACTGGAAAGCAAATGAGTTGGCACAGCAAGCATCTGGATATCATGTTGATCGTGGCATGTTTCATATCTCTCAAAAACCGATGTCTTGTCTTGCCAATATGGGAGAGGCCGAACCTGAACCCACTGATTCAGTCATTAACAAAAAATCTAGTGCAGGTGATAATTCCGACTTGAGAAAGCCCATTGTTGATTACTTGTGCAATCCGAGTGAAAGGGTGGACATGGCTGTTCGGCGTATGGCTTTTAAGTTTACAATGAGAGATGATGGTCTTTATCGTCGAACAGTCGATGATGTTCTTCTAAAGTGTTTGGATGAGGACCAGGCAAGAGTTGCTATGGGGGAAGTACATGAAGGTATTTGTGGCACTCACCAGTCGGCTCCCAAGATGAAATGGTTATTGCGACGTGCTGGGTTTTATTGGCCGACTATGATTAATAATTGCTTCAGATATTATAAAGGATGTGAAGCTTGTCAAAAGTTTGGTGATATTCAATTGGCTCCTGCTGCTATGTTACATCCTATTATCAAACCGTGGCCTTTCGAGAGGTTGGCGTTTAGATTTCATTGGACAAATCCACCCGCCTTCTTCAAAAGGGCATCGGTTCATATTGGTGGCAACTGATTATTTCACTAAATGGTCTCAAGCAAGTACCTCTCAAGAACATGACACATACGGAGGTAATTCAGTTCATCACCGAGCACATTATTCATAGATTCGGTATTCCTCAAACGTTAACTACGGATCAAGGTTCATCTTTCATGTCACACCAAGTCGAGAGTTTGCGAATCTTATAACATAAAGTTGCTCAATTCCTCTCCAGATTATGCCCAAGCTAATGGACAAGCTGAGTCTAGCAATAAAATTTTAATCAAGCTCATCAAGAAGAGGATTGAGGATAATCCGAGGAGATGGCATGAGTTGTTGTCTGAAACTTTGTGGGCACATAGAATTTCAAGGCATGGTGCTACCAAGGTGACTCCATATGAGCTTGTATATGGCCAAGAGGCTGTTTTACCAGTGGAAGTAAATTTGAATGCTTTGAGAATAGCCAAACAAAATGATTTATCGGCAGTAGACTTTTATAACTTGATGATGGACAATATTGATGAAGTTGCCGATAAACGTTTAGTTGCTTTGAAGTACATAGAGAGAGACAAGTTGAGGGTTGCAAGAGCTTACAATAAGAAAGTTAAGTTGAAGAATTTTCAAGTTGGTGATCTCGTCTGGAAGGTGATTCTGCCGATTGGTTTAAGAGATAGGAAATTCGGGAAGTGGTCTCCGAGTTGGGAAGGTCCTTTTAGAATTACAAGGGTTGTCCCGGAAATTCATATTTGGTGGAATCAATACAAGGGCATTGTTACCCCGAGCTCTCAACGGAAAATATTTGAAGAAGTACCACCGAGTGTGTGGCAGGAAGCCTGAGTAGGCAATGGCCGATATACGACTATCACCCTTAGCACAAACATGGCCGATACATAATTATCGCCCTGAGGAAAATAAATGGCCGATGGAGTGTTGACATCGTCCTTAGAACAAACACTATGCATATTATTTTTCGGCGTGCAAGCTTTGCCGAAAAACAGGGGGGCATGTGTTGACGCCTGATTTTGGCAAGATACAGAATGAAAGGGTTTTCAGCATGAAAAACTTTCACATCACCGAATGGAACAACTTTAATATTTGGACCATAATTATTCGGCATCATATCAAAGACCAAAACTACACTCAGATTGTCATGTTTAGGTGTTCTGAGTGCTTTTTGGTCAATTAAGCCTCCAGGACAACCTCGGATGAAGGAATGCTCTACATGAATTGTCTTCGTCTCGTCAAATCGGTCGATTTTTATATAAAAATGATCTCAATCCGAGTTCGTATGCAAAAGTTAGAGCTATCTGAATGCAGCCCTGTCAAGAGGCGAAATATGACGCGGGAGACCAGACATGTCTTGGCAAGTGTCTGACGTAATGCGTGAGTGTTTTGCCCCAGAAGATGGCCTCGAATCGGAAAACGTTCAACATGAAAGTTTTTCATCTCGTCAAAACAGTCAACTTTGCTTTTGGGCACATTTTTATCCGAGGTCGTTTACTGCCTCAAAAACCTTGCCGCCGTGAACAGTAACCTTGCCGGGGAAAGCTTGCCGCCGTGAACAGTAACCTTGCCGGGGGAGAGTTTGCCGCCGTGAACAGTAACCTTGCCGGGGGAGAGCTTGCCGCCATGAACAGTAACCTTGCCGGGGAAAGTTTGCCGCCATGAACAGTAACCTTGCCGGGAAAGCTTGCCGCCGTGAACAGTAGAAACTGTCGAGGCCAATCCGACCAGATGCTGAAGATGGGCTCAAATACTTATCTAGATGGCTTCGGATGAAAAAATGTTCAAAACGGGAGTTGTTCGTAACATCGAAACGGTCAACTTTGCTTTTGGAGTCATCATCATCCGACGTAGTATATGACCTGCAGAGATGCTGCAAGAGTCGGACGGTCCGGTCAGCTACATGAACGAGCCCGACTCGAAATTAGAGATGACCCCGTGGAGTATTCAAGATGGCCTTATTTGGAAAAGTGATAAACATACGGATTGTTGGCCTCGTCAAAGCACACAAAATTGATATTTGAACCGTCTCCATCGGAAGTCATATGCAGATTCCACGGCCCACGCAAGGAGCTAGACAGAAGATTGGACCAGATTCGGGCTGAATCCGAGTGGGACCAGAACTAGGACTCTAGGACGTGAATTGATGTGATTTTCTTGTAAGGAAAGCCTAGATAAATCCTTTGCTTGTACGGGAAGTCCAGCCGCCTCTTATATATGTTGGGGGTGACGGCCAATTAGAACAACACACAATCAAACAAATTAATATACTACTTTTTCCTGTCTACGTTTTATCTCTCCACCGTTTTCTCTCTCGTTCTTCACTGTTCTCCGTGTTTGAGAGCTGCGAATCCCGAGGCTCTAGGGGCGAGCGAATCGACCTAGGGCAGCCCATAGCCGCCGCAATCCCTGACGGGTCCCTCCCAGTCTTGGGTTTCGGTCTGCAAAAGCACCCGCCGACTGTCTTGCGCATCGCGCTGTCGGTCGGGTCTCCTTCGACGTGAGCTGCGGTGCATCACCCCCGGCTTCGAGGGTACACGTAACGTGTTCGTGTGTCAACAAGCTGGCAGTACCTGGGAACCTTGGCAGTCTTGGCTTTGGTTGCTGGACCAGAGGCCTATGCTCAACATGATAATCAAACTGAGGACCAGAGGCATTAGGCGGAGGGACCAGAACGGGCCATTTGACAGTGATCAGCTGACCATAGTTGTATGCTTGCTCAATTGTATGGGGCCTTGGTGGCGGAACAGGAACAGTGGAAACAACAGAGGCGTCAGGCTGCACAACAGATGCTTCAGAGCAGTTGCATCATTGGCTTCGCACATTGGTTGGTGCAGTTCCACATTTGCTTCAGCCATGACTACGTCGCTGGCTTCATTTGTGTTGGTGGTGGAAGCCTCAAGATTTTCAACCTCCACTTGATGAGCCGGAGGGTCGACATCGCACGCTCACTTCAGGAACAACTTCTTCAATAATGGGGGAGTAGGGACACGTTCTTCTTCTTGGTTGTCATCGGTCGATGCAGCGGATTGTCTTCAGCAGCTTTGGCTTCGACACGGAGACATTCACAATGGAGTGGCTTCGAAACACTTGGCGTGCAACAGATTGGTGGTGCACTTCTCCTTCTCGAACGCCGAAGAGGGACTTGAGGCCTTGGTCCTTGCGAAGCTCATGTAATGTCAAGCGACGCCTTTGGAGATGGAGTTGGCTGGGCCTCAAAGTCAGCCTCTTCTTCTTGCATGTGGTGTGACTTGTTGTTGTTGGGGAGTACTCGGGAGTCTTGTTGTTGTGGGTGATCAGCCCATGATGCATCTGAGCAATTGGCGCCGAGGACGACTAATGCCGATGAGTTCGCTGTTCGTGAGAACAGCGATGATACCAAGTTGTGTTCGATCTGAGGAAGAACTACATCATCTTCAACATTGTCATTGTGACCAATGTCTTCAGCAGCTGTGGGATCAACTGCTGGAATGTCTTCAGCCTCATGAGCCTCTGTGGAAGCAGGCTCATGAACTATCATCCGTCGTTCTTTGTGTTCAGATGCAGGGCGAACCATTGAGATAGGTTCAACAACTAAGGGCTCTGTGGGAGCAGCCCGATCCTTCTTGGTTTTGCGCTTCTTCTTGGAGGGAGCAACATCAGAGGCTTCAGGATTTTTCCTTTTTCTGGCTTTAGCCTCGGCAGTCCTCGTCTTCTTCAGTTCTGAAGCGGTTGACCTGACCTTTGGCTTCGAGCCAGTCATGCTGCTTGGGAAGACTATGCGAGGTTCTTCCTGCCTTGAAGGTGCAGATTGGTCAGTTGATGGCTTCTTCTTCTTTGCAGCCATTCTGGGGTCAATGCCAGGACGACCAAGAGCCTTGCGCTTCTCAGCCTCATTGTAGGCTTGCACACACTTGTCAGCCAGACTCTTCATGCGCACATGAGAGCCTTTAGCTTCGTCACGCTTCTTGAGAAAGGCTTCTTTGAGCTCGTGCAGCATGATCTTGAAGTTTTTGACATCTTGCACGCCGAGCTCTGCCACATGCTTCTTGAATTGAGCTTTCTCATAGTCGATCTTGTGCTTCAGTTCAACGATGTGCTGATTAAGAGCTAGCTCAGAAGCAATGGCGCCATTGAAGGAGACGCTGAGGCCAATGGGAAGTTGCAGATCTTCAAAGCTGAGATTTGGGGTGTCAAACCAGTCATCAATGAAGTTATGGATTGCTACATCAAAGAGAGGCAAGTCATTGAAGATCTCTGCTTCTTCCTTGCTCTTGATCAGTTGCTCAAGAGCATCATCTGCAAGATCTTCATCATTGGATAGATCAATGTGCTCTTCTCGCAGAATGGCAGCAGGAGTCAATGTCTGATCAATATTTTTGACGATTTTCTTTTTCTTCTCCGTCTTCTTGGAGATACGTGATAGATTTTCAGAATGCACACTGCCTTCTTGAGAGGTGCGATGGCGATGGCTTCGCACGTGAAGCTTTTGGAGGAGCAGTTGATCTTGAAGCCTTAGCCTTCTTGGGCTTCGCGCTTTGGAGTAGGAGCTGGGCTTCATCGATGTCGATATTATCATCGTAATGATCCACTTTGGCACCTTGGACTGAGATGTGAGTGATGAGGCCATCAAGGTTGTAGAAAGGACCGATGACATTGGGTTACGCATCACGTGAGCCTTCAAAGACGGGAGCAGAGGGACCAGGGTTGAAGTCTAATCCCAATGACTTCTTGTTTTCCTTGGCCGATGCCTTTGCGTCTTTGGAAGTTGCGCTTGAAGAGATTATCGCCACGACACCGAGCAATGACGATGGGTCGGCATTTTCAGCTGAGGTCCACGGACCATACAAGGATAGAAACCTCGTGCAATAGCTTCAGCTCGTTCTTGGGTGGAAGGCCTCGAAAGAGAATATCACCCCAAGGACTTTTGATAGCATTCTTCTCAGCGTATTCCTGGTCACGAACTTGTATTTGAACCATTGTTCAGCCCAATATCGTTGAATCCATTGGATTCGTGTCTTGCTTGATTATAATCCTCTTGAGATCGGTCTTGTAAAGCTCTGAGAGGTCATCAGGCAAATCTCTTGATGTTCTCCCACGACGTTGTCTGCCACCCTTCCTTACTGATTTCTCTGCAGCCATGAACTTCAAACTAAATGGCTTCAACACGTTCGAAGGCTTCAAAGGCTTTCGCTTGCTGGACAAACAAGAACTGGCTTCGGGAGAGTTAATGTGATGTTGTAAGAATTCTACAAACGAATGCAGACTATGAGAACCAAGGGATTCTCCCACGGACATGTATCTGTGACAGCATTAGAGATGCGAGGGAAGGGGAAGAGGTCATATGCATTATCAGAAGATTTTGAAGATAAATCAGTTTGAAGACATTGACCTCATGATGCGAAGACATTTACTTATATGTTGAGAGTTGGTTCCAGATTTGTACGAATCCGTGAATAAGTACAAGTGAGGAATCTAACTAGATATGAAGCTTAAGTGAATATACTAGGCAGTATGAGATGCGCATGAGAATAGATCTAACATTGTATAGGCAGAAACCAATTTTGGTAAATAGGATGAATCTTTGAGGATCAAAAAGATGGTAAAAATAGAGTTGTATTTACCACATGAAGAACTGCTAGATGGGATAAGTAGGAGACCGAGCAGTTCAATCCACCGTGCCCTAACTTGGCGACGGAGGACACCTACGGCGGCGGCGGAGAGGACGATGTCCGCGGCCGGCTTGAGGACGGCGTCGGAGAAGTCGCGGCAGCTAAGCGCTTCGTCGCCGGCGTCGTCGAGAGCTAGCTGTGGCGCTATGGTTTTGACGAGGTGGAGAGGTGGACGAAGGTTTTCTTTACCGCAGGGGACATGTATTTATAAGGAAGTGTGCGGCACAGCGCAATTACGCAGGTGCCCCTGGCGGTTCACATCTGAGGGGCACGTGGCAAGCATGCAACATACTCAGAGTTGTCCCACGTTCCCACGCCCGCCAGTTTGTTTGATGGTCGTTCCGCTTCTCCGGATTTCAAACAATAAGGATGAATCATTTAAAACAGACTTAATGTTTGTCTCTGTGTCTTCTGCTGACAAGGATGCAAAGAAGACATTCGACAGTTTCAATAGAATGCATATGATTTGGACAGATAGAGTTTGAGATAGAAAGCATAGAGAGATTAGGGTCCGATCACATTCACTTAGTTCAAAAGATTCAACTAGGAAGACATAGCTATAAGTGAATGTTGTAGAGGACAGAACACTAGTATATATATCAAAAGCAATCAAATCAACATAGTGAAGAAAATCATGAAGATAAGTTGAAATTTGAAGAAAAACCAAATGCGAAGACATAGCAAAAATAACACCATGAGTGAAACACTTCAAACAGAGAAATTTGGTGGTGGCGTTACCCACCGTATAGGAAGTATTAGACCCAGACATGGCGCACAATTATCGTGGCGCTCCGAAGTCAAATTCCACGTTAATCTATTCACACTCAGAATGTAAGTCCTCATTGATTGAAGATATACTTTACTTCGTGTGTTGCACATCTAAGTCATCAACATGCATAAGTGTTAGGATGTGTGCCTGATCACAAGAAATTTGAGGATTCCAAGATATTTAGCTCACACCGTAACTTGCAAAACCTTTTCTCATCCAAGGGCTTTGTGAAGATATCTGCCAGTTGCTCTTTAGTGTTGACGTGAATGATGTCAATATCTTTCTTCATGACATGATCTCTGAGAAAGTGATGACGAATTTCAATGTGCTTTGTCTTCGAGTGCTGGACTGGATTGTTGGCAATCTTGATGGCGCTTTCGTTGTCGCAGAAGAGAGGTACTTGTTTCAGATTGATGCCATAGTCCTTGAGAGTTTGCTTCATCCATAGAAGCTGAGCGCAGCAAGATCCAACAACAATGTATTCAGATTCAGCAGTTGAGAGTGATACACAGTTCTGCTTCTTTGAAGACCAACAGACAAGTGATCGTGCCAGAAAGTGACATGTGCCTGATGTAGACTTGCGATCCACCTTGTCACCAGCATAATCAGCATCCGAGAATCCAACCAGATCAAATTATGAGCCCTTTGGATACCATAATCCGAGTGTTGGGGTGTGAGCCAAATATCGAAGAATTCGCTTCACAGCTAAGTGATGTGATTCCTTTGGTGCCGCTTGGAATCGAGCACACATGCAAACACTAAGAATAATATCTGGCCTAGATGCACATAGGTAAAGTAAGGAACCAATCATGGAGCGGTATACCTTTTGATCAAATTCTTTACCATTGTTGTCGGGACCCAGATGGTGTTTGGCTGGCATTGGCGTCGTGTAACCTTTGCAATCTTGCATTCCAAATTTCTTCAGACAATCTTTGAGGTATTTTTCATGAGATATGAAGATGCCATTCCTTTCTCGATTTAATTTGAAGACCAAGGAAGAACTTCAGCTCACCCATCATGGACATCGATATTGCTCTTGCATCATGTATCCAAACTCATCACTATACTTCGGTTGGTGCAGTGAAGGTAATGTCATCCACATATATTTGGCACACAAACAGTTCACCATCATATGTCTTCGTGAAGAGTGTGGGATCGAGGATCCGGGTTTGAAGCCTTTGCTCTTGAAGTCTTTGATCGATCATACCAAGCGCGAGGAGCTTGTTTGAGGCCATCTGATGCTTTGTTTAGCTTGTACACCATATCTGGATGTTTTGGATCTTCAAAGCCGGTGGTTGAGCGACGATACTTCTTCTTCAATCTTGTCGTTGAGAAATGCACTCTTCACATCCATTTGATATAGCAAGATGTTGTGGTGGTTAGCATAGGCTAGCAAGATGCTAATAGCTTCAAGCCTAGCCACAGGAGCAAATGTTTCATCGAAGTCAATTCCTTCAACTTGAGTATATCCTTGAGCCACAAGACGTGCTTTGTTTCTGACGACTTGACCATGCTCATCTTGCTTGTTTCGATATATCCATTTTGTGCCAATAATGTTACGCTTGCGAGGGTCAGGACGCTTGACAAGTTCCCAAACATTGTTCAGCTTGAACTGTTGAAGTTCTTCTTGCATAGCTTGTATCCATTCAAGTTCCATAAAGGCTTCAGCTACTTTCATGGGTTATGATATTGACACAAAAGAAAAGTGCCCACAGAAATTTGCTAACTGTGTTGCTCTTGAGCGAGTAAGTGGACCAGGTGCATTGATGCTATCAATTATCTTCTCAATTTGTACTTCATTTGCAACTCGAGGATGAATCGGACGAAGACCTTGCTCTTGCCGATCATTGTCATCATTGGGAGGATTGTCTTCATCGAGCATTGTCTTCAAAGTTGGTTAGGTGCGAAATGATAAGTTCCTCTTCAGGCTGTGCTTCAGAAGGCATGATTTCACCAGTTCCCATCAGCTTGATAGATTCGCTGGGCGGAGCTTCGTCTAGTGTACTTGACAGGAGCTCTCTTTGTGAACCATTGGTTTCATCAAATCGCACGTCCACAGTTTTGACGATTTTGTAGAGATAGAGGTTGAAGACTCTGTAAGAGTGAGAGTCCTTTCCGTAACCGAGCATGAAGCCTTCGTGAGTTTTAGGTGCAAATTTTGACTTGTGATGGGGATCCTTGATTCAGCACCTAGCTCCAAATACTCTGAAGTAGCTGACATTTGGCTTCTTGCCAGTAAGGAGCTCATAGAATGTTTTGTTCAGAAGCTTATGGATGTAAACACGGTTGATGACGTGACATGCTGTATCAATAGCTTCAGGCCAGAACTTTCTTGGTGTCTTGTACTCATCGAGCATTGTTCGAGCCATCTCAATGAGGGTTCTGTTCTTGCGCTCTACGATGCCATTTTGCTGAGGTGTGTATGGAGCAGAGAACTCATGAGTGATTCCCATTGTATCCAGATAAAGATCAAGTCCGTGTTCTTGAACTCGGTGCGTTGTCACTTCGATATGCTTGATCTTGACGCCATAATTGTTCATGGCTCGATTGGCGAAGCGTCTGAAGACATCTTGCACTTCAGTCTTGTAGAGAATTGTGTGCACCCATGTATATCTTGAGTAGTCATCAACAATGATGAAGCCATAGAGACAAGCAGTTGTTGTGAGGGTAGAGTAGTGAGTAGGGCCAAATAAGTCCATGTGTAACAGCTCGAAGGGTTGAGATGTCGTCATGATTGTCTTCGAGGGGTGCTTTGCCCTAGTCATCTTTCCAGCTTCACAGGCACCACACAAATGATCCTTCTTGAACTTCACACCCTCGATGCCTATGACATTCTTCTTCTTGGCGAGTGTGTGTAAGTTCCTCATGCCAGCATGCCCCAGCCTCCGATGCCGGAGCCAGCATTCTGAAGCTTTTGCAAGAAGACATACGGCAAGCTGTGGACCTCCTGAGAAATCTACCATGTATAGATCATCTTTCCGATACCCTTCAAGGACTAGAGACTTGTCAGATTCCATTAGTACAAGCCAACAATATTTTCCGAATAGCACAATCATGTTCAAGTCACAAAGCATCGAGACAGACATTAAGTTGAAACCAAGGGATTCAACAAGCATCACTTTATCCATGTGTTGATCCTTTGAGATTGCAACTCTACCTAGACCCAATACCTTGCTTTTACCAAAGGTCAAGAAATGTGATGTGACTCTTGTCTGATGGACGTAAGGTTGAGTCCATGAGAAGACTTCGATCACCAGTCATATGATTAGTGCATCCGCTGTCCATAATCCATTCTGAAGCATGTGGTGTCATACCCTACAGTACAGTTAGGGGGATAGGCTTCACCAAGAGTATTGTGAAGCATAAACATTTGACGGGCAAGAGGATTATTGAAGCTCAGATCAAGATTAGGAATGATAGGATGAATGGCAAACAATTCAGGAACAAAATACATAGTGAGACCATTTGGGCATTTGATCTTGCCCTACAAGATGTTTTAGGTCCCCAACAATAGCATCGACGCCTTTGATTTTCGGTGGAGACCCTTCCCCAAAAAGAAAGTTAATTATTCTTAACCACCCACATCTTCAGGGGTGGCTTAGAAGCAATGAGTCTAAGTGCAGCATCTGAGAACTTGGGCTTTGGAGCCCTAGCAAATAGCCTTGCAGGAGATGAATGATACTCATATGAATAAGCAGAAAAGTTCTTAGTTCTATGAACATAGCGGTTTGAAGACACACGCTCATATTCATAAGTTTGAGTACGGTTTCCCTGCAAAACATTGGCGTTAGGGTGACTCAGGTGAGTCCTCTGTCTGTTTGAAGCCTTTGGACCATATGACGCCTTAGGTCCTGGGTTTGTCTTCATCCTGTGTGTCATGATCACATTTATCGAGATTCTCAAGACAACTTTTGGGAACCCAGATCTTCTTCATAGGTGGTCCATTCCTGCAGTTAGTACCAATATACCTGGCAAACACTTCACCATTCTGATTCTTGAACAGCTTATAGTTTGCATCAAGGGATTCATCAATGATAATAGGATTAGCACAGTAAAGCCAGATAAGGTGGATGGATCCACCAAGGTCCCTTTGCATCAACCCATGTGTTTTTGGGATACCGCTCAAAGCTTCCAAGAGGAACCATCAACATTCATTTTCCTCTCGAACCCAACACCCTCTTTCCTAGGGTTTCGGTTCAGAATCTGCCTTTTGAGGACATCGCAAAGTGTCTGATGTCCTTTCAGACTTTTATACATCCCTGTTTCAAGCAATGTCTTCAACCTAGCATTTTCATCAGCAATAGTAGTGGTATCCTCCGCAGAGGGGTTAGTTACCACATCAGTAATTGAAGACAATGCAACAGTAGCAGCAGTGGAACATTCAGCATGCATGGTTTGGAAAAATAGATGCACTATACTTATTGGATTGTTGCTGTGTTCATGTGTGGGTGTCTCTCTCTCTCTCTCTCTCTCTCTCTCTCTCTCTCTCTGTGTGTGTGTGTGTGTGTGTGTGTGTGTGTGTGTGGTCATATGCTTGTACATACAAAGTTTTCTCACCTCCATATTATTCATATTTTAAATTTGAATTTGCATTGAAAAACTTAGCAGGGATACCATGAAATGTGAAATCCACGTTGAGATCACTATCATAAACTCACTCTAATTCAACAACTCGTCATAAATCAATTACCACGTTGAGATTAGTATTTGCAAGGAAAATATGGGCATTGTAATACACATAGATTCGTTCGGTAACTTAAAAGGTTCCTTTTGTATTCTCGAATGGTAGGACCCAATGGCGTACCAGCCAGACCTTGGCTCGTGTTGATCCTAAAAAAACCGGGCTGGTGTCCTTCTGGTGGCGTGCATGGTACGCACATTAGGCAACCCCAACCAGTCGAGTCTCCGCGTTTCGATTCGAAATATCTGGCGGCCAGAATTCCAGCCCTAGGAAATTCCCCTCATGTCCCCGGTCCATAATGACTACCGATGAACAACGGAAGGATGCTTTAGTAACTAGACAATGTTGTGTTAAAAAAAGTAACTAGACAATGTTACCTACCGTGCCGAGCACGGTTCAATTCCCTCGGTCGCCGCTCGCCAAGGTCACCCGTCAACTGCATTGCCTAGTATTACTACTACTACACCAGGATGAGCACAGAATTGAGCCCGTTTTTTTCGTGCCTAGTACTTGAGTTAATATATCAGGCAATGCACTGGTACGAAGGGATTATCCTTTTGCTCTGCATATATAACTTGTCTAAAGTCTGACTAAGCAAAATGTTTGACCAAATCCTGTCTTAAGAAATATAACATGACAGATGTATGGCTTGAAAATTTATTGCATGATGCAGGTTATGATATTGTTTCGAATCCTGGATCTTAAATTTCAGAAAATCCAAAAGTGACCATAAATTCTTGAAACTGAGCATGGTCACGTGATATGGCACAAATATTACTTCGTAATTTTTTTCTTCAATTTGAGACAAGCTGCTTATGACAAGTTGCACAAATGAAGAGCCAAGGTATTTTGGAACAAAGACCAGTCACGTTACGGCTAACGCCTCACTATTGAAACTGTAGGCGTTTACGTGCCACGAGTCCCGCTTCTCATCGGCAGTGCCGTCCGAGCAAGTGTGTGAGTCGACGGAGGCGTGCTTGAGCAGATCGCTGCGCCGGCCGACAGGAAGCGCGCGGCAGAGCACTGATCACGCAGCTCACCGAGAGGCGAGCCTTTTGACCAGGCCGCGCCGCCCACCTTCGTCCCAACTGCTCCCACTTTTAATGTCGTTGGCGCCGCAGTTTAAAATCAACCGCGCACTACCCGGTATCGCTACAATCTTCTCTCTTCCTCTCCGATTCTCCTGTCATCTACCCTCAACCAGCCTGACCTAAACGTACGCCATGCCGCATCACAATGGTCTGCTCTTAGTCTTCAAGTTTCCTGAGGAAGACACCCAGCCGGAGTCTCAAGAACATAAGGCGCTTTGGGACGAGCTTGAACTGGCCTTGCCGAAAGACGTCGCGCTGTCCCGCTCCCCTGCCGGCTCCGCTGCCCGATCAAGCCAACGCCCATCCCGTGGCATTGATGGGCTGGGAGCCGCACATTGTCGCCGAGCTTGATGCCACGGGTTCCACGAGGTCCCGCCGACTTTCACGCGCCGTGCACTGCCAATGCATGCGCTGGCGTGCAGCATCGATGCCCACGCCGGTGCCGTGCATGCAGACGGCCAACAGATGCGCTGGCGTCTCGACGCAGCGTGCCCGCAGCGGTGCCCGTGCACACGAATGTCTCTGTCACGTCGTTGACAACGCAAGTCCCCACGCGGGTGCCAGTGCCCCCCTCAGCGGCATGGATGGCCGCCGTCGACCGCTTCCTTGCACCAACGCCAGTCGCCTCCTCCCGCCAGTTGACTCGCTCCTGGAGACCGAAGTCCAGAACATTCTGGCCTTCCTTGAAGCTAGGGACAACATCTAGGAGTACGCCAACAACGGCGCAAGACGCCGCCGTCACCGTCGGTCAGTGGCCCGACGACACACAGAGGACGACAGAGGAGCCTCTTCCCACTGCAAGATGCCCCCGCCGCCGCCGCGTAATCTAAATTTGCCATGAAAAACGTTTGGATTGCCATGCTTAAAATCTGAACGTTTATCATTTCCATTTATTTTAGATCGATCATCGTAGAATTTAAAGTTGGAGTCAGACTGAACGAAATCTATGGTTTGATCGATTGAATGTTCTGTTAGAGCCGTATCAAATTAAATATAAAACGTCATCAAGCCACATGTATTCCTTGTCATCCAACGACCTAGACTGCTTCAATGTCGAGCGCTCAACACGTTTAGCGTGCAGTTAATTTCATGCCAAAAATAGTGCTAATCACATAATAACACGCAAATAATATCCAACTTAATATCGGCATGCACTTAATATACTTCCAAATTAACATGCATTGCACGTACACACTGACTAGTGTTGCTAGCACGTGAAACTGGTGCCGTAACTTATGAATGCGTCCAGATATGGTCAACGGCAACATCGCCCGCGAGTTCTTCATATTTGCCCGTGCGTCTAAACGCAGAAGGGGAGGAGAGAGAGAGCACACATGGAACCCACCAGTACGTGAAGGCGAATAGTACTAAAAATAATATTACATGTTATCAATTAAATAGGCTGTGGTAATATAAAAACATTATGTGAACAAAGGGAGGTACAACAAACATTGTTGTTCTACGTATGTTGCCTATTGACGTGCAGCTTGAAGGCCCTGGTCGTATGTTCCATCCTCGTCCTTTATTTTTTAATTTGTATATGGGTCCAAATTTGTTTCATGACATGTGGGCCCCTCGGTGTGTAGTTTGTAGCACTTTAATTTGTGGGTCCAAATTTGTTCAATTCCAAGTGGACTATCGGTGTGTAGTTTTGTATCTTATTTATAATAATTAAAGAGAACAACAGAGTTTTTTTGCAATAATACCATGGTGCGACGTTGAAGGAGAGAAAGGACGTGCGAGAGAGCGATGACCGAGCCAGAGGGAAATCAACTAGGGGAGTTGCGGGGGTTGCAACGGTGTTTCGAGCACTTGTGCGCCAAATGCTACGAAAATATAATCTAAACCGACCGGAATAAATGCCTACACAAATTAATCCAAGGTTGGAGTGCCCCTCGCAATGTAAATAGCTCCAGATTTGCGAGGGATGGAGAGGTAGCTTCAATGTGTTGAAGATACGGCGTGAGAAAGCGAGGTCAATCGAGAGACGTATAGATAGAGAGACAAAGTGAGTGTGGTCCGACATTCATGGAACAAATATATATGCTCTGGAGAGATATTGTCCGATTGAGCTTTTGGCAAGGGTGGGGGCTGTAAGATAGAGCTTGAGAGATGATCTAGTCACAGTCGTGTATATATATTTTGTGCGTGGGAGGAAGCAAGGTCGATCGATCACATAGGGTCGTCGTGCGATCGAAAGAGTGAGACGGGTTGGAGAGAGTGACCTAGATAGATAATGTGCGTGAGAGAGTATACAATGTGAATAAGTCGAATTGGTCTCAAACATGGTGATATATCGTTTTTGTCCGAGAGAGAGCGAGGTCAATCGAGACATACAAAGAGAGAGAGAGAGAGAGAGAGAGAGAGAGAGAGAGAGAGAGAGAGAGAGAGAGGGAGAGAGAGAGCGCGAGTGTGGCCCGCCACGAGGTCGAAAGAGTGGGGGCGGCTTCGATGGACTAACCTAGATAGAAAATCTGTGTGAGAGAGTATAGAGTGTGTTGATCGAGGCCCGAACAGGGAGATATATCATTTGTGTGTGAAAGAAAACGAGGTTAAATGAGACTCGGATGAAGAGAGCAAGATTGAGCGAGTGTGGCCCGTCGTGCGGAAGAAAGAGTGAGACAGTCTCGATGGAGTGACCTAGATAGACAACGTGTGTGCGTGCGCATGAGAGGTTGGGGGGCTAGATAGGCAATGCATGTATTTAGCGCGAGAGGGTGAGAGGGAGAGGGAGAGAGAGAGCTCGGCATGGGGTGCAATGGCGGGTGTGTGAGGTAAATACATTTTGTAACAGAGAGGAAAAAGGGGGTTGTGTAGTTGAGAGAGTTAGAGATCGAAACATGGAGAGAAAGAATGGGTGTGTGTTGTAAACCGATAGCTTCCTAAGGTTGTTAGGAGAGGAAGATTGACCGATACAAGAAGTATGTAGCGTGTGTGCGGGGGGGCTAAAACAATATTTTAATGTAGATAGTACGAGACTTAATATCGATGTTTCAATTCGTGTACATTGTAAGATTTGAACCGAGGACCATGCATATGGGTAATTATTTCGAATTCGTGCCATACTAGGTTTCGAAAAGTTGACATTGACTCGATTTGTTGTGCTATTTTGTAGGTCATATGTTTGAATCCAAAAAGTTTTATCACTACCATGGTGTTCATCATATACATATGAATTTGTATTAAAAAAGTAGCATGGATACAGTGAAATGCGAAATCCACGTTAGAATTGGAGATCGCTATGTGACACACACTCTAATTCAAATAACTAATTATGTGACACACACTCTAATCCATGTTAGCGTGGATACCGTTTCGATTTTTTTTCAAATAAATCCTCATTAATTAATTTATAGTATCTCGTTTTGAATGACTAATTATTGCAAGGAAAACACGGGCATGGTAATACATACAGATACGTTTGCAAATGAAAGAAGATTCGTTTGCATTCTCAAATGTAGGCGCACGAGGTCGTGGTCGTGGTGGTCGCGTGTGTCGGACGGGACGCCAGTAGCACCCAGCCACCCACCCCCTCCCTCACTCCCCCTCCCCTCCCCCTCCCATAAAAGGACGACGACAAAATAAGTTCGCGCTTCCATGTTTGGATTGAAATATCTGGCGGCCCCAATTCCAGCCCAGCAAAATCTTCCTTCTCCACCGTCCCCTTCCGCGCCCAGATTGCTCAAATCCCTAATTCGCCGCCAAACCAAGCAAAGTTTGCATCGCCCCTCGTCTCGTCTCTTTCCCCACCTCTATGCCGGACGACGACGACGAAGACGACGGTCGCGCTTCACCACCGCACCGGAGCTACCTCATCTACGCCCTCGTCCACCGCACCTGGTGGTCCACCGACAATGTCGGCCGCCGCAACGATGTGCCTCACAGACACCGACTTCTGCCGCATCAGGTGCGCTTCACCAACGCCGTCTCCCAGCTCACCGGGGCTACTTCACCAAGCACATCGTCGCGCCTCCGCCCCCCAAGGCCGTTGGGGATTCACCAATGGTCTCGTCCACTGCATCATAGCGCTCCGCTGCCACTCAAGATCTGCATCCGTGTGCGGCCAGCCAATGCCTGCGCATCACCCTCAACAGCTCTGAAGTGACCCGCACTCTAGCTAGGCGAGCATGCCCAAACGCCGGCCCGAACTAGGTATCCACACATCACTCCCTTGTGCATTGTTCGGACGATGTTTGGATATCCTTTCACCGCTCTCTTAGCTTACACGCCTATCCAACTCTGACTTTAACTCTTATTTCTACTGGAGATATCATCTGAAACAAGCAAATCCATTTTTTAGCGAAGCATGACAGTGCTACGGGATCTGGTACACATCCTGCAAACCCTTATAACCTTGTAAGTATCTGTCCTCCGGTACAACAGCAAGGTCGATTCCTCTTATTTGATCAGCCATTCGCCGTGTCAAAAATGCAGAGGGGGATGCAAGGAGCACAAGGCCTACACATCCAAGCAAGTGGTAACATGGACTTGTACATGGAACATCCCAAGCGCAAGCAGAGATGCAGTGAACCTGTACAACAAGCTAGCGTAAGTCCCTGCATTTCATTTAATTCGCCGTACTGGCATTCATGTATGATTTGTGTGCAGTGGCGGATCCACAAATTCAAGTTACCAGGGGCGAACATTTAACTTAAAAATACAAAGGCACTTACACTCCGGAAATCAACAAAACTTGAGAAATGTGAAGCTACATGCACTTTAAAAACCAGCTAATGATCCAAAGTAGTTCAGATTATAAACACTAAATGATGAAAGCACCAAAAAACACAAAATGCAACATGGTGTACAAGGACTACAAACATGGTCTGTACCTGCTTGAATTATTCGTTCTCTGGCTGAAAATATCGAAGTGTAATTGCACCTATAACCAGTGCGCAAACTGCATATCAATATATCTATCCTGCACAAGTATGCCAATAGTTTCAAACAACATATTAGAAAAGTATTTATGCTACGTTGTCATGATACGGGGACTTTCTGGTAGATGGCCTCGACGTTTCCTCAAGCCATGAAAATGCACTATAATTTGCTTGTCATCAATGCCTGCAAATCTCTGTGTCTCTCTAAACATAGAGATCATCATTAGACACTAAATCCTTCAACGGGAGCTTGCAAAATGCTTGCATTAGATGCCTCATTAGACACTATATGTTCATCACCAGGAGCATGTAAAATGTTTGCATCAAATCCTTCATTAGCAGTCTGTTCATTAGACACTTCAGGCTCAAGAACAACATGAGCTTGGATGTTTGCACTGGAAACTTGATTAGATACATCAGATTCAGTCAGTTCAGTATTGATTGGGGAGTTATAAAATAAGTAGAAAATGGTTTCATTTTCACATAGATTCCCTACATACAAGCAGTTTTACAACATCGCCAGGTTTAACTATTGGCCAGAAATTGAAGAGTTGAATTAGATATAATTAGGGATGTGATGTACCTGCTCATTGCGCATGCTACTCTTGCAAGTTGCGACTGTCCGTTTGCGCAAGCTCGATGCCATGCCCGTGCTACCGCCACTGCCTCCCATGCAGGCTACACACAGGGTTGGATCTTCATCTTCTTGTCCTTCTGTTTGCTTGAAGCCCGACGACCGCTCTCCAACGAGGGCGCGAGGAAGTGCTGTGTCGGTCTGTCCAGCGGCGGCTAGGTTAGGAGCAAACCAGACTGGAGGCTGGAGCGGATGAATTGGGATTTTTCCTGCTGTCGATCGATATGGGAGGCGCTTGTTTGGGCCGCGAGCCTGCTATAGGGCCTGCCTTGCACTTATGTTATTGGCCTATCCAAATTGAAACATTTTTCTTCAATTTTTACATTGTCTGCTCGTGTGTTGGGATGAACAAAACTAGCCTGGGCCAACCTGGACGACTCAAACTAGGTGCACACTTTCGAGCCACCCGAGGCGACCGCCCATACAATGAACAAAACTAGCCTGGGCCAACCTGGACGACTCAAACTAGGTGCACACTTTCAAGCCACCCGAGGCGGCCGCCCATACCAGCCCCTATGGTGGCGTCGCCCCTTTTTTGCGTGTATGATAGGAGTAGTGAAAAATATTCCAGTGGCGCTTTTGATTTACCCATAGAATGGTTGAATTGCTTGTTTCTATGAACTGAGTTTGCCAATAATGTGAAGGATGCCAGTCTTTTCATCCTATTGTAGATTGCTTAGATCTCGATATGCCAAAAGTAATCGCATGAAATATATACGGTAAAAGCTAGTGTGATGTGTGTGGCTACAACAAGTCTGACTACACGTCCTCATATAACATATCAAGGACGCACCATCTTACCAGATTAACCATTCGACTTACCAATGCAGTGTGGGAAGAAAGAAGTATTGGGACTGTGTATCCAAGCAATTGATATCATGGACTCCTTTGTACAACCTTGTAAGCGAAAGAGAAGTTGCAGTGTGCCTGTACAAAGAACTAGCGTAAGTTCAGTTACCTGCTTCTCGGAATTTTAGTTAGCCACTTATTGCAAAATTGTTCAATTACGTTGCTTGGCTTAATTTAGTTTGCTACTGATTACATAATGCCACCGCCTGTTAATCCTATTATAGACTGCACCTATCTATGTGTTTGATACTTACTGTTAAGAATTACCTGTTTGCCTGAACTTAAATAGCTACTTGTTTGTTTAACTGCTTTGCTAACAACGGGTTACAGTGATGTTAATAACTACTTTTCAGCATCGAATTGAAACCCTTTAATTCCTTGTTTGTTTAACTGGTTTGCTGTTATAACTCCTAGTTGAGATGTTTTGCTAACTTCAACTTTTCTGAATCCAATCGGAACTTTAATGGAAAAACAGGTTAGCCCAAGATCAAAGAGCGAGGTCCCCATGGACGTTGTATCATCCCATAGCAGTGGCACCGGCCCAAACGTGCCTTATGAATTGCCAACTGCTGATGCTCTAGAGGCTAAACTAGTGGTAGAAAGAGATTCTGCTTCTGCATTTAGAGATGAAGTTGACATGTTGAGGAAGCAAACATCACAATCAGTAGCAGTACTCAAGACAACCATTAAATACTTGGTGGATTTCAAAATGAAGCAAGCAGAGACTGACCACATTGTTAAGGTCCTGAAAGAAAAAAGGAAATTAAATTCCCACTTGGTAAATCATAGGTGAAATGTTCTTTCCATCGTTGAATAACCTTTGTGTTGTTTGTTCATGTAATCAATCAAACCATTTGTTTTAGAGATCATGTAATAATTGTTTTTTGTTTTTTGTTTTTTGGTTTGTAATTTTATTTGAGCACAAGTCTGTACTAATTGATAAGACTCGAGACATTTCATTTTGATTGTTGTGCCAGACCTACAAATATGCCAGTCGGGCTGAATGTGCATTCAGCAATAATAGTAGTATAGATGGACCATAAGTGGCACGCGTTGGAAAGGGCCAAGATGCTGTAGTAGCTTGGCTAAAAAAGGATGTTGTTGTAGCAAAGAAAAGTACAGCGGCCTGGCTTATGTATGTTAGTTGATATTATTGATCCATATACTCTATAAGTGTTTATATGTCTGTTAGTTCTGTACATTCTTGGTTGATTCACTCGGTATTTCAATCTTGATACATCGCTTGTGTACATATCTAAATGGGAGTACACATTATGCTACGTGTGACATCTGAGTTGGAGATGAAGTGTTCCAAATATTCGAATTCACCTTAAACTGGATTCTAGCTTCTGAATTTGAGAATCGGCATTTGTAAACCATATTCATATATGACAGTGGAATACATCTTTGTCGTCCTTTTGAAGATATATAAAAA
This sequence comes from Aegilops longissima, assembly GCA_021605205.1. Taxonomy (NCBI): domain Eukaryota; kingdom Viridiplantae; phylum Streptophyta; class Magnoliopsida; order Poales; family Poaceae; genus Aegilops; species Aegilops longissima. The sequence continues at coordinate 223,622,168 of CM038682.1, forward strand.
CACGTAGAATGATTTATAAAGATCCGTATAGGAATACAAAATGGATTCGAATTTAGTTGCCAGGGTAAACGTGGATGCTTATTGTCCCACGTCGGCTGCCCGAAGCCAAGTGTTTGGGAGATGGAAATTGCTATCTACCCATTATACGGACAATCCATCGGCCCGATTTCCACTGCTCTAAATAGGGGTAGGATAGTAACTTCAATAAGACGTGACACGACCGCCTCTGAGCCCATTCCGACACGGTGGGCGCCAAACATGGGCGGCAAAACACATTTGATTCAAGCTCGTCTGAAATACCTCTGTTTCTCCCTCCATTTCCCCATTCATACACGGTGGGCGGCAAAAAAACTTGACTCGGCCGAAATCGATGTAGGCAAATATTTTCAATAGGGGCAGGTTTGTAACTTCACTCAGACGTGACACAACCGCCCTACCTATCAGCCCCGTTCATACACCGTGGGCGCCAACCATTTGCGCCAACCACCCTCTCCTCGTCCGAAATTGCTCTAGGCAAATATTGGCAAGATGCGAGATTATCGTTGTATCCCCAACCGACGAGACGTCCAAATTTTAAACGGGGGCTAAGTTCGTAACTTTCCCATATTTCAGACAGGCGTGTCCCAAAAACATGGTTCCCCATACCTCTCCCTCCATTTTCCCATTCATACACCGTCCACGCTAGAACACCATCCCCACACCAGCCTCCGTCCGCCACCCCATCCATCACCGCCGTCCTCCGCCACATCCATCGCCGCCGTCCTCCACCACATCCATCGCCACCGTCCTCCACCATGCCGGAGCGCCTACCAAGACCGCGTCGTCCACTGCTAGAGATGGACGTTTCTCATCCACGGTGATGGACCAAGAGCCTTGCATCACGTCCTCTCGCTTCATCGGCGCCGTCATCCTCTTTGCCGGGGCCGCTCACACGACCTTCTCTTCCACCGCAACGGGACTTATCCCCCGATGCACCCGTCTACCATCACAGATCTGCTTCAACGCCACCGACAGCCATCGCACCCCCGATGCCTACACGGCGCCGCAAGAGAGGTGGTACTTCATATCTCCTCAACTTTTTGATCTCAACCAGAAAATAGATCTTAACTTGGTTACTCTAATTTCTTTTCAGCTCTTAGACTTTAGTTCTTAGTTTGAAGCAAACAATTATACAATCAGAATACGTGCTTCGTGTCATAATAGCACTGCTCGACCCATCAAGCTAAACAAGCTTAGTTGTTCAAATACGAATCTGATATTATTAAAACAGATTCGTTTAATTGGTCAGCTAAATGTTCCTAAATTAGTTTCGAAAATGCATGTTCGCCGCTCGGGTGTGTATCTCTACAGGGTGCCCACGGTGGGCCGGCCCACCCTAGGATTTTGGGTCGTCCCAGGCCCCGATTCCCCTCTGTTTTGTTGCGCTTCGATCTCTACTGCCTCACCGCTTTGCCTGCGCCGGCGACTTGCATCCCCCGGACGGCATGACTCTAGGAGGAGACGGGACTAACAGGAGGCCAGAGCCGCTCGCTGTGGCGTCACCGCTGCCTGGGCGCGCCACCGTGCCTACCTTCCCAGTCCGTTCAGGGCTCAGGCGTGCAGCACCCACTAAGCATAAGGGGTTTGTGTCTGCCTGTTATAGAGACATAAGGGGTTTGTGTTTCTGTGTGTGGTCTGGTCAGCACGGTTTGGGGGTGAACTTTGCATATGCAGGGGTTTACAGGGAGACACTCTTCGAGTTGAATCCGCAATACATTCCATAGATAAACTGACTACTTTTTATGTTTTCATGGATCTCAGATTCTGAACAACATCATAATGATTATGAGCTTGCGCGCATGAAAATAATAAAGCGGAACAATGCCATGGCTGTCAAACTTGGCATTAAGGGACTGAAATCAAGTCTAGATGCAATGCAATGCAAATGCTCTCCACCTACAGATTCATGCTCAGAATATGATCCTAACAGTGATTCTGAGCTAGAGGGAGACCTAAGTCAATGTAGCTCCCTAGTGGAGGAGTCAGAGGAAAATGCCCTATCTTATTCACCCATCAAGGTGCTTGCTCTAACTTTCCAAGGTTATATTTGTCGCACATATCTTGCAACTGATGCTTTGCATTGCTTCTACTTTGTTGAACTGCCATTAGCTTAGTTTACACATCGTGTATGTGAATACGGCATGCCTATCCATTTTCAGTACATATTCCATCTATCATCATACCATATTTATCCATTCAAATGTTGTTCTTGTGTATCAGATGTTCAAAAGGAAGAGGGAGATTGCTGATCATGGAGGAGCACAAGCAAAGTATTTGGAAAAGGTAGTGGCACCTGATAAATCAAATAGCCCATTAGGTGTAGTTGCAATATCACTTGACCCACAAAACACTCCAACTCTAGCAGACTCTAGCCCTACTACACTGGTCATTTCTGATGCCCCAACTCAGCAGACCCCAACTGCAGCAAACATTATGATTATGCCAGTTGACATAGCAACAGCTCTACGACGCAAAACCCCCATTCCTGCAAAGAGTACACCAAATTTAGTTTCCAAATCCCTTTTCAACCAGAGAGAGCCCCAATTGCAGCAAATAGGACCCCTGTTCCATTTCTTCCTAGTTTAGAAGATAAAGCTTATATTGTTGTCAGGAATTTTGTGCGCATCTTTCCTTCATGGAAAGATTATACCGCAGACACAGAACAATTTCCAGTCTTCCTCCGCAACTTACGCATAAGTAATGTACTAATGTTATTCATGGTCATTACTGCATATGTTTCTGCTGACAGAAGACACAAGATTTCATTCTTTTAAATAGGCGAGGACCAAATTGGATTGTGAAGACGAGCAAGAGTTGGTTGCGTTTCTCTAGCACTCGTTGATGAAGTATCGTTCCTACCTGAGGCAAGCGCACTTCGATGCCAAGCCTCTAACAAAATTTCTGTAAAGTCTCCGGTGCTACATTTATCTGACGGTGACTAGAATAATCTTGTTACACATTGGTCTCGGCTGCAGCGTAAGGTACTATCTATGATATCACATCACAATTTGAACTACATTTCTGCATTTGCCTTAACGTCTCACTTGTACGAAAATGTTAGCGATTTAACATTCGTTCTCAAGGGACCACAGAATCTTGCAACTATACTGCACACTGCATTGCTCTTGTGAGTACCTCTTGCCCTGTATGACCATACTTACTTTCATAGCTATTTGATTATGTAGCATCTGTCGGATGTGGGGTTCCGGCAAACCCTTAAGGTTCGAACACTGGGGTGCGTGCGAAGTCTTTCCCTCCTACCGATCTACGCCCTAGCTCGCTAAGATCTCGCGGACAAACTCGACGAACTCGCAACACAGAAAGACACGAGATTTATACCAGTTCGGGCCACCGTTGCGGTGTAATACCCTACTCTAGTGTGGTGGTGGTGGATTGCCTCTTGGGCTGATGATGAACAGTACAAGGGAAGAACAGCCTCCTGAGGCTGAGGTGTTCTTGTGCCTAGCTAACTTGTGTGGGTGAGAGCTGGGTGAATTGCTCGATGCCCTACTGTGATAGCTAGTCCTATTTATATAGGCCCTGGTCCTCTTCCCAAATATCGAGCGGGAAGGGAGCCAACAACGACAGGCAAATTTGAAGGGGGACAGCTAGTACAAGCTATCCTGACAAAAGCGGTCTTCGCCTGCGAAAAGCTCTGGTGGTGACGCCGTCTTGGGCTCCACGATGACCTCCATCTTGCCATCCTTCTGGTCTTGGTCTCGTTGCACCAATATAGCAACCTTTGCCTGATGCCTCGGTACTCTTAAATGCTGCTGGCCTCCTTAGCACCAAGAGGAAATAAGGGCGCTCTTGTGGCTGGCTCCCTTTGGCGCCTGCCTGATGCCGTTCGTCATGGCTCACGTCACGAGAGCCTCGTGAGGTTTGCCTCTCCTTGATATCTCCGCTCCTCGCGAGCCTGCCTGGCTGGGCCACTCCAGAGGAGGCCTTGCGTTGTCTGCCTCGTGAGGCTTGGACCCTCGCGAGGGTCTTGGATACCTTGCTGATGAAGATGGGTCGTATGGCCTGCTGGCTTAGCCACGCCGTGGGCCACAGGCAGGCAAGTCTAGGGACCCCCGTTCCTAGAACGCCGATAGTAGCCCCCGGGCCCAAGGTGCGCTCGCGCTTGGCTTCACGGCGAAGCCAAGGGTCAAGTTCGGAGTACCGCGGGCTCCAAAAGCCTGCAGCCTCGGTTGACGCGTGGCGGTCGATTGGACGTGGGCTTCTCCTCTTCCCCATGCTGCCTCGGCAACTGCTTCGACCTGAAAAAAGGCTGGCGCGGGCAGCACTTGCCTTCATTGCTTCTTCCTTGCCTCGCTCCAGATCCCCTTTCTTGCTCCTCGCCTCCGCTACCTCCAGATTCGCTCCAATCTCATCCTGCACCCTCAATCCATGGCGCCGCGCAAAGTCAAGACTTCCTCAGCACCGGCTTGGTACGAACCGGCCCTTGAGGCGCCCACCGTCACGGAGAAAAGCCTCGCTTCTATGCGCCTGCTGACGGCGGGCGAGAGCAATGAGTGGGGGGCGACCGAGCTCCAGCTCGCCTCCGACGAGCCAGAGCCTAAGGGGAGCACCTTCTTCCCCTTCTTCTCGAGAAGCGTCGCCGTCGGGTTGGTCCCCCTTTCTTCGATTTCTTTTATGAAGTCCTCGACCACTACGGTCTGCAGGCTTTGCATCTCCATCCCAACTCTGTCCTCCTCATGACTATCTTCGCCTACTACTGTGAGGCGTACCTGGGCGTTATGCCGTCCGTGGCGCTCCTGCGCCATTTCTTCTTCCTCCGTGTCAGTGGCGAGCATATCTCCAGATGCGCTAATTTCATCGCATGCGGCAAGGCCAACTCGATTTCGAGCACCGGGAAGAGGTCAGACAACATCCTATCCAAATGGTTCATGATGGATGCCCATCGTGCCGATCCGCACCTGGCGTTGCCGACGGAGGTGCCCCAGCAGGGCAAGGGGTGGCCCAAGGCGGAGCTTGTCGACGAGCGGGCATCGTTAGTGCTGGGGCAGATGGTGACTGACTTGAAGTCGGGCAACGCGAGGGCGGCCAAGGTAACAGGGGCTATGCCCCTGAGGGAGTTCCTGATGTTGCGGGTTGCTCCACTCCAGGCGCGCGCGCCCCCTGTGGGAGCTTGAAGAAGGGGGAAACAAGACACGCCTGAGGCCGGGGGACCTGCCTGGCGATGAAGTAGACGCCGTCCTGCGCCTCATAGTCAAGGACAACCAGGAGTACTCGCCTAGCGCCTTCGTTCCCCTGTTCCAACACAGGGACCGGGAGGAATTCGTTGCCTCCAGGCCAACTTTTGATGCGTGCGGGCTGGTGCCGCCGGCGCTTCTGGGAGCTCCTTTGGCGCAGACACCGGTGGAGGTGTCTTCTGGCGAGTCCCGTGGAGAGGGGGAAGAGGAGGTGGACTCGGAGAAGACCCTGGAAGAGGTGGGGGAGACTTCCCCTCTGAGCAAGGCTGAGATTCTCCGTGCCCTCCCTGATGATGCCGAGGCCGACGCCTGCCAAGGGGAGAGGGAGCAACCCCTCATCTCAACGAAGGGTAGGTCGTCGCTGGTGGTCCGAGGTGCCGCCTCCACCCCAACACCTCCTGGGGCTGGATCCGGTTCTGCCTCCACACCGCCTGGTGCCGCCGGAGCCCGGACGCCTGCTTCTCAGGTCCTGGAGCTGTCGGGCTTCAAGCTTCCCAAGCGGAAGTATGTTGCAGTGGATCAGTAAGTGTCTTAAGCTTTGCCTTGGCCTTATTTGCACTCGTCATTTCCTGACGCTCGCCCTTGGTCGATCAGGCCGACATCTTCGGCGAAGGAGAAGAAGGAGGACGCGGCGGCCGTGCCTCCCCCGGCAGAGAAAGGAGGCAGCAGTGCCCGAGTCTCCCCAGCCCAGTCGTCCTCGCGAGGCCAAGAGGAGCATCGCCGCGGGGGGTCAGCCCCCATGGCCCCGCTGGCTCCGGAGGTGTCGGTGCTTGGCGCGGCTGACGAGGTCCGAGGTGCTCCGGAACCCGCGGTTTCCCAAGCCCTGGTGACGGTGTCCCTTCCTCCCACTTCAGCACCTCCACTCCCAGGTTCTTCTGCTCCTGCTGCTGTCTTGGAGCGCGCCCTTTCGGAGATGACCCAGCTGCAGGCGGATCTCCTGAGTGCGGACCCACGCCTGGTGGCCGGGCGTCTGGAGTTGGCCTCTAGCTGGCTTCACTCCGACCTGGCGGTTTGCGCGGCGCTGGGCCAGGCTGCTGTGGCTTCCGAGAAGGAGAAGCAAGGACCCGCCAGCGCTGCAGCCGATCTCGAGGCGGCACTGAAAGACGCCAAGGCTGCTCGTGACCACTGCCAAGTACTGGAGAGCGAGTTGCAGAGCCTGCACAACAAGCATGCCGAAGAGGTACATTGCCGCCAAGCAAAGGAGGAGGAGATGAAGGCCCAGGAGGAAGCCGTCAAGAACCGTGATACTGAGTTGGCAGAGCTGGGGAAGAAGCAGGCCACCGAGCGCAACCGGTTGGAAGAGTTGGAGCGGAAGATGGGGATGAGGGAGGCCGATCTTGATACCAAGGCGCGAGTCCTGGCCGAAGACCGCGTGGCCTTCACCGATCTCGAGAAGAGGTCTCGCAAAGCACTGAATACACTCTACGAGCATGGCCTGGAGAAGCCGCTGGACATCGACGAGGACGGCCCTGCCCGGCTGCTTCCTCTCGTGGTGAAGGTGCTTGAGGAGGTCGTTGATGGCCTCGGGCCCATGGCGGAGGCAGAAGCTCGCGTCCTGTCTTCAGTCGCACTGACTCACGTCTTCAGCCATATGCACCTCCGCGACCCCAACGCCCGCCTTGACGAGATGTTGGAGCATGTGGCTGAAGATCACTGCGAAGCCGCCGCCGCGGCTGTACAAGGTCAAGTGGAGGCCTTGCTGGGGAGGTTCCGCGGCTTTGTCTCCGACCCTCTGTCTGGCGACGCCGCGGATCCTGCGGCTGGTGGTGAAGTTGAGATCACCGTTGCCCACGAGGGAGCACCTTCCGCAGGCGATGGCGATATCCAGGAGTGACCTGCGGCTATTCTGCCCGTTTTGTTCCTGCAACATGTATCAGGCCTCGTGGAGGCGTTTAGACTTTTCATTTGGTATTGTGAGAACAATATTCTTGTAATATTTGCTTCGAGATTTTGTGATTTCCTTCCTATTTGCTTTATGCTCGCATCGGCAGAGCCCGCCCTGCGATACCTCGACCGCCATTGGGCGGACCGGAGACCGAGACGGACCAAGGAGTGAGGGGCTACGTGACCATTAGGCTCTGAGTCGCGATGCTCGAGAGTCCCCTTGACGCCGCAAACAGCATATAGGGAGAGTTCGTAAGGATAGATCAATGTTCTACATCGGCAGAGCCCGGCCACGTGCATACCTCAACCGCCATTGGGCCGACCGGAGACCAGGACGGACCAAGGAGTGAGGGGCTACGTGACCAGTTAGGCTCCTGAGTCGCGATGCTCAGGATTCCCCCTTGACGTGCAAACAATTTCCATACCTGCCCTCGCCGAGGCCTCGGGAGGGGCGCGTGACGCCCAGGCCCGGGGTACCTGGTTGGGTGGCGTGCGCTTGGGCGTGACCCGAGCACAACCCCCGTGCCCAGCCCCCTTGTGTAGGTCTCCCGAGGGGAGGCGTTGTGGTGAGGCTGGGTGCTGAGCTCTTGGCTCCCTGAGGTTGGTGCGACCATGGGGCCGCCCTCAGTTGTTTATCACCAGCGCGGAGGATAGTGCTTCCGCTTGTGCACGGCCATAGCCGCTCCTCAGCAGTGCCGACGGCCAGTGTGGAGCATGGTGCTTCCACTTGGGCGTGGGATGGGGGCCCCCTCCGGGAGGAGCCCCCGGGGCATGTACAGCCCCGCCCTGACACGTGGTTTGCACGGCAGGGCTGCGAGGTGTATCTGGGCACTCGTGAGCCAGTGCGGGACTCACGAGGCCCTACCTCAAGGCGGGTTGCACCTGCTCTTGAGTCTTGGTGACCGTGTGTTCCTGCAAGGCGGTTAGATGCAAGCACTCTACGTCCTTAGGTCCCGGCCCTCGAGCGAGCTCAAACGCCGCTAGTATGCCAGGTCGCGATGCCGTGGTCAAGGCCAGGGGGTGAGGGCTGGAGAGCCAGTAAGAGCTCCTGAGTCGCGATGCTCAGGAGCCCCCCTTTTAATGTGCAAGCGAATTTCATAGGGTGAACAGACCCATGGCGGGTGGCAATCGAGCAGGCGATAGCAGTTGGTAGGTTAAGCATGAAGATCAGATCAACTTAGGTAACTGCAGGAAGATACACGCCATCGGGTCCGTCCCGAGCGGCTTGGGGATGATGCAGCCCGAGGGGCGCCCCCAACAAAGTAAGCTAAAGACATAAGAAAAAGGGATACATGCCACAGGGACGGACCCATGTGGCCTGGGAATAATGCAGCCCGAGGGGTGCTCCCAGCTAAGCGAGCTTGGAAGATGTCACCTGGTTCTGTAGACGAAGTAGAGTTGGTGCAGCTGAAGGCGTGCGCTGAAGAAATGACTCCTCATGAGCCACCGGGATCCTGAGCCTCGGGAGGCTCAGGGGGCTTGGGAGGTTCCCTGAAGACCGTCTCCATCTCTTCCAGAACGACGCGGTACCTGGCCTCCTGAGCCGCCAGGACACGCCGCATGTTGGGCTGATAGGCCGACGCCACGCTCGGCAAGCCGAAGGGCATGCGAACGTAGCTGTGCAGCGGGCCCTCGCAGCAGCCCACACGCGATGGCCAGAAATGCTCCTGAGATGCGGCCCTGTTGAGCCCCTAGACGTCAACACAGACACGCAGCCCGGCATCCTTGCCTGGATGGGGAGCTGCGCCTTGTGAGCGGCTGTCGCCGTGCATGGCTCTTGCTTCTTGCAGTTCCTGAGTGGTTTTGGTGATGAACTCCTGAGTGGTGGGCACTCCTTGCCCTGTGCTCTCCTGAGGGACACGTGTCGCGAGGCACGCCTCCAAGTGGTGCCCAAACGCCTCCCTCGTGAGGTTGGCAAGGTATGAGGCCCTCCAGAAGAGAGCCCCCGAGCCCTGCCTGAGGAGGGCGTCGGGCGCGCCTTCCTATGTGATGGAGGGAGGTGCCCCTGGAGCAGGCGCTGATCCTGACGAGGCTCTTGCCGCAATGCCATCCTCCTGAGATCCTGCACGGTACGGCTGCTTCTTCTTAGGGATGGTCTCCGGAGGGCCTTCATTTCTGCTGTCGGGGTCGTTGATTGCTACGGCTTGAAAGGCGCGCTCAAGGGAGCACACCGCATCCCTCTCTTCACACGGGACCGTGATGATTCCTCCGCTTCCTGGCATCTTGAGAACGTTGTAGCCGTGATGGGTGACTGCCATGAACTTGGCCAGGGCTGGATACCCGATGATGGCATTGTACGGCAGGCGGATGTGCGCGACGTCGAAGTCGATGAGCTCGGTGCGGTAGTTCTTGCGCTCCCCAAAGGTGAAAGGCAGGCGTTCCTGCCCTATCGGTGTGGTGGAACCATCAGTCACTCCTAAGAAAGGCTTGGTGGGCTGGAGCTGTTCATATGGTACTTGGTGGGCTGGAGCTGTTCATATGGTACTTGGAGGTTGTCGAACGTGTCGACGGACAGGACGTTGAGTCCTACACCGCCGTCGATGAGGGTCTTGGTGACCTGCACATTGCTGATGACCGGGGAGCACAACATAGGGAGGGCGCCAGCGGTGGCTGCGCACTTGAGCTGATCTGCCGAGTTGAAGGTGATGGCACACTGGGACCACCTGAGTGAGCGAGTAGCCTCGAGCTTAGGGAGCACCGCGTTCACCTCGCGAGCGAACTGTTTGAAGATGCGCTCAGAGGCTGGGGCCTGGGCGCCGCCCAAGATGCAGGTGATTGCACGCGGCTCCTAGAAGCCCCCAGACCCCTCGTCCTGGTGGTGGTCGTCGTTCCTTCTTGGTGGCGGCAGCGGGGGAAGACCGGTGTTGCCCTAGGGGCGATCCTCACGAGGCGGGTCCCTCCAGGCGCCCTCATGAGGTTGGTCCTGCCAGCGGTCCTCACAAGGCCGGTCGCGCCACTGCTGGCGCGGGCCACGGTCGTCCCAGCGTCCGCCTCCACGTCCCCCTCCACGGCCGTAGCCCCGATCGTTGCGCTCGGGCGCCGACCAGAAGTCCCTTCTCAGATGGCCCTGAGCTCTTGACAGTCGTTGGTGTTGTGGGTGTTCAGGTTGTGGAAGGCGCAGAATGGTCAGCCGTTCTTGGATGACTCGGGCTGATCTCTGCCCCGCTTCGTGTCGGGCTCTGCTGCGAGCACAACTGCCTCCTTGCGCTTCACGTCCTTGGCCTTGGCCTTCTTCTCCTCTGCACCCACAGCTGGCAGCTCAAGGAGAGAGAGACGCCCCTCCTTAGCTCTTGCACACTTGGTCGCCGGGTTGAACAGCTCCTGAGACATACATAGCTCCTCATGGATAGCGAGCTCTTCCTTCATCTTGACGTCACGGATGCCGTGGGAGAACGCGGAGATGATGGCCTCATCCGTGACCTTGGGGATCTTAAGGCGGGTGTTGTTGAAGCGCTGGATATACTTTTGGAGGGTCTCTCCTGGTTGTTGCTTGATGCGGCATAGGTCATGTCGTGGAATTGTCACGTCAGATGTCCTTAGTGTCAGGACTTAGTCGCGAGGCCAACGCATCTATGTGGTAGCTTGAGAGGGGTTGAGCGGAATCGAGAGACGCAACACAAGACAGGATTTAGACAGCTTGGGCCCGGGAAACATCATCCGGTAAAACCCTACATGTTGTTTGAGGCTAGGTCTCATTATCATCACGAGGAGTCGCCAGTAACCGGCTCTCCTCTTTGTGTCTAGCCCTAAGATTGTTTCTTCTTGCTTGTAGCTTGTCCCTCTTTGGGGAGCCCTGCCCTCCTTATATATGTTGAAGGGCGGGTTACATGTGGAGTCCTATTAGGATTAGGACTAGTCTATCTCTAATGCAAACCGGATACAAGTCCTGGTCTTAACTCCTTGTAAGGTAAATATTCCTCATGCCTTTCCTCTTAAACCGCCCACAATAGTTGAACCGCCTTCATGAACCGCCAGACGGGCCACCGGTCTTGTCGCTCTTCCGACCCGTTCACGGGTCACCAAGTGAGTTACAACGTCCGGCGAGTTTGTCGGTAAATTGCCGTGTCCGGGGGTCACCGATGAATATCGCCAAGTGCCGTGGACCTCAAATAAACCGCCAAGTCTGGCGGGTTAACTTCCGCCGGTTTACACCATGGGTATATCCTCGACATTAGCCCCCAAGTTTAGCTTGGATTTATCCATGGTAAACTTATGCTGCAAAATAAACACCAGAACAAATTTGGCAAGTTATGCTCCAGGTTAAGAATTCTTGTAAACCGGCACCTGGTCATCCTTAATTCCTTGTCATTTCCTCCTTCTAGAAAATCCGGGTCAATAACCAGCTTCATACTCAAATTGCTGATGTTGGCTTCTTATAGAAAAAATATTGTGAAGAATAATCCACTTGAGTCGGCTTCCAAAGCGCCGATTTAAGAAATATTGGTCTTGAAATACTCATCTGATATTCAACCGGTTTGAAGATGCAGAACTTGTCGGTTTTATCATTGCCAAAGACTGTCGGGTTATAAAAACTTGATTATTTCGAGTCATGATTGTTGCAAACACCGGTTCATGATTGTTGCCAACGCCGGTTCATGATTATTAATGACGTCGGGTTGCAGCCACAGGGTCATAATGATTGGTGACGCCGGGTCAACCTAGTTTGCTCAATCAGAGAATTTGAAAATATTTCTTCGATAATAATATAATACATGTAGCCCCCAAGTGCCGGGTTGTCATGCTTGCAGCAACCTGGGACTTGTAATTGTCTTATACTCATAAAAACTTCAACCATGTAGCCCCCAAGGGCGGGTCATTATGCAATAATGAGCAGGGACTTTGTAGGTATAATCATGTAGATTTGAGCAATGATGTGTAGCCCCCAAGGGCCGACTCATTATAATGTGATGAGTCGGGTCTTCAATAATATGAGCAAAAAATTACTTTGCATTAGCCCCCAAGTGTCATGGTGCATGCTTGCAGCGACATGAGACTTGTGTATTTGATGTAATTTCAACTGGAATAATGTAGCCCCCAAGTGTCGGGTCGTAAGCCAGCAAAGAACTTGGGACTATTCCTTCATTGTAGAATAAATCATATCCATTGATAATATGATAGCCATTGCGCTAAAGCGACTTTGAAAACCTTAATCATAATACTGGTTATTGATAACCATAAAAAATCCAGCCATGTTGGCTATTCAAGATAATATAATCCGGTATGAAAAACCTTATTCATTTAATATCATAATGAAAATTCAGCCAAGTTTGGCTATTTGAATAATATAACCCAATGATTTATAAGCGCATGATTCCAATGGCGCAATCCAAATATGTAATCGCGACTTATAGTCCAAAGCCGTGCGGGTTAACAAACACCGGATAATTTCTCATCATATCTTGGCGACTTATCGCCTTAAAGCCAGGCGGTTTAATAGACACCGGATAATTTATCATCATGCTTTATTCAACCTGTTTCGCATACAACAAGTTTAAAGTGTCTGGCGGTTTATCACGGACGGGTCATAATGCCCAACATATAACCCTGTGTTTATAACCAAGGCTGCACTTAAGAATAATCAAATATGAAATATATCATACCTGTGCCATTGAATCACATCATTGGTTTACCAACTTTTTGTAGTATAGGTGATAACCCCAATCTTGAGTAATGATAACTCCTTTCATACTGTGCCGGTTTATGATAAAACCGTACCGGGTTGTGATAAACACTGGTTTAACCATATATAATACTGGCGACTCATAGTCAAACCAGACCGGGCTGATAGTCTCCGGATTATAACTTGATCATGTACTGACAACTTGTAATTGAAAGTCAAGCCGGTTTAATGAACGCCGGTTTACTCCATAACAGGATGGTAACAGAAAATCAAACCGGGCAGATAGTCTCCAGATTAGGATTTGACCGTGTTCCGCCAATTTGTAATTGACAGTTTGAAACGGATTAACAATGTCGGTTTAAAAACGCAACAAAAATCAAATAACAATTATGACAAAAATATGGAAGCAAAGGCAATGATAAAAACGTTTGCAAAAAGAGGCTTTACTGAGCTGATCAGATGGTGTTACCATGGTCGGACACGACCAAGCTCCCAATAAGGTGTAGCTATGGTTCAAGTCAGCCAGGTCCCCAACTGAAACCATGGCATTATGCCGATCAAGTGGCGTGGTAATGGTTCGGGTTCGACCAAGCCCCCAAGTGACTCTATGGCCTTAGGCTGATCAAGAGGTGTGACTGGTTCAGACTTGACCATGTCCCCAAGTGATCTGGTGGCTTTCGCCTATCAAAAGGTGTTGCATTGGTTCGGACACGACCAAGCCCCCAAGTGATGTTGTGGCACTAGGCCGATCAAGAGGCGTGGCTATGGTTCGGATACGACCAAGCCCCCAAGTGATCAATAATATGATAAGCCAATAAGGCAGGATACCCATGTTTGAACCACGTATCATGGCAGCAGGTCCTCTTTGGCAACCTTTAACTTTTTGCAAGAGATAAATCCTTCTTGAACCGGGATTTTGAACCGGATTTAAGAACTTCAAAGCTTTGTGGGAGATATCTTCCCCTTGAGCCGGATTTTAAACCGGAATCCCTCTTTTTAAGCCAGAAATTTTTTGACGGCCTTTAATTTTTTCACCAATATAGCGGTAGCCTCCGGGACCGGGTTATCTTCCCTTCGATGACCCGGAGTTCTTGAATTCACTGAAGCTGGCCAATTCTGCCGAGTCATGTCCTTGTAGCCCCCGAGTCTCAAGACGACTCGAGGAGTTGGCTTGAGATTCTCCATATTTAACCGTGATATAAACCGGCATGAGTTATCCAATAGCTAAGTGATATAATAGTCCCTTTTTGCAGTAGACAATTTGTCCTGCACTGAAAAACTTGCAAGCCAGAGTAATTGCTCTTTTAAAGAAATGAATATGTAAAAAATATACTGGATGCATTTCACCTGATATGTTGAGCCGGAATTTATCCGTCACAGAGTTGATGATCACTGCGGTGAAGCTGAAATCAATGATGGGTGAGTCGGCCATGGGAGCAGGCAGATGAGTCGGCCACGGTGTTGTAAGCCAGCGCGGACGGGTGAGTTAATCACATGCGCAGTAAGCCGCGCGGACGGGTGAGTCTACCGCGTTATGTTGATGTAAATTAGGCCGTAAAGCGGCGGTTTGCATGTATATTCATCGAGCATCATCGGCCATCGTTCGTGTAGTGAACATTATCCTGCATAAACAATATCGCAAGCCGGTGCAATTGTTCTTTAAAAAACATATTAATAAGAATAGATTGGATGGTTTTCACCTGATTTGATCGGACGTATGGTCCGTGATAGGCTGTCAGTATTGTTGCTTGTTCCTTATATCCATCCAAAGGATCAACACCTGGTCACTTTGACTTTTGGCCCAACCAGGCCTTCTTGTTCTTTTTTTTCTTATCCAGATGGACAAGCAACCACGGCAGCTGAACAACATCAACCGGCAGGGTGCAGGAGGCCCTCGAGTAGGGCAGGCTAGGTAAACGCATCTGCGGCCGGCGGCTTAAAGCAAACGCGGCCGGCGGGGGCGGATCAAGGCAAACCAAGGTGGAAGCAGCTCGGCAGTGGCTGTGGAGACGCGCTGGCGAAACTTGGGGGCGAGGTGACTCAGGCCAGGGAGGGTCGGCGGCGCTGCAGAGGCTTACGGCAGCGGTCCCAAATGCCAGCGACAACGCAAACAAGGTGACTTGAGATTGGCCAAGGCCGGCCGCAGCGCTGGAGGCGGCGGCTTGAGCAGGCGGGCGCAGAATCCACGAACAGTAGAGGAGGTACCCTGGCGAGGCGAGGCGGACGCCAGGACGGCTCGCTGCGCGGGGCCGGTCCGCGGGGCCGAGTGGCGCGAGGGAAATCACGGGTCGTGGGCCGCCTTGGTCAATTCCATGTCCGTGATCGCGGGCCAGCTTTCCGTGTCATGGTCATCTCTCTCTCAGTCATAGTCCGATTGACTTTCTTGATCAGCCAACAATTAGCATTTTCCTTTGAATCAATAATCTGATTGATTTTCGCAAAACACTGGAGATTGATTTCCGTATCTTCATCATGAGACCGAAGTTGATGTATATCCTTAGATGTCGGCACATGTGTTCGCCGAACAGCGCCCGCGCGCAGATGATGAAGCGCCTATTTATGCTGGCCGGACTGGCGCGTATAACACCGATGTTGGTGCGAGCTCATTATTATGACTAATTCATCCAAGTAGTGGTTCGTACTAATCTCATCCAAGATGTGCGTATATGCATCACCTTCCACTTGGCTGATGCTCCACGGTTGAATTGTTTATTAGCAGTGGATTCCTGATTCGCCTCGAGTGGCACACTGCATTGGGCTGCAGCTTTATTTCCTTTGCTTCTGGCCAGCGAGTAGCTGTACTAGTCGTAATCAGTCAAAACACTCTGGACTCGGTTGTCTCTCTTTACAGTACCCCTGGTGACTCAATTCGTGGCAATAGCCTCCGAATTTGACCCATTGTGTTGCACGCTTTGACAAGATGCCATAGCACTCGGACACAACAGCCGCAGATTGAATTTTCAGCGGAACTCTCCGACGGGACTCGACTGACCGCCGTGGTAGGTTGATTACGACGAAAAAAATAAACTCATCAGTATTCCGAATCGCACGGTCAGGACGGCAGGCATACTGCAAACCTAAACTCTGTTGATCTCAATTTTGTGCACATCGTTATGACCACTCGTCGAGCCTGCAGACCCGTCTGCGTCTTCTCTTCTTTTTCCTTTTGAACTTTAAACCTTGTACATGCACGATTGTTTTGCGTCAGTTCTTCTTCATCCAACCAATTGCGAGCTTCTCGACCCCTTGAA
Source organism: Aegilops longissima (assembly GCA_021605205.1). NCBI lineage: Eukaryota > Viridiplantae > Streptophyta > Magnoliopsida > Poales > Poaceae > Aegilops > Aegilops longissima. The sequence goes on from CM038682.1 coordinate 223,638,157, forward strand.
GTGATCCCTTCAAGAACTCAACACCACCGAACGCTGGCCCCACGATGGGCGCCAACTGTCGTGGAATTGTCACGGCAGATGTCCTTAGTGTCAGGACTTAGTCGCGAGGCCAACGCATTTATGTGGTAGCTTGAGAGGGGTTGAGCAGAATCGAGAGACGCAACACAAGACGGGATTTAGACAGCTTGGGCCCGGAAACATCATCCGTAAAAACCCTACATGCTGTTTGAGGCTAGGTCTCATTATCATCACGAGGAGTCGCCAGAAACCGCTCTCCTCTTTGTGTCTAGCCCTAAGATTGTTTCTTCTTGCTTGTAGCTTGTCCCTCTTTGGGAGCCCTGCCCTCCTTATATATGTTGAAGGGCGGGTTACATGTGAGTCCTATTAGGATTAGGACTAGTCTATCTCTAATGCAAACCGGATACAAGCCCTGGTCTTAACTCCTTGTAAGGTAAATATTCCTCATGCCTTTCCTCTTAAACCGCCCACAATAGTTGAACCGCCTTCATGAACCGCCAGACGGGCCACCGGTCTTGTCGCTTTTCCGACCGTCCATGGGTCACCAAAGGAGTTACAACATCCTGGCGGGTTGTCGGTAAATTGCCGTGTCCGGGCGGGTCACCGATGAATATCGCCAAGTGCCAGCGGGACCTCAAATAAACCGCCAAGTCCGGCCGGGTTAACTTCCGGCCGGTTTACACCGCGGGGTATATCCCCGACAGGTCACCCGAGGCCGGCGGCGGTCGCGAGTGCCCTGGAAGTTGGCGACGAAGCGGTCGCGCATCTCGTCCCAGGAGGAGATTGAGCCGTGCTGCAGGTTCAGGAGCCAGGAGCAAGCTCCATCCTTGAGAGCCATGGGAAACCAGTTCGCCATGACTTTTTCGTCGCCGTTGGCCGCTTCGATGCTCAGCTCATAGAGCTGCAGGAACTCCGCGGGGTCGGCGGTACCGTCGTCGCGAGGAGGCAGATCCGGCTTGAACTTGCCTGGCCAGGCGACGCTACGCAGCTCGAGGGTGAAGGAGCGGCACCCAGCCGTGGTTGCACGGGCTCTCTTGGGAGGTGGAGCTTGGTCTTGACGAGGTCCGCACTGCACCGTTGTGAACGGTGCACGGTCCTGACGGGGTGGCGCAGGGAGCGCAGGTGCAGCTTCTCGCGGCCGCGGGATTTCTTGGCAGCTTCTTTCTTCGTGCATGGGCACTGGGAGTGGCGGATCACGCTGCGGAGCCGCGCGCCTTGGTGCCAAGGCGCCGTCTTGGGGCAGAGGTGGTGGAGGCACGCCATGAGCCTCGTCGCCCATGGCTGGTTGAGGGGGAGGCAGAGAGAGGGATGGCGCCGGAGAGTCCCCTGCGGCGCGGACGAGCTCGGCGACGCGGTCGAGCCACTCCTCATAGAGGTCGTCGACGGGGCGATAGCGCAAGAGTTCATTCGCCGCGATGAGCGCGGCCCGTGCCTCCATGGGAGCACGGCGCGCGTGGGACGAAGAACCGGCGGGGTCAGTGATGGAGTAGCGGTGCGGCCGTCCTGCCGCACCGAAGGATGTAGCAAGGACGCCTGCTGCTCGTTCCCTGCCGGGCCGGTGGCGGCGTTGGCGGCGGGAGATGGAGAACGACGAGGTGGCCCGCCAACGGGAGCCGACTGAGTGACGTGGGCGGTGAGGGCTGCCCGACGCTCAGCTCGAGCACGGCAAGCGTCCGCCATGGAGACGACGGAGCGACGAACTGATGGAAGGGAAGCTACGACGCACCCCTACCTGGCGCGCCAAATGTCAGATGTGGGGTTCCGGCAAACAATTAAGGTTTGAACACTGGGGTGCGCGCGAAGTCTTTTCCTCCTACCGATCTATGCCCTAGCTCGCTAAGATCCCGCGGACGAACTCGATGAACTCGCAACACAGAAAGACACGAGATTTATACTGGTTCGGGCCACCGTTGTGGTGTAATACCCTACTCCAGTGTGGTGGTGGTGGATTGCCTCTTGGGCTGATGATGAACAGTACAAGGGAAGAACAGCCTCCTGAGGTTGAGGTGTTCTTGTGCCTAGCTAACTTGTGTGGGTGAGAGCTGAGTGAATTGCTCGATGCCCCTACTGCGGTGGCTAGTCCTATTTATATAGGCCCTGGTCCTCTTCCCAAATATCGAGCGGGAAGGGAGCCAACAACGGCGGGAAAATTTGAAGGGGGACAGCTAGTACAAGCTATCCTGACAAAAGCGGTCTTCGCCTACGAAAAGCTCTGGTGGTGACGCCGTCTTGGGCTCCACGATGACCTCCGTCTTGCCGTCCTTCTGGTCTTGGTCTCATTGCACCAATATAGCAACCTTTGTCTGATGCCTCGGTACTCTTCGTCTGCGCTGGCCTCCTTAGCACCAAAGAGGAAATAAGGACGTTGCGTGCGCTGGCGCCCGCCTGGCGCCCGCTTGGTGCCGTTCGTCATGGCTCACATCACGAGAGCCTCGTGAGCTTTGCCTCGCCTTTATATCTCCGCTCCTCGCGAGCCTGCCTGGCTAGGCCACTCCAGAGGAGGTCTTGCGTCGTCTGCCTCACGAGGCTTGGACCCTCGCGAGGGTCTTGGATGCCTTGCTGACGAAGATGGGTCATACGGCCTGATGGCTTAGCCACGCCGTGGGCCGCAGGAAAGCAAGTCCGGGGACCCCCGTTCCCAGAACGCCGACAGCATCACTGCACATGTTAGCCTCGTTATCGTCCATTTGGTGAACATTATAAGATTCGTATGGACTCTTACATAAATTTAGAATCAACCCAATGCTTTTGAAGAGGTCTAGCTCTGCAGTCCTCTTGTAAGGACTGAACATCGTCTATCACTCAGATTTACATTAACAGCTACTCCTTCATCCCAAAATATAAGAACGTTTTGTACAAGACACCAAAGGTTCAAAACACTCTTGTATTATGTGAAGAGGGATTGGTTCATTGTGTAGCACTCAGATCTTATCTCCTCGCCCACCATTTACTAAAAAAGATCAGATGTATATTTAATCTTACCAAAAGTAGAATACATGCATAATGCCAAGGTCAGAAGTGTAGCCCATTGCTCTTGTCAAGACATTTTGTCCTCAGTAATGCTTGTACTTCCAGGATTGGTAGTTGATTATGTAGCATCAATCTGCATCTTATCTTCATTATCCTCTATCCCTTCCAAAGATTATCATATCTATAATTACTCTGTACAAAATGTAGAGTACAGTGCAATGCTTATGAAGAAGATTATGTGCTGAAATTCTTGAGTTATCCTTCCCTTGACATGGAGAAGGGCATTATAAAGCCGGTGTTAATCTGTTAATGTAAGTCAGTCCTTCTAAAGCCTTTATCCTCAACTGCTGTTTAATTTGCTCATACTCCCTATCGCTTTCTTCTTTGTTTAGTTTGCTGTCTCTACCAAAATGCATGTTTGCAAGAACCGTAAGTTCTAAGTTTTACTTGTAAAACCAAATTCATTATTCATACCATGCACATTAACCAAAATAGATACAATGATTTTCTTTGCCCTTCATCTATGCTTGTTATGTTGACATGGTAATCAAGTAGTGTGGTGAAGCTCCCTGCATTATAAACAATGCCAAATTATGCTATTGATATTTTGAACTTACTCTTCATTTTCTAATTTGAAATTGGATGGAATTGATAGCACAATTATCATCTTTGTTGCGTGCAAAACCTGTCATATCTCTGCTTTGTTTCAGGGTGATATGCCTGATGGCATGCACAAGTCTGCTAAAGGCTGTGCGACAAACCCAACATATATTGCAGCAAAGAAGGCAAAACATCTTGAAGATAGCGAGACAACCCCAAAGTCTTGTCTTGATGTAGTGTTCAAGTTACTTGAGACTAGCAGTCAGACAAGCTCACAGAATTCGTTGTCTGAATCAGTTTGACTTCTTCAGTCCCAAGTTCTAGCAGAAAGGCATTCTGCAACTCAAATTTGACTTGAAGTCCTATCTCTAAGAAAGATTGCGGAGAACACCAATGAGAACCTCATCGCTAAACAGCTACACCTGGAAGCTATGACCGACATGCTAGGCTTGTCTCACAGCCTTGCTCAAGCAGCTTCTTGTGATTCCCTCATAAAGGCTAACCTTTCTTGAACTGTTTGGGAAGTGGTCTCGGTTCAGATTATTTTGTTACGCTGCAATGGTGCCCGCTTTTGTAATCTGCTTCTTCGTTGCGCTTTATGATCACTGGTGGCGAACTTCGATGCCTAGTGGATGTAATATACCATAAATCTTTTATTGTATAGTGTAGGTTTATTCTTAGTTACTATGGCGTAATTTCTTTATTGTATAGAGTAGGTTTGTTCTTAATTGCTACTAGTTACTGCCATCATTCGCTATCTGAAAAAAAAATCAGATGTAGTCGACCGGGCCGAAACGTTCGCCTCTAACGGGCCTGGTGTTTAGTGGGCCTTAATTGGGCCGGCCTGCATCTTTCTTGGGCCCGAATGATTGGGGCCTTCACACTTTGCACGAGGCCCACAACTTACACCGGCCTATATTTTAGTTGGGCCTTTTGTGGACCCAGCGCTTAGTTTGGCCCAGGTAGTGTTGGGCCATTAACAGGCTGAATATTGTACTGGTCTGTTACGGCCCAGATGAAACCATCGGACTTTAGCAGGCCGAAATGCATATTGGGCCTCAATTTTCACTAGTCGTCGACGGGCCTTCAGCTGGCTGAAATGTAGACCCGGATTTTTTGGGCCCAGTTATATCACGGGCAGTTACCAGGCCGAAACATCTCTCGGGCCTTAGTTGGCTCACTGATATCATGGGCCTTTAAGAGGCCGAAAGCTTAGTACAGACATCAACGAGCCGAATTATGCGACAAACCTTTAACAGGCCCAATGTCATGTTGGGCTTAACTGTTGCCACCTTTATCACGGGCCGTTAGTGGGCCCGATGTCCCGTCGGACCATATATGGCCCATGGGCAGCACGGGCCATTCCCAGGCCGAAAGTCACACCAGGCTGAAATGGGCCCATGTCTACATCGGGCCTCTAACAGGCCGAAAGTCACTGGGCTGTAATTGGGCCCAAATATTCGGCGAACAATTAACGGGCCAGATCTGGCTTCGGGTCGTAAATGGGCCCAAATATTCGACTAACAATTAACGGGCCAAATCTGGCTTCGGGCCATAAATGGGCCTTTATTAAGCAGGCCATTATTGGGCTGGCCCACTAGTACGTGAGTAAGTACTACGGGCCTTTGACTGGGCCGGCCTTTTTAACCTATATGGGCCTCTGTTGGGCCGTGCCACGTGTTGATGTATCATAGGCGCTTTGGGTCCAATGAGTGGATGACTGAAAGCACAAGTGCTCCCTAGGTGGTTTTGGTAATTAATGTCAACATATCTCTTGTTGGACTAACACTTTTATCTAGTATGTTTCAGATAAGTTCAACAATGGAGTGGCATGGACTAAAGGATGTGGGAACTCCTTCAAGGTGCTAAGGACAAAGGATTGGCTCCAGCTTCAAGCTCAAGACTCTTCATTTTACATTTTAGTGATCCAAGATCACATTGAGTCTATAGGAAAAGCCAATACTATCAAGGAGGGATGAGGTGTTGCTTAATGAGCCTCTTGCTTCATGTGCTTAGTGATATGCTCCAAAACACTCAACTACTTTCCCACTTCCACAAAAATGTCCTAAACCTAAAAGTCAAACTCGGCCCCACTGATTCTTTCTATCCGGCGCCACCGAGTTTTGATGTCTTAGCCACTGCCACAAACCCTACCGATAGGGATCTCGGTCTTACCGAGATGGGATTGTAATCTCTCTGCGTATGTCCATTATCAAAATCGGTCTCACCGAATTTGAGAATCGGTACTACCGAGATTACAATGCAAACTTTCTGGTTGACTCATTACCAAAATCGGTCCCACCGAGTTTGAGTAATCGGTCTCACCGAGTTTGCCTGACCAACTCTCTGGTTAGCTAATTACCAAAATCAGTCTCACCGAGTTTGTGTAATCGGTCTCACCGAGATTACGTTATGCCCTAACTCTAACCATATCGGTCCTACCGAGATGCAAGTTAGTCCCACCGAAAACCCTAATGGTCACTAGGTTTACTAAAATCGGTCTGACCGAGTTTGTTGATTCGGTCCCACCGAGATTGGTAAATTGTGTGTAACGGTTAGATTTTTTGTGGAGGCTATATAAACCCCTCCACCTCCTCTTCATTCGTGGAGAGAGCCATCAGAACAAGCCTACACTTCCAGCATCCTATTTCTGAGAGAGAGCCACCTACTCATGTGTTGAGACCAAGATATTCCATTCCTACCATATGAATCTTGATCTCTAGCCTTCCCCAAGTTGCTTTCCACTCAAATCTTCTTTCCACCAGATCCAAATCCTATGAGAGAGAGTTGAGTGTTGGGGAGACTATCATTTGAAGCACAAGAGCAAGGAGTTCATCATCAACGCACGATTTGTTACTTCTTGGAGAGTGGTGTCTCCTAGATTGGCTAGGTGTCACTTGGGAGCCTCCGACAAGATTGTGGAGTTGAACCAAGGAGTTTGTAAGGGAAAGGAGATCGCCTACTTCGTGAAGATCTACCGCTAGTGAGGCAAGTCCTTCGTGGGCGACGGCCATGGTGGGATAGACAAGGTTGCTACTTCATGGACCCTTCGTGGGTGGGGCCCTCCGTGGACTTGCACAGCCGTTACCCTTCGTGGTTTGAAGTCTCCATCAACGTGGATGTACGATAGCACCACCTATCGGAACCACGACAAAACATCCGTGTCTCCAATTGCGTTTGAATCCTCCAAACCCTTCCCTTACTTTCTTGCAAGTTGCATGCTTTAATTTCCGCTGCTCATATTCTCTTTGCATGCTTGCTTGTTATGTATTGAAAATGTTAAACTTTTGCCTAAACTCCACTTAAACTTTAAAAAGGTTAAAAACTTCAACTTTGGTACTTAGTGTCTAATCACGCCCCTCTAGACACCTCTTCTCAAGATCCCACAAGTGGTATCAGAGCATTGGTCTCCATTGCATTGGTTTAATCACCATTGGAGGAAGATGGATGAGTCTACTTTGGGGATTCTTAGACATAGAGTGCCTATTCTTGATGGAGAGTATTTTCATGAGTGGAAAAATGAGATGCTTGCAATTTTCAATCAATATCATTTGAACAAGTACATTGCATGCCCTTGTGCTCCTCATGTTGATCCTATGCATCCTACCCTTGATGAAGCTATTGACATGACTAGAAATCTTAGAACTGTTAATCTTATCACTAAAGGCTTGCCTAGAAACTTGATTAGAATCTTGCCTACCCTTGAGTGTGCCTACACTATATGGAAATTTCTTGAGGAACGCTTTCCAAATTATTCCTTGAAAAATCTAGATGAAATTATCCACAAGTCTATTGCCTTGAGTAAGATGAATACTAGTGATCCTATGTTTGGTGATCGTCTATTTGAACTCACCGACCTTATACGTGCCAAAGGAGATGTTGGAATTATTGGTGATATTATTTCTGAAGCTATAAGAATTCATAGAAAAGATCATTTTCAAACTCACTCTAACGATTTACCCTCTCTGGGACTTGATCCACCACATGACGATATTGAACATGGATACTATGATGAGGATGATGATAGTGACTTCGATCTTGATGATGCAATGAGACATTTTGGTCTTATGGCAAATCTTCGGGGATATGTGTCAGGAGGAAAGGAATGGGTTCTTGATAAGGATGTACCGATCACATGACCGGAGATAAAGACATGTTTCGTGAGCTTGCTGAAAATGATAGTCCCGAAAGTATGTCACTTTGGTGACAACTCAAAGGGTAAGGTGGTTGGCCTCGTAAGGTGGCCATCTCACATGATAGCTCCATACAAAATGTCATGCTCGTTGAGTCTCTTGGGTACAACTTACTTTCAGTATCTAGACTTGCTGATTTCGGTTTCAATGTCTTATTTATCAAGTAGATTGCCAAGTGTTTCATCGAGACAATCATAAAATGGTCTTTACCGGTGTGCGTAGAGGTGACCTATACATTGTTGATTTCTCTAAAAAGGCACAACCTAAAACTTGCTTCATTGCTAATCCTCAAAAGGTTGGCTATGGCATAGACGACTAGGTCATGTTGGTATGCGAAACCTTGACAAGCTTATTAAAGGAATCATATCCTTGGTGTCAACGATGTCATATTTGATAAGGATAGATGTGCAAAGCTTGTCAAGGTGTAAACAGGTTGGAGGAAGGCATCCGTGAAGAACATTATGACCACAAGGAGGCCACTCGAGCTACTTCACATGGATCTCTTTGGTCCCAACTCTTACAAGAGTCTCGGTGGAAATTCTTTTGGTCTAGTTATAGTTGATGATTTTTCAAGATTTAGGTGGGTGTTCTTTCTCGATGATAAATCGCAGGTCCAAAAGATCTTCAAAAACTTCGCTAGGAAGGCCCAAAACCAATTTGTAGTGAAGATCAAGAAGGTTCGCAGCGACAACGGAATGGAGTTCAAGAATGCAAATGTGGACACCTTTCTTGACGAAGAAGGGATTTCACACGAGTTCTCAGCAACGTACACACCTCAACAAAATGAAGTTGTTGAGAGGAAGAACCGGACGCTCATCGAAATGGCGAGAACGATGCTTGATGAGTACAAGACACCGAAGCACTTTTGGGCAGAAGCGGTTGAGACAGCTTGTCATGCAACAAATCGCTTGTACCTTCACAAGCTACTCGGCAAGACGGCATACGAGCTCCTCACCGGTAACAAACCCCAAGTTGGATACTTTTGAGTATTCAGCTCAAAGTGCTACATTCTTGATAAGCATCGTCGTTCTAAATTTGCTCCTGAGTCTCATGAAGGTTTCCTACTAGGTTATGGCTCAAACTCTCACACCTACCGTGTCTACAACAATTTCACCCAAAAGGTTGAAGAGACGGTAGATGTGAAGTTTGATGAATCTAATGGCTCGCAAGTAGAGCAATTGCCAATTGATGTAGGGGACAAAGATCCTTCAGAAGCAATCCAAGACTTGTCTATTGGCAAGGTTTGTCCAACGGAGGTGAAGGAGAGTACCTCGTTCATCCAAGTGGAAGCTTCTACTTCACGACTAGGTGAACCAAGAGTTGATACAGAAGCATCCACAAGTGGGACACACCAAGATGAAGAAAACAAGGAAGTGCATCAAGATGAACGTCAACAACCTCCTTCTCCACCACGACAAGAGAACGACAACGCCAACAATGAAGAAGGCCAAGAAGAAGAACAAGATGAAGAAGATGTTCAACCAAGACCCAAGCAAAATCTTTCACGAGTTCGAGCAAGAATTGCTAAAGATCATCCCATTGAGCAAATCTACAATGATATTCAAACAGGGAGAATCACTCGCTCTAAAACTCGTTTAGCTAAATTTTGTGAAAATTATTCTTTCATATCTAGCGTTGAACCTATGAAGGTTGAAGAAGCATTGGAAGATCCGGATTGGATAAATGCTATGCATGAAGAGCTACACAACTTTGAGAGGAATCAAGTTTGGACATTGGTTGAGAAGCCCGACAACAACCACAACATCATCGGTACCAAATGGGTGTTTCGCAACAAGCAAGATGAAGATGGACAAGTAGTTTGCAACAAAGCATGTCTCGTCGCCCAAGGCTACACACAAGTCGAAGGTATGGACTATGGTGAGACTTATGCTCCCGTTGCTAGACTTGAGTCCATTCGCATCTTACTTGCCTATGCTAATCATCATGATACCACCTTGTACCAAATGGACATTAGAAGTGCTTTTCTAAATGGTGAAATAGAGGAGGAAGTTTATGTCAAACAACCTCCCGGCTTTGTCAATCCTAAGAAACCAAATCATGTTTACAAACTTCACAAAGCTCTTTATGGTCTTAAACAAGCTCCAAGAGCTTGGTATAAATGCTTGACCAAGTTCCTTATTGAAAAAGGCTTTGAAATTGGGAAAATTGATTCCACACTTTTTACTAAAAGGGTTAATGGAGAATTATTTGTATGCCAAATTTATGTTGATGATATCATATTTGGATCAACTAACCCTCATTTTAGTGAAAAGTTTGGAAAGCTAATGTTGGAGAAGTTTGAGATGTCAATGATGAGTGAACTCAAATTCTTTCTTGGGTTGCAAATCAAGCAAACTAAGGAAGGTACCTTTGTCTCTCAAATGAAGTACACTAAGGACTTATTCAAGAAGTTCAATATGCAAGAATGCAAAGGTATGTCTACACCCATGCCTACTAGTGGACATCTTGACTTGAACAAAGATGGTGAACCGGTTGATCAAAAGGTTTATCGCTCTATGATTGGTTCATTGTTATATCTATGTGCTTCACGTCCCGATATTATGCTAAGCGTGTGCATGTGTGCACGATATCAAGCTACTCCTAAAGAATGTCATCTTAAGGCCGTGAAAAGGATAGTGAGATACTTAATCCATACACCAATTTTTGGCATTTGATATCCTAAGAGGGCCTCTTTCGATCTTGTTGGCTACTCCGACTCGGACTATGCCGGAGACAAGGTTGATAGAAACTCACTTTGGGTACTTGTCAATTTCTTGGTAGATCTCTTGTGTCTTGGTCCTCCAAGAAACAAAACTCGGTATCCTTATCCACTGCCGAAGCGGAGTACATTTCCGCGGGTTCATGTTGTGCTCAATTACTTTGGATGACCCAAACTCTTAAAGATTATGGGATATATGTGAGACATGTTCCATTGCTTTGTGACAATGAAAGTGCTATCAAAATTGGTCATAATCCTGTGCAACATTCTCGAACTAAGCATATTGAAGTTCGTCATCATTTCATTCGAGATCATGTTGCTAAGGGTGACATTGATCTTAAGCATGTTCGCACCGAAAAGCAATTAGCGGATATATTCACTAAACCCCTTGGTGAGAAAGTGTTTTGCAGGTTAAGAGGAGAATTGAACATCATTGATGCTTCAAACTTGGAGTAGAAACTCCATTGGATACATGCAAGACATAAGATTATGACTAATCCTTGATATTTCTCTTATGATGAATATATTATATCTTGGATATATTTGTATCTTGTATGTTATCTAACCCATGTAGGTACTTGGTTGAATCAAATTCCATGAGATTGTAAACCATTCATATCTTAAGCAATCTCTACATCACCAAGTCTCTACACTATGGTGGTTGAAGTCAAGGAAGCGCGGAATCTTTCAAATATATCTTTTGACAATCTCTATAATTGAGCTTCATGATTAAATTCTCTTTTTCACAAGTGCTATTCCTTGCAAGAACTAACCCATGTAGGTAGATGGACTCAAATTCCAAGTGGTGCTCCCAACTCTTGATGAGCTACATCAACCTTGAGCAACCCACACAAGTTCAACTACATGGTCATCACCACCAACCAAGGTATGTCATTCCATATTAGAGAAGCTTTACTCCGAGACATGAGCCAAAGCAACTCGACAAGATGTGAATACATCAAAATGCTTAAACGAAAAATGGTAACCCCATTTGAGCTCAAACGATGAGTATGACCCATGATCAAGTGATCTCACTTGACACATAAGTCAATATACTCTAACATAGGTGACTTTGTCACCGACCATCTCTAGATGAAGTTCTCTCGTGTTCTTGTATGTGCCTTTGCATTTGTCTCCTGCATATTTGCTTTCCCTTTCAAAAAAAAGCTTCATCTAGATTTCCTTCTTTCTTTTTAGCTGCTCTGCATTTCCTGCATCCAATTCATTGCAGATCCTTAAGTTAATTCCTTGCAAATCTTTGTGAGATTTTACTACGACTAGTGAGCTGAGGTGACAAGTGTTTTCTCTGTGATGAACTCGGTTTCACCGATTTGTTGTTTTCGGTCCAACAGAATCCTTTCGGCACCACCGAAGCATACCACTCGGTGCCACCGATTTCACAACAGGAAAAACAGTTTGCCACTTATTATGTGTTTCTTCTGATCCAGCTCCACTCAATGAATCTTGTCCTCTACAAGCATCACATTTTTCACAGTGCTTTGTGCTGTGACTCAAGGACCAAACCCATTCGACAGATTCCAGAAAACCCTTCTTGGAAATTGATGTCAAAGGGGGAGAGAGAGATCACATCAAAGCTTATCATTTAGAGAGAGATCCTCAAGGGAGAGAGAGAGAACTCCAGGGGGAGAGAATACTCAAGTAGAAAGTATTTCTCAAGGATCCCAGATGCTTGATGTTCAAGAGGAGAGATGCCACGTGTCTTTTTGGGGGAAAGACATGTTCATATGTGCTTATTTGCTTTAAGATCTGTTCATTTATATCTTTCTGCTCTGATTTTCTATTCCCTATCTTCTCCCAATATCCCATGCTAGATTCAGGGGGAGCAAGACACCTAAGGGAAGGAAATCATTTGAATTCATTGCATATCTTTATTCTTGGGGACATGTCTAATCCAATGTGGTACTCTGTACTCACTTTCTACATGTCATCCCAGTCTTGGTATTCTTGTGGTTTCTTTTGTTTGCTCTGGCTAGTAGATGTACCTGTATTATCTAACCTTGTTTGTGCAGTTCATTCCATCCTAAGCCAACTCAAGACTACAAGGTAAGTATATGCATCACAATCATGTGTATGAGGAATTCTTGCTGATGCACATACTGTTTGCAAGAAGGACTCATGAGCATGAAGGTATTTTCCTTAATAATCTTTTTCTCTGATGCATATGGCCAAGATACATGTAACACATTGCCTACTCTATCATGATTATGCTCTCATATGCTTCCATATTCCATATTCACATGACTACATACATGTAGGGGGAGCCTATGCTTGTTACATGTCTTTCCAAAGCTCTACTTGCTACTCTTTATATCTTTATCTAAAGCTTTGATGTATGTTGCCATCAATTACCAAAAAGGGGGAGATTGAAAGCACAAGTGCTCCCTAGGCGGTTTTGGTAATTAATGTCAACATATCTCTTGTTGGACTAACACTTTTATCTAGTATGTTTCAGATAAGTTGTCACGCCCAAGATGCGACCCTATCCTAAAGGAACTCGAAGGTCCCACCAAGGATAGAAGCGCATCTTGAAGACGCTTTGCAAGGTGGATATCATTACATCAACATTACATAATAGTGGGGATACATACATAAGGCATACAATGCCACACGAATACAACATCACATCATATACAAGTTCAACATCCGACTACGGATGAAACATAAACAGAAACTCAAACAATATCCACTCCTTTAGCCCAGGCCGCCGACCGAACCTATCCCCGATCGAAGAAGCGAAGAAGAACTCAACGCAAGCAAGCATCGCTCTCGCTTCATGATCATCGCATAACCTGTACCTGCAATCGGGGTGTAGTAATCAGGAGCCACGAGGACTCAAAGCAATCCCATTACCATGGGTATCAAGACTAGCAAAGCTTAAAGGAAAGGAAGGGGTAAAGTGGTAAGGTTGCAGCAGCGGCTAAGCATATATGGTGGCTAACATACGCAAATGAGAGCGAGAAGAGAAACAAAGGAACGGTCGTCAACTAGTAATGATCAAGAAGTGATCCTGAACTCCTACTTACGCCGACATAACCCGAAACCGTGTTCTCCTCTCGATCAACCCCGAAAAGAGACACTCACTGTTACGCATACAGTTGGTGTATTTTAGAATAGTTTGCTTCAAGTTTACTACAACCGACATTAACAAATTCCCATCTGCCACATAACCGCGGGCACGGCTCTCGAAAGTTTATACCTCGCAGGGTGTCCCAACTTAGCCCATGATAAGCTCTCGCGATCAACAAAGGATATTCCTTCTCCCGGAAGACCCGATCAGTCTCGAATCCGGCTACAAGACATTTCGACAAAGAATAAAACAAGACCAGCAAAGCCGCCTGATGCAATCGACAATCCCGATAGGAGCTGCACATATCTCGCTCTCGTGGCAACACCGGATGAGACTAGCTACGAGTAAAACCAAACCTCGGGTTGCCTCAAGGTGGCCCATGAGTAGCTCGTTCGAGCCAAGACTTAGAGAAGCACCGCCCGGGGGCTAATAAAGATGACCCTTGGGTTGGCCGACCCAAGGAAAGGGTGTAGGTGGTGGTGAGGCAAATGGTAAAACCAAGGTTGGGCCTTCTTGGAGGAGTCTTATTCAAAGCAGATCATCAAGGGGTCCCATAAACCACCCAACCGCGTTAGGGACGCAAAATCCGGGAACATAATACCGATATGACGGAAACTAGGGCGGCAAGAGTGGAACAAAATACCAGGCATAAGGCTTGATAAGCAAGTGATAGGTAACGCAGCATAGCGATAGAGCGAAGCAACTAGCATAGCAATGATAGTAATGAAATCCAAGGTAGCGGTCATCTTGCCTGAAATCCCGCAAGGAAGAAGAACGAGTCCATGAAGAAGATGAACGGGCGTAGTCGAACGAATCCTCACAATCGCAACATTACCGGAACCGAGAAGCAACACCGTAAAGAAACAAACAACATGGTAAATGCACAAGCATAAACATGGCACGATGCACAATCAAGTATGATGCATGTCCGGTTAATGAGGCATGGCATGGCAAAGTGCAACAAACAATACTGCAAATTAAGTGGAGCTCAATATGCAACGGGTTGCATATTGACAAAACACCACATTGACATATTTAGTTTGATCTCGTTAAAGCTACCAAACAATATTAAATGTTGTTAAACATGGCAAGAGGTGAAGCATAATTAAACTAACTATTTAGGCAAGTTTAAATGAGGCCGGTAATAAGAAACAACAATTCCGGAAAATCCTCATGAGCAATATTTTAGATTCGGTGCTGTTCTGCCCTAAAACATATTTTATTGTTGTTAAACAGGAAAATAAACTGCACCATGTTAAACTAGGCATTTTTCCATCCCAAATACGTATAAAGTTTGTTTAAAACCGAGCTACGGTTATTTAGTTATGAATTAAAGCATTTTAGCATGCATTTAGGCAAATTTAATCAAACAGCATTTTAAACATTTTAACATGGGATGAAAATGGCGTATTATTAATCTGCACAAAATTCTAAGCATTTTACATGTATAAATTATTTTATCCGATGCACCATTTGTGAGTTATTAAATGCATGATGTAAGAGGGGGTTTTCTGTAAAACTGTAATTCCCTGGATAATTAGCAAATTCGCAGAACGGAAAAAAAAACTACTCTGGGCCGAATCTGGCTGGCCCAGCAGGAGGAAGAACAGAGGAAGGGGCACTGGGGTGTGGCCTCACCCATGGGCTTCGGCCCGCTTCGGTGGAGGAGCTGCCACTTGGGGCGCCGGGCCTCGAGCGATTGAGCAGGCGCGATCAACGCTTCGGGAGCGATGACCAGACGATCTGCAGCGCGCTGAACGAGGTCGCAGCGAGCAGGGGAAGCAGAGGATGCAACGGCGCTGCTTGGACTCCAGCGACGACGAGGCGGAGATGACGGATCCGGAGCGAAGATGGTCGAGAACGGGCGCCGTGTCGATCCAATGACGATCGGTCTCCTGCCGAGGTACAGAGAGAGAGACAGGGAAAAATTAGAGGAGATAGCAGAGAGGGATAAGGAAGAAAGAAGAAGGGAGATAGCAGGGCGCGAGGTCCTGCTGCGGGCTTGCTGCGGCCGCTCGAGGAGAGGGCGAGGTGGCGATGGCGTGTGGATGTGCTCCGGTGAGCTACGGCGTGGACAAAGCGAGCGAGCAGGGGAGGCTGCTCGGTCGATGTGGAGGCAGGCGGCGGCTTGGCGCGGAGGCAGGCCAGGTGCACGACGGGGAGGGCGTGGTCGACGCGCTCGAAGCAGGGGAAGCAGGGCGTCTGCGAGGCTGGATCCGGTCGCGGGAGGTCGCCGGTGCTCGGACGGCCGGAGGACACAGGAGGCGGGGAAGCTCGCACGGGCGTCCATGGCGCTCCTGCAGGTGGCGGCGGTCGGAAGGGGCTGAGGGTGCTGCTCACGGCAGCTCCTAGCGGGCAACACACATCGAGAAAGAGAGTGGGATCACAGAAGGAAAGGAGAAATGAGTTAGGGAGGAAGGGAAAGAACAAGGCGCGCGACGGGGCTGGCCTTGCGATGGATCTGGAGCTGCTGCCGCCGGTGGCCCCAAGAAGGCGGGGAGGAGGCGCGAGGGGTTCGGCTGCTGCGATGGTCGGGGATGGATCCCGAAGGAAGCAGGAGGCTGGCGCTCGGTGGTGGTTGGGCGAGGGGATCGAGGGAGATCGGTGAGGGGATCCCGATGAAGAAAATGGCGGCGGCCGAGACGGGATGGATGGGACATCTCCCTAGATTTTAGGGTTGATCTATTAATATAGCAAGTGGGGAAGGTTTAGGGGCTAGCTCATCGCTACGATCGTAATTGGACGGTCGCGAATAAAATAGGCTAGGGAGAGCCCAACAAAGAAAACGGTGATGTTTTGTAGACGTTTGGGGATGATCCGGACACAACGGTAACGACTGCCCGGGTCGGGTTCGGGGGAGTTTCGGACGCGGCGCGCGGGGGGTTTGAGAGAGGTCGACGAAGGCAAGAGGGCTTGACAAAAGATAAACGGAGACAAAGAGAGAAACGGCAACTACAAACGACTACGAGTTTTATGAAAACATGCAGATGCAATGCACATGATGCGATGAGATGAAATGCATGACATGAACACAACACAAAACAAGAGACAAAAACCCCACCACGAAGGAAATAAAATAACACATCTCCGGAAAAGGCAAGAGTTGGAGTTACGAATATGGAAAGTTGCATCCGGGGCGTTACAACACTCCACCACTACGAGAGGATCTCGTCCCGAGATCTAGGATGGCACCGGAGGGAAAAGAAAGAGGAACATAAGAGGTAAAACTAAGTTGCTTCTTTGACGAACGAGTGAAACCATGAAACTTGAGAGGTTGACAAATTGAATGAACGAAAACAACGAAGATGAACAAAGTTGAAAACACTCCGTTAGAAAAGAGGAACACGGGATACGACGAGAACCAAGAGGTTAGGGGACAATAAAAAATTTTAAGCTACTCCGGTTAAAACAAGATGAGAGAGGAAGAATGATATAATTTGGGCAGCACTCCGACTGTAAATGGAAGGAATTGAACATGAACTTGACAAGATGAGAGGATAATTGATGAAATCAACAACACACTGCCTCCGGAATTGAAAGAATGGCACAAGGGGTAAGAAACATTTCAGACCGCTCTCCGGTTGAGAAGGGAGGCAAAACTTGATTAGATGAGAGAACTCGAATGAAAACACGACACTCCGGCTAAAGGATAAGCAAAGAAAATTACATGATCTTGACAAAACAAGATAATTGGTAGAAGAGAGCAACATCACAATGCCTCCGGAAACAAAGCATGATAGTTAGATAGTTGGAATGAATAGAACGAAGAATGAAACCAACATCTCCTACCATAAATGAATTTGAACGAGCATCCTTACGAAGTAGGATTGAACGGAGTTGTTTGAAAAACAACAACGGTAAGAATAAGCTTGTAGCGGGCTTATGGAAACATCTCAAAATTATGAGGTGAGCTTCTGCCACCAACGGAAAGAAATGATTGGATTGATATCAACAAGGAGACGAGAAACTTATTTCACCGGGAGGACAAATGAAAAACTTGGGTCATTTATAAGCACCATAAATAGCAACAATCCTTAGGGAAAGCTTTAGGTGAAATATAACCCAAGATAACTCCAATGAAGAGATTGATGGATTTAAAATACCTCATTCTTGACAATATGTGAAACATGAAGCAGGAGGAGAAATTGCCAAGGATGACATAACACCATCTCAAAAGATAAGGTAGAAAGAATTGCACTTCGGAATGCAAGATGAAGATTACTTGAACTCCTCAAAACAAAACATGTGTTGAGCACCATGTTTATTTTGAGTATAGCTTGGCGGATCATAACTTCGAGAGAAATCTTGAGAACAATTGAAGAATGAAAAGAATCCTTGACGAACCACCATGTAGAACCTCCATGAAGAACTCCGGTAATAAAAGGATGATAAAAAGAAAGAGAAGTTGAAGACACAAGGTGAAGCCTTGCAATAATTTAGATGGAGCTTCGCGACAAGATAATGCGGAAAACTTGGAACTCCGGAAAAGAAAAGATGAACAACTTAGAACCGATAAATGATATCATGAACAACTCCGGAAGAAAAGAATTGAATCACCTCGAGGAAATAAGAATAAGATTTATTGTATGCTTATCCTTCATCAAATTAAATTGATGACAAGCAATGGATTTTACATACTACTTATTCTTCTTGCAAAAGAATTGAGAAGTGGCATAACGCAAACTTGAGAAGGTCTTCATGAACCACCGGTAGGATTCGAAAGAAAGAATGAATTAATATGATAACGAAGGAAGTGAAATCTTGAACGAACCACCATAAGAATTGAAAAATGAACGAAGAAAAGATAAAGAAACACCGGGAAGAATTGGAAAACGAATGAAGATACTTGAGGGGATTTAGATACATGAGAACGAAGAGATCATGAACTGATTAGAGGGTATTTGAACGATGCACCGGTACGACTTGGAGAATGATAACTACACGCTGAGAAAGAAGAATTATGTCATGATGGCCTTCGGAGAAAAGAAATGGAAACAACTCATGAAATACTCCGGATGGTAAGAAAAGAATTCTCGCAATAGAAAACAATTATGAGAGGATGGCATCAAGCTAGAACTATGAATCTTTAAGAGAACGGACCAAGATTGAGAGGAAAACTCTTCTTCTTTTTTCAAATGACGACGAGGAACGCCACCAAAATTACTGAGATACTCCGGTAGAATGGAAAGCAAAGAAGTTGAGCCAACAATGAAAATGATTTGAAATCGATCTTGGAAAGGCATGTGACTGATGAAATTCATTCTTACGTCAAACTTCGAAAAGAATTTGGGAATAGCTCCGGGAAAATTAGAAGAGCCGTAAGATCCTCGAAAAGACCATGGGTTAGGGCCCACTCAAAAGAAACACCATTGAAAAGATTGCTTGAAAAGAGAGATTGCATCGGTTGAATTAAATGGCTTGAAATAGCTTGAAAGGATTACGAATAGAAACTTGAATCTTCTGGGATATCTTCAGCACTCCAGATAACCATGAATAGCAAGAGGTGGATGATTAAGAGGTGCACCGGCATGAGAAAACGTTTGAAACGAGGAAGGGATATGATCGACAAAGCTTGAATTGAATCCACCGGAGAAGAAAAAAGAATGAAGGATGATGAACTTGAAACTGTTGAGCATCTTCATGGGAGATCACCGGATAAGAACATTGGAAGAAAAGAATGAAGAGACTTACCACAAATAAAAGGATATATGATTAAGAAATCTGAGTCCTTGAAGAAAAAGGGTGGAGGGCGGAAAACAAAGGCAACTTGGGATGGATGAAACAAACACCGCTAGAAAAACTTAGAATTGATCTTATGGATGTTGAAATGATCGGATCCACTTAAAGAGAAGCACGCCGTTGGAAAAGAATTAACATGACAATCTCGATGATCAAAAGGATTAGTATCCCCATAGGAATATGAGAACACCGCTTAAGGAAGGTATGGATCAACACTTGACATCAAGCAACTCGAATACCACAAATAAAACAAAACAAAGGATTTGGCTTGCGAATAAGCCGTAACAAATACATATGATAGAGATTTACCCAATCTCATATCATGCATCTGTCGGAAAGATATTCTAGGAGCTACTTGAATTCCCACCTATAAACTCCCAAACTTTCTCGGTTATGCAATCAGGTGTTGGGGATACAGGGACACAAAATATATCACCCAAACTAACAATACCTAGATCCAGCTTGTATCCATCCGTCAACACATAACCAAGAAACCTTCGGAAATCGTGTACCTCAACCTTCGAAAAGCATCCGTTATACAAGCTATGGCAATACTCCCGAACTCGCCCCAATACTGGGTTATCGGGGTTATCTCACCAACAACTGTACAAAAGAGATTTTCGATGTCGGCAAAACTCAGGTATTCCGAATCTGCAACGATAAAATTGTGACGACAACACCTCGGAGCTCAACTCCCCGGGACACTGCCACAACCCCTAAATGTCAGGAGGCACCAAGAACAATGTTCTCGTCACAAGACTATCGGAACGATCCCAAGATACCCGCGTGATCCTAAAAACAAATTCGTGAAATTTGAGGAGAGGAAAGACAAAACATCTACGTCGGAGGCCTCACCAGAGCGACGAAGGGACCGAGGAGTAAAAGAATCCTACTCTCGATATATATAATCCTAAGACTCAAAATAGTTTTCTTCTAGACTCAACAACGGCGAACAAACAAGGGGCTCCTAAGGTCGGCCGAGGCTCGATACCAACTTGTCACGCCTAAGATGCGACCCTATCCTAAAGGAACTCAAGGTCCCACCAAGGATAGAAGCGCATCTTGAAGACGCTTTGCAAGGTGGATATCATTACATCAACATTACATAATAGTGGGGATACATACATAAGGCATACAATGCCACACTAATACAACATCACATCATATACAAGTTCAACATCCGACTACGGATGAAACATAAACAGAAACTCAAACAATATCCACCACGCTAGCCCAGTGCTGCCGACCGAACCTATCCCCGATCGAAGAAGCGTAAGAAGAACTCAACGCAAGCAAGCATCGCTCTCGCGTCATGATCATCGCATAACCTATACCTGCAACTGGGGGTGTAGTAATCTATGAGCCACGAGGACTCAGCAATCCCATTACCATGGGTATCAAGACTAGCAAATCTTAAAGGGAAAGGAAGGGGTAAAGTGGTAAGGTTGCAGCAGCGGCTAAGCATATATGGTGGCTAACATACGCAAATGAGAGCGAGAAGAGAAACAAAGGAACGGTCGTCAACTAGTAATGATCAAGAAGTGATCCTGAACTCCTACTTACGCCGACATAACCCGAAACCATGTTCTCCTCTCGATCAACCCGAAAAGAGACACTCACGATTACGCATTACGGTTGGTGTATTTTAGAATAGTTTGCTTCAAGTTTACTACAACCGACATTAACAAATTCCCATCTGCCACATAACCGCTGCACGGCTCTCGAAAGTTTATACCCTACGGGGTGTCCCAACTTAGCCCATGATAAGCTCTCGCGATCAACGAAGGATATTCCTTCTCCCGGAAGACCCGATCAGTCTCGAATCCGGCTACAAGACATTTCGACGGCAATAAAACAAGACCAGCAAAGCCGCCCGATGCACCGACAATCCCGATAGGAGCTGCACATATCTCGTTCTCGTGGCAACACGGATGAGACTAGCTACGAGTAAAACCAAACCTCGGGTTGCCTCAAGGTGGCCCAGCAGTAGCTGTTCAGGCCAGCACTTAGAGAAGCACCGCCCGGGGGCTAAATAAAGATGACCCTTGGGTTGGCCGACCCAAGGGAAAGGGTGTAGGTGGTGGTGAGGCAAATGGTAAAACCAAGGTTGGGCCTTCTTTGGAGGAGTCTTATTCAAAGCGGTATCGTCAAGGGGTCCCATAAACCACCCAACCGCGTTAGGGACGCAAAATCCGGGAACATAATACCGATATGACGGAAACTAGGGCGGCAAGAGTGGAACAAAATACCAGGCATAAGGCCGAGCCTTCCACCCTTTACCAAGTATATAGATGCATTAATTAAATAAGATATATTGTGATATCCCAACAAGTAAACATGTTCCAACAAGGAACAACATCTCCATGTTCCAACAAGGAACAACCTTCATCTTCACCTGCAGCTAACAACGCTATAAGAGGGGCTGAGCGAAAGCGGTAACATAGCCAAACAACGGTTTGCTAGGAAGGGTGACAAAGGTTAGAGGTTCATGGCAATTTGGGAGGCTTGATAAGCAAGTGATAGGTAACGCAGCATAGCGATAGAGCGAAGCAACTAGCATAGCAATGATAGTAATGAAATCCAAGGTAGCGGTCATCTTGCCTGAAATCCCGCAAGGAAGAAGAACAAGTCCATGAAGAAGATGAACGGGCGTAGTCGAACGAATCCTCACAATCGCAACATTACCGGAACCGAGAAGCAACACCGGAAAGAAACAAACAACATGGTAAATGCACAAGCATAAACATGGCACGATGCACAATCAAGTATGATGCATGTCCGGTTAATGAGGCATGGCATGGCAAAGTGCAACAAACGATACTACAAATTAAGTGGAGCTCAATATGCAACTGGTTGCATATTGACAAAACACCACATTGACATATTTAGTTTGATCTCGTTAAAGCTACCAAACAATATTAAATGTTGTTAAACATGGCAAGAGGTGAAGCATAATTAAACTAACTATTTAGGCAAGTTTAAATGAGGCCGGTAATAAGAAACAACAATTCCGGAAAATCCTCATGAGCAATATTTTAGATTCGGTGCTATTCTGCCCTAAAACATATTTTATTGTTGTTAAACAGGAAAATAAACTGCACCATGTTAAACTAGGCATTTTTCCATCCCAAATACATATAAAGTTTGTTTAAAACCGAGCTACGGTTATTTAGTTATGAATTAAAGCATTTTAGCATGCATTTAGGCAAATTTAATCAAACAGCATTTTAAACATTTTAACATGGGATGAAAATGGCGTATTATTAATCTGCACAAAATTCTAAGCATTTTACATGTATAAATTATTTTAATCCGATGCACCATATGTGAGTTATTAAATGCATGATGTAAGAGGGGGTTTTCTGTAAAACTGTAATTCCCTGGATAATTAGCAAATTCGCAGAATGGAAAAAAAAACTACTCTGGGCCGAATCTGGCAGGCCCAGCAGGAGGAAGAACAGAGGAAGGGGCACTGGGGTGTGGCCTCACCCATGGGCTTCGGCCCGCTTCGGTGGAGGAGCTGCCAGCTTGGGGCGCTGGGCCTCGGAGCGATTGAGCCAGAGGCGCGGTCAACGCGCTCGGGAGCGATGACCACTTGATCAAAGCGCGATCGAGGTCGCAGCGAGCAGGGGAAGCAGAGAATGCAACGGCGCGCTTGGACTCCAGCGACGACGAGGCGGAGATGACGGATCCGGGCGAAGATGGTCGAGAACGGGCGCGTTGTCGATCCAATGACGATCGGTCTCTGCTTTCCGAGGTACAGGAGAGAGAGACAGGAAAAATTAGAGGGAGATAGCAGAGAGGAGAAGGAAGAAAGAAGAAGGGAGATAGCAGGGCGCGAGGTCCTGCCGCGCGGCGCTGCTTGCGGCCGGCTCGAGGAGAGGGCAGAGGTGGCCGGTGGCGTCAGGGATGTGCTCCGGTGAGCTACGGCGTGGACAACGCGAGCGAGCAGGGGAGGCCGCTCGGTCGATGTGGAGGCAGGCGGCGGCTTGGCGCGGAGGCAGGCCAGGTGCACGATGGGGAGGGCGTGGTCAACGCGCTCGAAGCAGGGGAAGCAGGGCGTCTGCGAGGCTGGATCCGGTCGCGGGAGGTCGCCGGTGCTCGGACGGCCGGAGGACACAGGAGGCGGGGAAGCTCGCACGGGCGTCCATGGCGCTCCTGCAGGTGGCGGCGGTCGGAAGGGGCTGAGGGTGCTGCTCACGGCGGCTCCTGGCGAGCAACACACATCGAGAAAGAGAGAGGGATCAGAGAAGGAAAGGAGAAATGAGTTAGGGAGGAAGGGAAAGAACAAGGCGCGCGACGGGGCTGGCCTTGCGATGGATCTGGAGCTGCTGCTCGTCGGTGGCCCCGAAGAAGGCAGGGAGGAGGCGCGCGAGGGGTTCGGCTGCTGCGATGGTTGGGGATGGATCCCGAAGGAAGCAGTAGGCTGGCGCTCGGTGGTGGTTGGGCGAGGGGATCGAGGGAGATCGGTGAGGGGATCCCGATGAAGAAAATGGCGGCGGCCGAGACGGGATGGATGGGACATCTCCCTAGATTTTAGGGTTGATCTATTAATATAGCAAGTGGGGAAGGTTTAGGGGCTAGCTCATCCCTACGATCGTAATCGGACGGTCGCGAATAAAATAGGCTAGGGAGAGCCCAACAAATAAAACGGTGATGTTTTGTAGACGTTTGGGGATGATCCGGACACAACGGTAACGACTGCCCGGGTCGGGTTCGGGGGAGTTTCGGACGTGCGCGCGAGGGGGTTTGAGAGAGGTCGACGAAGGCAAGAGGGCTTGACAAAAGATAAACGGAGACAAAGAGAGAAACGGCAACTAGAAACGACTACGAGTTTTATGAAAACATGCAGATGCAATGCACATGATGCGATGAGATGAAATGCATGACATGAACACAACACAAAACAAGAGACAAAAACCCCACCACGAAGGAAATAAAATAACACATCTCCGGAAAAGGCAAGAGATGGAGTTACGAATATGGAAAGTTGCATCCAGGGCGTTACATAAGTTCAACAATGGAGTGGCATGGACTAAAGGATGTGGGAACTCCTTCAAGGTGCTAAGGACAAAGGATTGGCTCAAGCTTCAAGCTTAAGACTCTTCATATTACATTTTAGTGATCCAAGATCACATAGAGTCTATAGGAAAAGCCAATACTATCAAGGAGGGATGAGGTGTTGCTTAATGAGCCTCTTGCTTCATGTGCTTAGTGATATGCTCCAAAACCCTCAACTACTTTCCCACTTCCACAAAAATGTCCTAAACCTAAAAGTCAAACTCGGCCCCACTGATTCTTTCTATCCGGCGCCACCGAGTTTTGATGTCTTAGCCACTGCCACAAACCCTAGGCAAATCGGTTCTACCGATAGGGATCTTGGTCTTACCGAGATGGGATTGTAATCTCTCTGTGTATGTCCATTATCAAAATTGGACTCACCGAGTTTGAGAATTGGTACTACCGAGATTACAATGCAAACTTTCTGGTTGACTCATTACCAAAATCGGTCCCACCGAGTTTGAGTAATCGGTCTCACCGAGTTTGAGTAATCAGTCTCACCGAGTTTGCCTGACCAACTCTCTGGTTAGCTAATTACCAAAATCGGTCTCACCGAGTTTGTGTAATCGGTCTCACTGAGATTACGTTATGCCCTAACCCTAACCATATCGGTCCTACCGAGATGCAAGTCGATCCACGAAAACCCTAACGGTCACTAGGTTTACTAAAATCGGTCTCACCGAGTTTGTTGATTCGGTCCCACCGAGATTGGTAAATTGTGTGTAACGGTTAGATTTTGTGTGGAGGCTATATATACCCCTCCACCTCCTCTTCATTCATGGAGAGAGCCATCAGAACAAGCCTACACTTCGAGCATCCTATTTTTGAGAGAGAGCCACCTACTCATGTGTTGATACCAAGATATTCCATTCCTACCATATGAATCTTGATCTCTAGCCTTCCCCAAGTTGCTTTGCACTCAAATCTTCTTTCCACCAGATCCAAATCCTATGAGAGAGAGTTGAGTGTTGGGGAGACTATCATTTGAAGCACAAGAGCAAGGAGTTCATCATCAACGCACCATTTGTTACTTCTTGGAGAGTGGTGTCTCCTAGATTGGCTAGGTGTCACTTGGGAGCCTCTGACAAGATTGTGGAGTTGAACCAAGGAGTTTGTAAGGGCAAGGAGATCGCCTACTTCGTGAAGATCTACCGCTAGTGAGGCAAGTCCTTCGTGGGAGACGGCCATGGTGGGATAGACAAGGTTGCTACTTCGTGGACCCTTCATGGGTGGAGCCCTCCGTGGACTCATGCAAGAGCTGTTACCCTTCGTGGGTTGAAGTCTCCATCAACGTGGATGTACGATAGCACCACCTATCGGAACCACGACAAAAACATCCGTGTCTCCAATTGCGTTTGAATCCTCCAAACCCTTCCCTTACTTTCTTGCAAGTTGCATGCTTTAATTTCCGCTGCTCATATACTCTTTGCATGCTTGCTTGTTATGTATTGAAAATGTTAAACTTGTTCCTAAACTCCACTTAAACTTTTAAAAAGGTTAAAAATTGCAACTTTGGTACTTAGTGTCTAGTCACCCCCCCTCTAGACACCTCTTCTCAAGATCCCACAATGACATCTGTCCCAACGGTGAGCCGACACGTGTTTCCTCCAGCCAATGATGATTTTACACGTGGAAAATTCCCATTGGTCCGGGCTGTTAACGGGTTATCGGATCCAAAATCAGACCCAATAGCTTAACGGCGTTCCGTTACGGTGGATGACACGTGTCGGTCACCCTTGACGAAAGCACTTCTGTGACGCGCGATTTATCATCATGGAAGTGGACACTTCTGTGATGATAATTTTGGTAATGTCATGGAACACTTCTACGACAGCACATGTATGACTATCTTGATTCTTTCATAAAATCGTCGTGGATGTACATGCATGACAAAAAACGCGACCTACTGTGACAAACACGTATCATCATGGAAGTGTATTTTTTTGGTAGTGAAGGTCTTGACTCTTGGAGGAGAGTTGCGATTGCACCTCCTTCAGAAGGATCTTTGCTTTCTGCGCCTCCTCCTTGAGGGCCACGGCTTCGTTGGCACTCCCGGCGATCTCTTCTGTCAGTTTGGCCACCTATTGGTCAAGATCAGCTTTGGCAGTCGTGGCAACGGCAAGGTCATCAGCAATCTTCTGCAATTGAGCAGCAGAGTCAGTGGAGAGCGCATCGAGGGCCACCTTATGCTTATCCTCCAGCTCCTTGGTCCGCTGCTGGACAAGGGCCTCCAGTTCCTCATTCTTGCTGCGAAGGGTGGCCTCGAGGTTCTCTTACCGGGTGCCCTTCTCCCTGACGTCCAGAAGTGCAGTGCGCTCCGCCAAACGGGCCTCCCGGGCGGTGACATCCTCTTTCGCCATGGAGATCGTCTCCTGTTGTCGCATAAGAACTTGGAACTGCTTGCCATGCCACTCGCGCAGCTCACTAACCTTGTCCCTCAGTTTCTGATCCACGCTGGTGGTAGAATTGCGCTGTTCCTTGAGTGCCTGCCACTTTTGGCCGTACCGTTTCTGCATATCCTTGATGCCTTTTGCCACGACCTCCCGGAAGGCTGCATCGGCAGGATCGTTGTCTTCTCCAATCTGCTGGGAAAATGGCGCCATGATACGTTGGATCTCCTCATCAAGCTCTGCGCTCGCTGTTGCCGAAGAACCGGGGGCTGCGAGACCTGGCTGGGCAAGCACCAACGCCAATTGGCTTGAAGATGGCTGCGGGGTCCCAGCCGAAGTACCAAACGAGGAAAGGGGGCTCATGGTCTGAAGGCGGATTTTATCTTCAATCACTACCCCCGATCCTGACGCACTGCCGGGGGTCTTCTCTACTTCCTTCGGGGGCTCCTAGATGTCCCCTGCAGCATGTTCCCGCCCCTCCACGGCAGCAATCCTGGCGGCTTCCTCAGCAACATCTTTTCCAATGCTGGCCACCTCCTCCAACAACTCGGGCTCCTCGGCCGATAAAACTGCGAACAAGAACAACGAGAAATGATAAGAATGCAGAAAATTTTGGAAGATCAAAGACTTGGGACAAAAATGATAAAGGCGACAAAAGACTGGAAAATACGAGCAAATTACCTGGAGTTGTTTGCTGGGGAAGGTCTTCGGTTTCCCCGGCAGCATCAATTGTCGGGATGCTACCACCGCCCTCTTCCTCGGTGACCATGGCATCGGCTTGGAATGGTCCTTCCGTGGAGGTCCTCGCCGGAGACCCCTCAGCTTGGGTATCAGGAAGGGTGGATCCCTCCTATAGCACCTCGCCCGGAGGAATCTCCCCTTCTTCTTTGGATGGAGATGGGACGTGTTCCTTGCTACTTCTTAAGCTTGCGTTGGTTTTTCCCTTGAAGAGGAAAGGGTGATGCAACAAAGTAGAGATAAGTATTTCCCTCAGTTAAGAACCAAGGTATCAATCCAGTAGGAGAAGAACGCACAAATCACCAATACCTTCACAAACAATCAAACACTTGCACCCAACGCGATAAAGGGGTTGTCAATCCCTTCAGGGTCACTTGCAAAGGTGAGATTTGATAGAAATAGATAAAACCAAAAAAATGATAAAGTAAATAATTTTGGGTTTTTTGGTTTATAGATCTGAAAATAAAAGATTGTAAAATAGTAGATCAGAAACTAATATGATGGAAAATAGACCCGGGGGGCATAGGTTTCACTAGAGGCTTCTCTCTTGAAGGCAAATAATACGGTGGGTGAATAAATTACTGTCGAGCAATTGATAGAAAAGCACAAAGTTACGACGATATCCAAGGCAATGATTATGTAACATAGGCATCACGTCCGTGTCAAGTAGACCGACTCCTGCCTACATCTACTACTATTACTCCACACATCGACTGACTCCTGCCTGCATCTAGAGTATTAAGTTCATAAAGAACAGAGTAACACTTTCATTAAGATGACATGATGTAGAGGAATAAACTCAAGCAATATGATGTAAACCCCATCTTTTTATCCTTGATGGCAACAATACAATACATGCCTCTCTACCCCTACTTTATCACTGGGTGAGGACACTGCAAGATTGAACCCAAAGCTAAGCACTTCTCCCATTGCAAGAAAAACCAATCTAGTTGGCCAAACAAAATTGATAGTTCGAAGAGAATTACAAAGATATCAAATCATGCATACAAGAATTCAGAGAAGACTCAAATAATATTCATAGATAAGCTGATCATAAATCCACAGTTCATCGGATCTCGACAAACACACCGCAAAAGAAGATTATATCGGATAGATCTCCAACAACATCGAGGAGAACATGGTATTGAGAGTCAAAGAGAGAGAAGAAGCCATCTAGCTACTAGCTATGGACCCGTAGGTCTGTGGTAAACTACTCATGCTTCATCGAAAGGGAAATAGGGTTGATGTAGATGCCCTCCATGATCGAATCCTCCTCCGGCAGGATGCCAGAGAAGGCCCGAAGATGGGATCTCACGGGAACAGAAGGTTGCGTCGGTGGAAAAGTGTTTTCGTGGATGCTTCTGGTGGTTTGGGAATATATGTGAATATATAGGAGGAAGATCTAGGTCAGGAGGTCATCGAGGGGCCCACAAGGTAGGGGGCGCACCCTACCCCCCTGTCGCTGCCTCGTGGCTCTTCTGACTTGAACTCAAAGTGTCCGAGGTGTCTTCTGGTCCAAGAGAAAATCATCGTGAAAGTTTTATTCCGTTTGGTATTCCTTTTCTACGAAATTACAAAACAAGGAAAAACAGAAAATGGCACTCGGCTCTAGGTTAATAAGTTAGTCCCAAAAATAATATAAAATAGCATATTAATGCATATAAAACATTCAAAACAGATAATATAATAGCATGGAACAATCAAAAATTATAGATACGTTGGAGACGTATCATTCCTCTGCGCCATCCTTGGCGGGGGAGACCTGTCCCATACTTCCATGCCGGGGACTGGGCTGAGGGCTCGGCACTAGATCGTTCGTGCTGCTTCCTGCCAAGCTCGTGCCCTCCAAGGGCCCTGATGACTCCACCTGCCTGAGCCGTTTGAATTGGTGCATGAGGGTCTCTTCCTCCTCTTCTTCCCTTTCGAAGACGGCGAACAAGATTGAATCAGCAGATCAGCAAGTACGCAAGACACAAAAAGGAAAGGAAAAGCATCTGCCTTACTCTGAATCTACGAGCATGGAGCTCAGCACAAACTCCATAGGTGGCAGGGGTGCTTTGCTTCTCTTCAGAGTTGGAGGGGCACTGCTTCTCGGCAACTTCAATTCCTGCCGAGGCGCGGGGGCCCCAGTGAGGATGAGTTGCATGAAGAGCTCGAGTCTGATTGGGAGCTGGAGTCGACTCCCATGACTGCTTGACGCTTGGCGGGAGGGGTCTTGGCCTCAGAGAGGCGATAAGAATGCCGGCGCTCCACCTTCGGCTTGTCTCTCTTGGAGGCAATCTTCTTTACCTTCCTGGCAGCAGGCGCAGGAGCAGGGCCACTGTACCCCGGCCAGCCACCCGCCTACGAGGGCACTGATCCAAGACTGGCTTGGGGGCTTGCGAGCCCGCTGAGAGCCACTCCTCATTGGGCTGCTCAATTTCCTCAGCCTCGTCCCCTTCCTGGGCTTCCGCTTCCACGAAATATAAGGCTTCGATCCCGGCAGGCTCAGTCCCAGCAGGGTCATCCCCGGCAGCTTCCCCCATGATAGGTGCCTCACTCCTATCATGGGAGGAGCCCTCGCCTTCGGCTTCCCCTACCCCTTCTTCCTCCACCTTTTCGGTGGCCCGGAATGCTTTATCCTCTTCAATCCTCCTCTTGATGAACTCCGCCTCTACCTTGGAGGTGCGCTTGAACATGTTGTTCTCCACCCTGGTCGCCCTTTCCACCAAGATGGAAGTCCGTTCAAGTTCTGCATCCAGCTCGGGTAGTTGCCAATCGCCTGCAACCCCGTAAGTGTTGCAATCAGACATCCACTTCAAGATCTGGTCCAGGCCAGAGTTGACATTCAGCGTGACAACCCTTTATAACGCCCTCGATGCGGCTATATCTCCCACGTGTCGAAGCACGACTTAGAGGCATAGCCGCATTGAAAGCAATGTCGCAAGTGAGGTAATCTTTTCACAACCCATGTAATACATAAGGGAAAGAGATACATAGTTGGCTTACAATCGCCACTTCACACAATACCTGAGTAATACATTACATCATACAGATACAATCAAGGTCCGACTACGGAACCAAAATAAAAGAAGACTACCCCAAATGCTACACAGATCCCGATCGTCCCAACTGGCTCCACTCTTGATCGATGAAACGAAACAACACAATGAACAAGATCTTCAGCGAGCTCCTCCTTGAGCTCGGGTGCATCACCTGCACGGTTTAAATGGCACACGCAAACTGGTTTTGGAAGTATCCGTGAGTCACGGGGACTCAGCAATCTCACACCCGCGAGATCAAGACTATTTAAGCTTAAAGGTAGGACAGGGTAGTGAGGTGGAGCTGCAGCAAGCGACTAGCATAAATGGTGGCTACATACGCAAATGAGAGCGAGAAGAGAAGGCAAAAGCACGGTCGAACAACTATGATCAAGAAGTGATCCTAGAACAACCTCGTCAAGCATAACTCCAACACCGTGTTCACTTCCGGACTCCCGAGAAGAGACCATCACAGTTACACACGCCGTTGATGTGTTTTAATTAAGATCAACTTCGGTTTTCTACAACCGACATTAACAAATTCCCATCTGCCACATAACCGCGGGCACGGCTTTGAAAGTTCAAACCCTGCAGGGTGTCCCAACAGCCCATGATAAGCTCTCGCGATCAACGAAGGATATTCCTTCTCCCGGGAAGACCCGATCAGTCTCGGAATCCGGCTACAAGACATTCGACAGCAATAAAACAAGACCAGCAAAGCCGCCCGGATGTGCCGACAAATCCTGATAGGAGTCGACGTACCTCGGTCTCGAGGCACACCGGATAAGTCAAGCTACGAGTAAAACCAACCTCGAGTTGCCCGTGGTGGCCCATGAGTCTGCTCGGTTCGGACCAACACTCGAAGGAGCACCGCCCGGGGGCTAAAATAAAGATGACCCTCGGCTCCGAAACCCAAGGGAAAAAGGGCATAGGTGAGGCAAATGGTAAAACCAATGTTGGGCCTTCTGGAAAAGTCTTATTCAAAGCAAACTGTCAAGGGGTCCCATAAATCACCCGACCGCGTTAGGGACGCGAAAATCCGGGAACATAATACCGATATGACGGAAACTAGGCGGCAAGAGTGGAACAAAACACCAGGCATAAGGCCGAGCCTTCCACCCTTTACCAAGTATATAGGTGCATTAATTAAATAAGATATATTGTGATATCCCAACAAGTAAACATGTTCCAACAAGGAACAACATCTCCATGTTCCACCAAGGAACAAGCTTCATCTTCACCTGCAACTAACAACGCTATAAGAGGGGCTGAGCAAAGCGGTAACATAGCCAAACAACGGTTTGCTAGGAAGGGTGAAAAAGGTTAGAGGCTGACATGGCAACATGGGAGGCATGATATAGCAAGTGGTAGGCATCGTAGCATAAGCATAGCAAAAGAGCGAGCATCTAGCAAGCAAAGATAGAAGTGATTTCGAGGGTATGGTCATCTTGCCTGAAATCCCGCAAGGAAGAAGATCAAGTCCATGAAGAAGACAAACGGACGTAGTCGAACGAATCCTCACAACTCCGGAACGAAACCGAAGCTAACGAGAGAAGCAAACCGGAAAGAAGCAAGCAACATGGTAAACAACCATCACATAAACATGTCATGATGCACAACCAAGTATGATGCATGTCCGGCTTAAATATGCATGGCATGGCAAAGTGCAACAAACAATACCACAAATTAAGTGGAGCTCAATATGCAACGAGTTGCATATTGACGAAACACCACATCAATTATTTAGTTCTCACTCGGTTAGGGAACCAACAATATTAAATGTTATTAAACATGGCAACGGGTGAAGCATAATTAAACTACCTATTTAGGCAAGTTTAAATGAGGCCGGAAGCAACAAACAACAATTCCGGAAAATCCCAATGTGCATATTTTTGATTCGGTACTGATCTGCCCTAAACACAATTTTAGAGTTGTTAAACAGGAAAATAAAGTCCACCATGTTAAACTAGGCATTTTTCCACCCCATTTACATATATAATTTATTTAAAACCGAGCTACGGTTATTTAGTTATGAAATAAATCATTTTAGCATGGCATTTAAGCAAATTAATGCAAACAACAATTTTAAACATTTAAATGTTGTTATCATGATGCGGATGACATGTGCAAGTTTTATGCAAATTTAATAAAAGTTGACATGATCATGTTATGAAGCATTTGGTCACCATGGGGGAACGAAAGGGTGCCACGGCGGCGAAACGAAAATGGTGCCACGGCAACATTTCGGTTCCGGTAGCTCATCGAGATGTCGGTGCAAAAGAAAGCGTGACGGAAGCGAGTTGAGTAAGATGGTGGGGTGTTCCCGGTTACCGGGTTCCCACGAGACGATGGCATGGCAACGAGGAGGAACAAGCGAGCGACAAATTCGGACACGGTGCAAAGGGGCATCTCATACAACATATGCATTCGTTCACGGCGGTCATCTCAGTTCTTATACCTTCGAAGCGTGCCTTTTCGGAACGGGTCAAGTTCGGAGGGGAAGTAGTGGTACTCGCGGGTCGTAGTGGAGGTAGACGTTCTCGCGACTGAAGTTGTACACGTTTTGTGGTTGTACACACTCCGTAGATGTTCGGGGTCACGTCAAGGAACTTGACGTCCACGGGTTCTTCGAGGTCGACGGTAGTGGTACACACATCGTCGTGGAAGTAGTGGTTCACGTTTTCTTGTCGAATCAACGGCGGCGGTAGTTGTACACTTGACGGTCTTTGGCGGCGGTAGTTGTTCACGGGTCGTAGACGAACTTGGCATATCCATGCGTAGGGGTACTTGGCGATCCGTAGATGCGCACGGCAATCGTAGTGGTACTTGGCAGCTCCGTGTAGTCGAACTTGACGATCCGAGGGGGTACTTGGCGCATCACCGTGTAGTCGTGCGTTTGTCGGAGAGGATCTTGGCGAAATCCACGTAGGCGTCCTTGGGCTTCCCTGGTTGCCGAGTCTTGGCAGCAACGAGAGGGGCGATGAGGCCAGCAGGGCAGCAAGGGAAGGAGCAGGGGCTCGCTGGGCTACACGGCCATGGCAGGGGCCATGAGAACTTGCTGAAGGAGGAGGGCACGAGCTTCGTGCGGGAGGTGGCTGACGACATGGGGCTCGGCGAGGAAGGCAGGACCGACGGGAAGGTGCAGAGGCTCGGTGCAACGGGGGTGACGCGAGGTTGCAAGGGAGGCGGGCGACGGAGCAAGGCGGCACGGCGGCCGGACTTGGCGCAGGGAGGCGCGGCCATGGCAGGGCTACGGGCGCCATGGGAGGCAAGGCGTGGGGCGTGGGGCGACGCGAGGCAGGGGGCGCCGGAGCTCAGCGGGCGCGATCCGGCGGAGAAGCTTGAGCAGGGGCGGACGCGAAGGAGAGGAAGGAGCGGTCGTCGACCTGCTAGGCTCCGGTGGCGCGGGTCAACGAGGACGACGGGGAGGTCCTGGTGGCGCGGCACCAAGGGCGGCGAGAAGGCCGGGAGGAGCGGCGCTCGGCACCGGTTGGCGCGGAGCAGGGGAGGCGGAGCTCCTGCTCGGAGAGGTGCGGCGCGAGGGCTCTGCTCCTCTCTCTCCCTGTGAGTGGCGGCGCCAGGAGGAGAACGAAGGGGAAAAGTGATCGAGAGGAGGGGGGTTCGAGCGAGAGGAAGGAGATGGGATCGGGCGAGGGAGGACGAGGGGATCGAGCGAGGCTCTCCTGGCGGCGCGGTCGGGAGGAGGTTTCGCTAGGGTTAGGAGCTGGTGGGGCGGCTGGGCCTTGGGAGGCCGCGGGCTAGAGGCCGGCCCAGTGGAGAAGAAGTGGCCAGAGGCCTGGCTGGGCTCTCTCTCTTCTCTCTCTCTTATATTTTTTAGCAGAAAAGAAATAGAGAGAAGAAAAGAAGAGAGGGTTAGGGAAAGAATTTGGGAACGAGGACAATTTTCCCGGGCTCACAAAAATATGAAGAATTTAACAAAAATGGCCCGAGGATTTTTGGTGGAGCTCCGGAAAATGATGAAATAATATTGGCAAGGTTTTGAGGTCAACTCGGAGCAGAAAAGGCATGGGATTTATTTTGCAAGTGGGTTATGGTGATTCCAAAACAATGGAATATTTTATTATAGCTCCCTAATATTGGGACGATATGTTATAAAGAGAAGTCAACCTTCCCTCGATTTAAATAGACTGAAAATCCATACGATTTATTTAGTTGTGTTTTTGAAAATTAAAGATATGATGGCATGATGACATGATGCAATGCAAAAAGAAATGCTAAGAAGAATGCAACAAACAAAACAAATCACACGACAAAACTCGGAAACCCTGGAAGGCAACTGAAGCTCCGGTCTTGGGGCGTCACAACACTCCACCACTACGAGAGGATCTCGTCCCGAGATCTAGGATGGCACCGGAGAAAAACGGGAGAAGAAAGAGGTAAAACTAAGTTGCTTCTTTGGCAAACGAGTGAAACCAAAGAACCTTGAGAGGTTGAACAAAATGAAAGAAAGAAAACAACGAAGATGAACAAGGTTGAAAACACTCTGTTAGAAAAGAGGAACAAGGGATACGACGAGAACCAAGAGGTTTAGAGATAAAATAGATATTGAAACCACTCTGGTTGAAACGAGATAAGAATGAACAAGAATGATATAATTTTGGCAGCACTCCGACTGTAAATGGAAGGAATTGAACATGAACTTGAGAAGATAGGATGATACTTGATGAACTCAACAACATACTGCCTCCGGAACTATTGAAAAATGGCACAGGGGTAAGAAAGATTTCGGACCGCACTCTGGTTGAGAAGGGGGGCAAAACTTGATAAGATGAGAGAGCTCGAATGAAAACACGACGAGAAACTTATTTCACCGAGAGGACAAATGAAGAACTTGGGTCCTTTATAAGCACCATAAATAGCAACAATCCTTAGGGAAAGCTTTAGGTGAAATATAGGCCAAGATAACTCCAATGAAGAGATTGATGGATTTAAAATACCTCATTCTTGACAACATGTGAATCATGAAGCATGAAGGAAAATTGTCAAGAATGACATAACACCATCTCAAGAGATAAGGTAGAAAGAATCGCACTTCGGAATGTAGGAAGAAGAATATTTGAGCTCTTCCCACAAGAATCTTGAGAACGCTTCGAGAATGAATTAAATCCTTGATGAACCACCATGAAGAAACTCCATAAGAACACCGGTAAAGAAAGGATGAAAGAAAGAAAAGAGAAGTTGAAAACACCAGGTGAAGCCTTGCAGTGATAAGATGGAGCTTCGCGATGAGATAATACAGAAAACTTGGAGCTTCGGATAAGAAAGATGAACAAATGAAATCAAGAATTTTGATGAACCTCCGGAATAAGGAATTGAATTTACTAGATGAAACAAGAATAAGAATTACATTATGCTCATCCTTCACCAATTGAATTGATGACAAGCAATGGATTTGGCATACTACTTATTCTCGTAGAAAGGATTAAGATAGATATGGCGCAAACTTGGGAAGGTCTTCAACGAACCACCGGTAGGATTGAAACAACGAATAAATTGATATGATAACAAAGGAAGTGAAATCTTGAACAAACCACCGTAAGAATTGAAAAAGAACGAAGAAAAAGAACGAACCGCCGTAAGGAATTAGAAATGAACGAAGATACTTGAGAGAATTTAGATACATGAGAACGGAGAGATCATGAACTGATTAGTGAATACTTGAATGATGCACCGGTCAGATTTTGAGAACAAGAGCTGAAAGCTGGAATGGATAATTCTGAGATGATGGGCTCCGGAGAATCAAACTGAAAAGACTCCGGAAATGCTCTGGGTGGGTGAAAAGAATTCTCACAATCTAAAACAATTATGAGAGGATGGCAACAAACTAGAACCATGAATCTTGAAGAGAATGGAGCAAGATTAAAGAGAAACTCTTCTTTGGTCTTCAAAATTCGAGAATGACGACGAGAAACACCACCATGAATTGTTGAGGCACTCCGGAATGAAAATTAGAAAGATTGAACCCACGATGAAAAGAATTTGAAAGATCTTGGAGAAAGCCATATGACTGATGAAATCCATACTTACATCACACTTTGAAAAAAATTTGAGAATCGCTCAGGATAACTTAGAAGAGTCGGGTAAGATCACTCGAAAAGACACGTGGGTTAGGGCCCACTCAAAAGAACCACCGTTGAACAATTGTTTGAAATAGATATTGCACCGGTAGAATTAAATGGCTTGAATGAGATAACAATCTTGAAATAGTTTGAACGGATTAAAAATGGAAACACGAATCTTCTGAGATATCTTCAACACTCCAGAACAAATGAATAGCGAGAAGTGAATGATTAAGAGGTACACCGGCATGAGAAAGCATTGTGAAAAGAGGAAAAAGGATAAGATCAACACCGAAAACTTGACTTGAGTCCACCGGAGAAGAAAATTAGAATGGAACAATGATAAGGTTGAAACTTCCTTAGCGTCTTCATGAGAAATCACCGGATAAAACATTAAAGGAAAAGAATGAAGAAACTTCACTCAATAAAATTGATACTTGATTAAGAAATCTGAGTCCTTGAAGAAAAAGGGTGGGAGGGCGGGAAAACAAAGGCAACTTAGGTCGGATGAAACGAACACCGTTGAGAAAACTTAGAATTGATCTCGCAAATGTTGAAATGATCGAATCCACTTAAAGAGAAGCACGCCGGTTGAGAAAAGAATTAACATGACGATCTCGATGATCAAGAAGGATTAGTATTCCCATAGAAATATGAGAACACCGTTTGAGGAAAAGGTATGGATTCAACATTTGACTTCGAAGCAACTCGAATACCACAAATAAAACAAAACAAGGATTTGGCTTGCAGAATAAGCCGGAACAAATACATATGATAGAGATTTACCCAATCCCATATCATGCATCATCGGAAAGATATTCTAGGAGCTACTTGAATTCCCACCTATAAACTCCCAAAACTTTCGGTTATGCAATCTGGTGTTGGGGATACAGGGACACAAAATATATCACCCAAACTAACAATACCTAGATCCAAGCTGTATCCATCCTTCAACACATAACCAAGAAATCCTCGAAATCGTGTACCTCGACCTTGAAAAACATCCGTTATACAAGTCATGGCAATACTCCCTTTTCGCCTCGATCTTTGGGCTATCAGGGTTATCTCACCAACAACTGCACAAAAGAGATTTCGATGTCGGTAAAACTCGGTATTCCAGAATCTGCAACGATAAAATTGTGACGACAACACCTCGGAGCTCAACTCCCCGGGACACTGCCACAACCCCTAAATGTCAGGAGGCACCAAGAACAATGTTCTCGTCACAAAACCATCGGAACTATTCCAAGATACCCGCGTGATCCTAAAATTTTTTAGTGAAATTTGAGGAGAGGAAAGTCAAAACTCTACGTCAGGATGCCTCACCAGAGCGACGAAGGGACTGGGGAGTAAAAAGAATCCTACTCTCCGATATATATAATCCTAAGACTCAAAACATTTTCCGTTCTAGACTCAACAACGCCAGCAAACAATCAAGCAGGGGGCTCCTAAGTCGGGGAAGGCTCTGATTACCAACTTATAACGCCCTCGATGCGGCTATATCTCCCACGTGTCGAAGCACGACTTAGAGGCATAGCCGCATTGAAAGCAATGTCGCAAGTGAGGTAATCTTCACACAACCCATGTAATACATAAGGGAAAGAGATACATAGTTGGCTTACAATCGCCACTTCACACAATACCTGAGTAATACATTACATCATACAGATACAATCAAGGTCCGACTACGGAACCAAAATAAAAGAAGACTACCCCAAATGCTACACAGATCCCGATCGTCCCAACTGAGCTCCACTCTTGATCGATGAAGCGAAACAACACAATGAACAAGATCTTCAACGAGCTCCTCCTTGAGCTCGGGTGCATCACCTGCACGGTTTAAATCGGCACACCAAACTGGTTTTGAAGTATCCGTGAGTCACGGGACTCAGCAATCTCACACCATGAGATCAAGACTATTTAAGCTTAAAGGTAGGACAGGGTAGTGAGGTGGAGCTGCAGCAGCGACTAGCATAAATGGTGGCTACATACGCAAATGAGAGCGAGAAGAGAAGGCAAAAGCACGGTCGAACAACTATGATCAAGAAGTGATCCTAGAACAACCTCGTCAAGCATAACTCCAACACCGTGTTCACTTCCGGACTCCGCCGAGAAGAGACCATCACGGTTACACACGCGATTGATGTGTTTTAATTAAGATCAACTTCGGTTTTCTACAACCGGACATTAACAAATTCCCATCTGCCACATAACCGCGGGCACGGCTTTGAAAGTTCAAACCCTGCAGGGTGTCCCAACAGCCCATGATAAGCTCTCGCGATCAACGAAGGATATTCCTTCTCCCGGAAGACCCGATCAGTCTCGAATCCGGCTACAAGACATTTCGACAGCAATAAAACAAGACCAGCAAAGCCGCCCGGATGTGCCGACAAATCCTGATAGGAGTCGCACGTACCTCGGTCTCAGGGCACACCGGGTAAGTCAAGCTACGAGTAAAACCAACCCTCGAGTTGCCCCGTGGTGGCCCCGCAGGCTGCTCGGTTCGAACCAACACTCGAAGGAGCACTGGCCCGGGGGGGCTAAAATAAAGATGACCCTCGGGCTCCGGAAACCCAAGGGAAAAAGGGCATAGGTGAGGCAAATGGTAAAACCAATGTTGGGCCTTGCTGGAAAAGTCTTATTCAAAGCGAACTGTCAAGGGGGTCCCATAAATCACCCGACCGCGTTAGGGACGCGAAAATCCGGGAACATAATACCGATATGACGGAAACTAGGGCGGCAAGAGTGGAACAAAACACCAGGCATAAGGCCGAGCCTTCCACCCTTTACCAAGTATATAGGTGCATTAATTAAATAAGATATATTGTGATATCCCAACAAGTAAACATGTTCCAACAAGGAACAACATCTCCATGTTCCACCAAGGAACAAGCTTCATCTTCACCTGCAACTAACAACGCTATAAGAGGGGCTGAGCAAAGCGGTAACATAGCCAAACAACGGTTTGCTAGGAAGGGTGAAAAAGGTTAGAGGCTGACATGGCAACATGGGAGGCATGATATAGCAAGTGGTAGGCATCGTAGCATAGGCATAGCAAAAGAGCGAGCATCTAGCAAGCAAAGATAGAAGTGATTTCGAGGGTATGGTCATCTTGCCTGAAATCCCGCAAGGAAGAAGATCAAGTCCATGAAGAAGTCAAACGGACGTAGTCGAACGAATCCTCACAACTCCGGAACGAAACCGAAGCTAACGAGAGAAGCAAACCGGAAAGAAGCAAGCAACATGGTAAACAACCATCACATAAACATGTCATGATGCACAACCAAGTATGATGCATGTCCGGTTTAAATATGCATGGCATGGCAAAGTGCAACAAACAATACCACAAATTAAGTGGAGCTCAATATGCAACGAGTTGCATATTGATGAAACACCACATCAATTATTTAGTTCTCACTCGGTTAGGGAACCAACAATATTAAATGTTATTAAACATGGCAACGAGTGAAGCATAATTAAACTACCTATTTAGGCAAGTTTAAATGAGGCCGAAGCAACAAACAACAATTCGGAAAATCCCAATGTGCATATTTTGATTCGGTACTGATCTGCCTAAACACAATTTTAGAGTTGTTAAACAGGAAAATAAAGTCCACCATGTTAAACTAGGCATTTTCCACCCCATTTACATATATAATTTATTTAAAACCGAGCTACGGTTATTTAGTTATGAAATAAATCATTTTAGCATGGCATTTAAGCAAATTAATGCAAACAACAATTTTAAACATTTAAATGTTGTTATCATGATCGGATGACATGTGCAAGTTTTATGCAAATTTAATAAAAGTTGACATGATCATGTTATGAAGCATTTGGTCACCATGGGGAACGAAAGGGTGCCACGGCGGCGAAAGCGAAAATGGTGCCACGGCAACATTTCGGTTCGTAGCTCATCGAGATGTCGGTGCAAAAGAAAGCGTGTGAGCGAGTTGAGTAAGATGGTGGGGTGTTCCGGTTACCGGGTTCCCACGAGACGATGGCATGGCAACGAGGAGGAACAAGCGAGCGACAAATTCGGACACGGTGCAAAGGGGCATCTCATACAACATATGCATTCGTTCACGGCGGTCATCTCAGTTCTTATACCTTGGAAGCGTGCCTTTTGAACGGGTCAAGTTCGGAGGAAGTAGTGGTACTCATGGTCGTAGTGGAGGTAGACGTTCTCGACCGAAGTTGTACACGTTTTGTGGTTGTACACACTCCGTAGATGTTCGGGGTCACGTCAAGGAACTTGACGTCCACGGGTTCTTCGAGGTCGACGGTAGTGGTACACACATCGTCGTGGAAGTAGTGGTTCACGTTTTCTTGTCGAATCAACGGCGGCGGTAGTTGTACACTTGACGGTCTTTGGCGGCGGTAGTTGTTCACGGGTCGTAGACGAACTTGGCATATCCATGCGTAGGGGTACTTGGCGATCCGTAGATGCGCACGGCAATCGTAGTGGTACTTGGCAGCTCCGTGTAGTCGAACTTGACGATCCGAGGGGGTACTTGGCGCATCACCGTGTAGTCGTGCGTTTGTCGGAGAGGATCTTGGCGAAATCACGTGGCGTCCTTGGCTTCCCCGGTTGCCGAGTCTTGGCAGCAACGAGAGGCGATGAGGCCAGCAGGGCAGCAAGGGAAGGAGCAGGGCTCGCTGGGCTACGGCCATGGCGGGCCATGAGAACTTGCTGAAGGAGGAGGCACGAGCCGTGCGGGAGGTGGCTGACGACATGGGGCTCGGCGAGGAAGGCAGGACCGGCGGGAAGGTGCAGAGGCTCGGTGCAGCAGGGGTGACGCGAGGTTGCAAGGGAGGCGGGCGACGGAGCAAGGCGGCACGGCGGCGGACTTAAGCGCAGGAGGCGCGCCATGGCAGGGCTACGGGCGCCATGGGAGGCAAGGCGTGGGGCGTGGGGCGGCGCGAGGCGAAGCGCCGGAGCTCGGCGGGCGCGATCCGGCGGAGAAGCTTGAGCAGGGGCGGACGCGAAGGAGAGGAAGGAGCGGTCGTCGACCTGCTAGGCTCCGGTGGCGCGGGTCAACGAGGACGACGGGGAGGTCCTGGTGGCGCGGCACCAAGGGCGGCGAGAAGGCCGGGAGGAGCGGCGCTCGGCACCGGTTGGCGCGGAGCAGGGGAGGCGGAGCTCCTGCTCGTAGAGGTGCGGCGCGAGGGCTCTGCTCCTCTCTCTCCCTGTGAGTGGCGGCGCCAGGAGGAGAACGAAGGGGAAAAGTGATCGAGAGGAGGGGGGTTCGAGCGAGAGGAAGGAGATGGGATCGGGCGAGGGAGGACGAGGGGATCGAGCGAGGCTCTCTGGCCGGCCTTGATCGGGAGGAGGTTTCGCTAGGGTTAGGAGCTGGTGGGGCGGCTGGGCCTTGGGAGGCCGCGGGCTAGAGGCCGGCCCAGTGGAGAAGAAGTGACCAGAGGCCTGGCTGGGCTCTCTCTCTTCTCTCTCTCTTATATTTTTAGCGAAAAGAAATAGAGAGAAGAAAAGAAGAGAGGGTTAGGGAAAGAATTTGGGAGCGAGGACAATTTTCCGGGCTCACAAAAATATGAAGAATTTAACAAAAATGGCCCGAGTATTTTTGGTGGAGCTCCGGAAAATGATGAAATAATATTGGCAAGGTTTTGAGGTCAACTCGGAGCAGAAAAGGCATGGGATTTATTTTGCAAGTGGGTTATGGTGATTCCAAAACAATGGAATATTTTATTATAGCTCCCTAATATTGGGACGATATGTTATAAAGAGAAGTCAACCTTCCCTTGATTTAAATAGACCGAAAATCCATACGATTTATTTAGTTGAGTTTTTGAAAATTAAAGATATGATGGCATGATGACATGATGCAATGCAAAAAGAAATGCTAAGAAGAATGCAACAAACAAAACAAATCACACGACAAAACTCGGAAACCCTGGAAGGCAACTGAAGCTCCGGTCTTGGGGCGTCACACCCTTGCCTGCAATTTGAATGGCCCAACGCTTCCGAACAATTGTCCGCACAGCCAAGCGTGGCCATAGACTGACAAGTTGTTGGTTAGGCCCGGGTATAGGCGCATCCTGTCCCCCGCATCTCCATACCGCCAAGCAAATCTGTCCCTCTTCTGCAGCGGCTCAATGCGGTGTCGGAGGAAATCGGCTCCCACTTGTTCGATGGTTAACCCAACAGCCTTCAAACGGGTGATCTTGTTCAGTGTCGGCGAAGCCTATCGTCGGTGGGGCTAAATTCCCTCCAGTCGTTGCCGCGCACACTGCACTCCATCCGTGCCTGGCAAAACTCTGGGGCCTCCTCGTCCTGGATCCAGCACCAGTCTGCCCGCCACTCCTCCCATCTATCGCGCTGCTGACCAGGAAGGTAATCCCAAATTTCTGTCGCCACCCGAGGGATCTAGCTTATGTTCCCGGAATGGTGGACCTTGTTCTCCACCTGCGGGACGAAAAAAATGCCTGAACATATCCACATTGGGTGCGACTCCAACAAAGTTCTCTCACAAATGAGCGAAAATCACCATACACGCCATTGCATTTGGCGTGAAGTCTAAAAGGTGGAACCCGTACACCACCACCATCGCCTCAAAGAAATCCAAGAAGGGGGGACATAGGCCACAGAGGAAATATGCACAGGAGAATCGGTACGAGTTCGGTGGATCCTTTTTCCCCTCGGCAGGACCTTGGGTGCCCCATGCCCCTTTGGAACTTCCCTCCCCCACTGCCCCACATGTATCCATACCTCGCAACCAGGGCATCGCTGTCCAGATTCGATGGGAAGAAGACAACATATCCACTTTGCTTCTTATCCAGCTCTGCTGCTCTCTTCTTGCTCCCCTCCGCGGCCACCTCCTTCACGGTGGTCGCCTGCTTCCCCTTGGCAGCGGCGGTTTTCTTTCCCATCCTCACAAGTTGTGGTGGAGATGGAAAGAGGAGAGCTGGACGGGGATCGAAGGCGAATGTGGGCGAGGGGGCGGTCGCTCGGCTTGAGGAAAAAGATGATGGAGGGCGAAACGGACGCTAATGAGTAGTGCCCCTTCATGTTTTTCTCTTTTTAAGGGAAAAGAACGTGGGGAGAAGCGCGACCCGTCGCTGTTTTCTGCCAGAAAGTTGTCATTTTACATTAGCTGCTACGGTCCCACGACCTGCAGTAATTACGCGGAGTGGACGTTGGTCGATCGGTCATCATGACGAACCGCTGCACGCACAGCGTTCCTTCGACACGTGTCCATGCACTGTTTGGGGCGTAACTCAACGTGCCCGGCGACACGTATGGCTCAGGCCTGGGGGCTTCTGTTGGGGTACACAAACAGAGGTGTATGTTTCC
The DNA here is from genome assembly GCA_021605205.1 of Aegilops longissima. Lineage (NCBI taxonomy): Eukaryota > Viridiplantae > Streptophyta > Magnoliopsida > Poales > Poaceae > Aegilops > Aegilops longissima. Next base: position 223,682,085 of record CM038682.1, read on the forward strand.
CCTGACTTGTGCATGGACAGCAAGCCTCCACCACGGCAACGCCAAGCTTCCAAGACAAGACCAAGCTAAAGAAATGGCTCTTTGAGGAATCAAGGGGCAGATCAAGAAGACCAAGACAAGTCGAAGGAGCAAAATATCACTAAGGAAAAACCTCCCTTACCGGGTAGGCGAGCCCGGTCAGGTCGAGGCCACGCCAAAGACAAGTCTCAAGACTCCCCGAGCAGGCTTGCCGGGGACACCGAGGGCGGATTACCCCGCCAAGACACCACCGCTCCACCGCACAGCAACTCAAGTCACTTATTTGTGCGGTGTCGAGCCCCCAAGTGATTAAGTGGATGTCCTCTGGCACGTGGCAGCCATTTCAGGAGAGGATTCACCCTGCATGACACTCGTCCAGAGGCGTGTCAGGTAGACAGGGCGAGAGAGGCTAAAGTGGCGCGGCAAGGCTTGCCGGGCTACTCCCACGACGTGACACTAAGTGGTGCATTTAATGCGCCTTATCCTGTCTGTAGAGTTAGGTATGATAGCACTGTTTGCTATCTAATCAGTGTGTAATGACTGATTTGCCACTGTGGTAACCCATTAGCATATGAAAGGAGGGCCATGGCGACCTAAAATAGGATTTCGTACCCTTGTACACTCTTACGTGCGTAGTTGCTCTCCCTAAGGCGACCTTGCCGGGCTTGAGCGTTGTGTATTCGTCACGTTCCTCCATCAAATCCACCAAAGCAGGAGTAGGGTTTTACGCTTCGCAGCGGCCCGAACCTGGGTAAAAACCACCGCGTCACCATTGCCGTGCTGCTCCTATGGTCTCCGCTCTTTGTGCAATATGCCCCTCCCCCTTGCCGAATCACAAGGGGCCAATGGCCCCATAGGTGATCGTGTTCCACCATGACAGCGTCACCTCATCAACATATGCGGCGGCTTCTTGCTCTGCCTGCATGGCGCGGCTACGCGCGCGTCAACGGCGGATGGCGCAGTCGCAGACACTGGAGGTGTTGTACGACACGCAGCGTCGAGGGCAGCGACGATGCCAGTGCCGCCGTGCTCCCCGACAAGCCGGCGTGGAGCAACTTGGCACTCTTCCTCGAGCTGGATTGGAGTGGCCAGCTGCGGAACCACGCGCTGGCTTAGGGCGGAAACTGGCTTCGTCGGGCTAGGCGAGGTAGGTGGAGCAGCGAGCTGCCTCGCTCGTAACTGCTGGGCTCGGCGGGCCACCCGGAAGGCTTTTATGCCGGAGAACATCTCTTCCTGCTCGTCAGATGCCGCCGAAAGAGTGGAGAAATGGTGGAAGGAGGAGCTTGGCCGGCGTCCCACTCCTGAAAGGACGTGTGGCCGGAGTGCGTTTCTGGCATTCCATGCGGGTTTAAATGTAGGTGTTTGAATGCGGCGAGGAGGCGGGCACAGCTGGGAGTGCAGTGGGCGGCGCCCTTGGTCGGTGCGCCACTACAACGGCGGACGCAGTGGAGGGTAACTTATAGACTCATTTTGCACTGGGAAGCGCTAAGTGATAGTAACATATCATGTTACTCTGTTTGCCTCTCTCCTCATTAACTACTTGCCACCTCACCATTTGCTTATATGGCATCTATGTTACTACCTATGTTACTCCCACTATGACTACCTTGAGAGGTCGCGTCCACCCTGACCCCCTTGACCATGTACCTTGACCGTGTACGTCCGGCTTTGAGCACAACATTACCCTTAATGGACCTTCACGGTGTACGTCACCTTGTGTCCAGATCTGAGATGCCATTGCCACGTGTACCAGATGAATGACTCCAAGTTCGACCCCCGTGATGCTAGGTGCGAGCCAAGGAACACTATTGGAGAGACCCCCCTCATATTTTTTCTACATTGGTCATTTGATTCATATGATAGAATGATATAGGATTTTTTTGGTACACTCCAACTTTTTTTCACTTCCTTTGTTTTTCCTGTGTCAAGCACTGTGTTAATGCTATGGGATTGAAGTGTACATGCCACTCCAATCTGTTATTTTTCCTATTCCTACGTTTTAAGTTCCTACGGATGAAAGAAAAGAAAGGGAGAAAGTACTTGCTCTAAATGATGTGCCGCTGCAAGAGCTTCCTATATTAAGTAACCATGCTTCAAAAAGGTGGCCCGGCTTAAGGTTAGTAGGTGACCGTGCGCTTGGCTCTTTGCCTCTTCCGGAATTCTAACAATGATGATGGTACTACAGTATATATACTTCTAGCAATCTGACACCGAATGAACTGTTGCACGTCCACCGCTTGTATAAAGCCCACTATTGTAAGCAAAAGCTTCTCCTCGTGCTGCGAGCCACTACACGCGCGTGGGCGAGGGAGATGACGTAGTGAGCAAGCTTCTCGTCGTTATGCTAGTTGACGGGACACATCAAAGTTATTTAGTACTCTCTCCAAAAGGGCCGGCCATGTCCATGGCAACCATCCCGTGTCTGTCTACATACACGATTCACGTGCCATCGAGGAGAAAAAATATTGCATAGTACGTGCCATCGAAGTGCACGACTCACGTATGCACTGCACCTTGCTGCTAGATGTCCCGTGTGTTGGCAAAAGGAGGAACAAAGCTCATGTAAAAAAGAGTGGAAGAACAAATATTCCCAACGACTGAGAAGGAGCGAGGAACCTCGCGGTGGAGCGTCTGCAGTCATAATATTTTATATTATTCAGCGATATAAATCAACCAAATCTCTCCACATTCCTATACCATTCTATAGTGTGAGAATAAATTTGAATGTAAGCCATTGATTCACTCTATCCAATGGTCATAGTTGAAAAATCCAAACAAAACCAGCCATTGGATCAACTCTTTAGCACTCAAATTGTTGCCACCTTGCACATCCTGGTGCAACACAGAAACTACCGCGCCATCTGGTGAACTATCCTGGACATGCCGTAGTAGAGACTTGCAGGGCACATGCTCATGCAACATGTGGGTTCACAACTTCACATACTGTCGTAGTCAGCTTGCCCATTTCTTTTTTTTACTTTTCTCTAAGAAGTACTCCCTCTGTAAACTAATATAAGAATGTTTAGATCACTAATTTAGTGATCTAAACACTCTTATAGGGAGTACAAGCCTGCCATGTACGTGAATAAATCTTGGTTGTTGCACTTACGTACGTGGAAGGACATGGTGTCCAATCTCCATTTAGTTACTAATTTTGTGTTACCAAAGAAACATGTGGTTCATTTTTAAATTAAAGTAGTCAAAACCAGCATGGAACTAATCAGTCACATTGAACATTCTTTTCTACCCGCAAAAAATGAACATTTTGTATTGATATATTTGCAAAAAGATATATTCATAATCTCACATGTTATTCTCGACTACCCAAATGTTAATTTATTACTATTTAGAGCATGCACAGTGCTTGATAAGACTGTTTTATCTTAAGACTGTCACGTAATCTAGAGGAGACATCAAAATATGTTGTAGTGGGTTATTTTTAGTCTTATCTTTGATAGGGCGATATTTATAAATATTTGGTGAGACATAATGTTGGTAAGAGATTCACTCTATCCTATTGTCATACTTGGAAAATCCAAACAAAACCAGCCATTGGATCAACTCTTTAACACTCAGATTGTTGCCACCTTGCACATCCTGCTGCAACGCAGAAACTACCGCGCCATCTGGTGAACCATCCCGGACATGCTATCGTAGAGACTTGCAGGGCACGTGCTTATGCAACATGTGGGTTCACAACTTGACATGATGTCGTAGTCAGCTTACCCATTTCTATTCTTTACTTTTCTCTAAGAAGTACTCCCTCTGTAAACTAATATAAGAGTGTTCAGATCACTACTTTAGTGATCTAAACACTCTTATAGGGAGTACAAGCCTGCCCTGTACGTGAATAAATCTTGGTTGCTGCCCTTACGTACGTGGCAGGACATGGTTTCCAATCTCCATTTAGTTACTAATTTTGTGTTACCAAAGAAAACACGTGGTTCATTTTTAAATTATAGTCAAAACCAGCATGGAGCTAATCAGTCACATTGAACATTCTTTTCTACCGAAAAAAATGAACATTTTGTTCTGATATATTTGCAAAAGAAAAATATTCATAATCTCACATGTTATTCTCGACTGCCCAAATTTTAATCTATTACTATTTAGAGCATGCACAGTGCTTGATAAGATAGTTTTATCTTAAGACTGTCACGTAATCTAGAGGAGACATCAAAATATGTTGTAGTGGGTTATTTTTAGTCTTATCTTTGATAACGCGATATTTATAAATATTTGGTGAGACATAATGTTGGTAAGACATCATCTATTAATCGAGAGAATACATGCATTTTCTTATGGTCTCTCTCATCCACCTCATCATTTATTCTACATGGCAGTCCAATGATAATACCATTACAAACACGTAAAACCGGTTACCATTATTTTTGTAAGTTGGTTGTAATGTTACCTGCAATTAAGTAATAAAAAATGTGTAATGAGGTGTAACAACATCTCTATATCACTGGGGGAAAACATCTATAGGTTTGGCATGTGTATTTTAATTAGGTATATGTTTCTGTATGATAATTGACGTGCAACGCCAAAACACATCATACATCGCCCACCTCACGCATTCACCATATTCCTCGACCTCCGTGCGACACCTAGTTATAGTATACCCAGCAGCCCGCATCGCTTCTCGCTCCTCGTCCTTATAGCCAGCTGACTATACCTTATTATAATTGCTCTTTGAGCAAAGGGCCTCCCTAGGCCCGCATTAATTTCCTGGGCATGCTTCTTTCTACTTAATTTTGCATGCACTTTGAGCATGTTGGCAACTTCACTGTTAGCTTGCTGGCTCACCTTGCAATTGACGTTGACGCATTGCAGCACTCCTGCAAGGCCCATAGGTTAATTTGAGAACAAGTACACATAGGTTAATTTGACATACATGACTTATAAGTTGACATAAGTCATATCACTTTTTTTGGAAACATGTCGTAAAGTAACAAGATAGACCTTCGATTAACATGTGTTGAAAAATGACTCATCTTGCAATTGACGCTGACACATTGCAACACTCCTGCAAGACCTGGAGGTTAATTTGAGAACAAGTACACCGAGGTTAATTTGACATACATGACTTATAAGTTTGGCAGAAATCATATCACTTTGTTTGGAAAACATTTAATTGCCTTGAATGTATATAGTGCTCCGTCCTATTAGTTGAATTAAGCTCGAGGTCCTTGTTTTGGAAACATGTCGTAAAGTAACGGGATAGACCTTCATTCAAGCCAATCAACATGTGTTCAAAAACAAAAATTATCAAAAAGTAACGGGATAGACCTTCTTCAAGCCAATCAGCATGTGTTTAAAAAACAAATAATATAAAAAATTAAAAAACAAAGACCTCGAGGTTAATTAAACTAATAGGATGGAGCACTATATACATTCAAGGCAATTAAATGTTTACAGTGACCCATCAAATCAGTTAATTTAACATCGAGGCCACTTCCCATCCGGTCACCCATCTGATGACTACTCCAGTCTCAGCATAGTTAACTTGAGAGTTCTGTTAGATGAGCTCTCGGTAAGGAAGCTGGTCCTTGTTGTTGTAGGATGCCTCTTTGCATCCTTTATAGTGTACCCGGATAACCGCATGTTGTCGCCCAATGGTCAATGCCACGTCCCCTGCGAATGTAGAAGCTTCCCTCCCTTGTCTAGCTGGTTCGCGTGTTTTCCCTTGTTTTTGCTGCCTGCCCACCTATAGAACCGCCTCGTGCCGGCCAATTCCTCTCCAAACACCTAGGGAGGCGGTTGAACCGAACAAGTCTAGACATGTTTCTAGTGGATACGTTGACTCTGACAAAATAATTGACTACCACATTGGTATACATGAGCATGGGGCCCACTTGTCAGTGTGCTGGACGGAGGAAAAAATGCAAAGACAAAATGGAGCGCGGAAGGGTGTGAATCGATTGGCTCACGTGTGATGACCACTAGAGCAATCCACTCAGATTGTACGTTAAAAAATTCGTGCAAACACGGCCGATTATACTGTGAGTAGGTGATCGTGCGATTGGCTCTTCGCCTCTTCTGGAAGTCGAACAATGATGATGGTACTACAGTGTATATACTTCTGGCAATCTGACACTGAATGAACAGCTGCAAGTCCACCACTTGTATAAAGCCCGCTATAGTTGTAAGAAAAAGCGTCTCCTCGTGTTGCGAGCCACCGCGTGCGTGTGGGCGAGGGAGAGAGCGTAGCAAGCAAGCTTCTCGTTGTTCTACGAGTTGACGGGACACATCAAAGTTATTTAGTACTCTCTTCAAAAAGGGCAGACCATGTCCATGGCTACCATCCCGTGCTCCGTCTACATACACGATTCACGTGCCATCGAGGAGAAAAAATATTGCATAGTACGTGCCATTGAAGTGCGCGACTCACTTACGCACTGCTTATCTCCATTTTCTTGCATGACACGTCCACCTTAATGCTAGATGTCCCGCATGTTGGCAAAAGGATGAACAAAGCTCACGTCTAAAACAAAAGACTGGAAGAAAATAGATTCCCGACGACCGAGAAGGAGCAAGGAACCTCGCGGTGGAGCGTCTGCACTCATAATATTTAATATTATTCAGCCATATAAAATCAACCAAATCTCTCCACATTTAACCGAAAGAGTCTGAAACACATCATACATGGCCCACCTCACGCATTCACCATATTCCTCGGCGTCCATCCGACACCTAGTTATAGTATATCCAGCAGCCCGTCGCTTCTCGCTCCTCGTCCTGATAGTCTGTGCGACACCTAGTTATAGTATAACCAAAAGAGTACTTGCTCTTTGAGCAAAGGACCTCCCTAAGCACGCATTAATTTCCTGGGCATGCTTCTTTCCACTCAATATTGCATGCACTTTGAGCATGTTGGCAACTCCACTGCTAGCATGGTGGCTCATCTTGCAATTGGCGCCGACCCATTGCGGCACTCCTGCAAGGCCCAGAGGTTAATTTGAGAACAAGTACCTCGAGGTTTAATTTGACAGACATGTCTTATAAGTTGACAGAGGTTATATCACCTTTTTAGAAACATGTCATAAAGTTACGTGATAGACCTTTGATTAACATGTGTTCAAAAAACAAAAATTATCAAAAATTACAAAACAAAGACCTCGAGGTTCAACTAATAGGACGAAGCACTATAAATGTTTAATTGGCTTAATTAAACCTTTACAGTGACCCGTCCAACTAGTTAATATCGAGTCCACTTCCCATCCAGTCACCCACTTGATGACTACTCCCGCCTCAGCATAGTTAACATGAGAGTTCTGTTAGATGAGCTATCGGTAGGGAAGCTGGTCCTTACTGATATAGGATGCATCTTCGTATCCTTTATGGCCCACCCGGATGACCGCCTGTTGCCGGCCAATGGCCAATGCCACGTTCCCCGCGAATGTAGAAGCTTCCCTCCCTCGTCTAGCTGCTTCCCGCGTTTTCCCTTGTTTTTTGCCGCCTGGCCAAGGTTGTAAAATCCTAGCGGCGAGATCTGCACCGCCGATCTTCACCGACTCTCCTTCCGCTGCGCTTTGAGGCAGAAATAATCAGATCAAACCTTGTATGCATCTTCATAGTGGTCCTGGGCGTGCTTGTAGTATGGATTTTTTTTGTTTCCTGTTGCGTTACCCTACAGCATGCATAGACTTCTTCCCGTCGGCGGCAGCGACATGAGGGCAACTAATCTGTTGTGCGGCCGCCGGTGCTGCTAGGGTTCCCCCGAGTCGTCTGGGGCGGCGGGGGAGGAGGGGTCAAATTCCACCTCAGTTCGGGTGATGTTGTGGGCTCGCAGTTGGAAATTCCTATTTGACGTATCACAGAACGGGCGATGGGTAATGCGCCAGCTCCAATAAGAGATATGTACACTTTGATAGGACCTCTCTTCTTCAATAACCCAAGTACTAGTCGTTAGCAGAAAAAATTGGTACTGGTTTTTATGTTATTTTCTTCCATTAGTTTTTCTTTTTCTATTCTCTTCTTTCCCCATTTTAGTTTTATCTTTTGATTTCTCTTTTTCTTTGTCATTTTTCTACCTTTTAAACTTCATGAACATTTTGAAATGCATGGATTTTTAAAATTTTGCAGATATTTTTAGGATAAGACTTATTATCAATTTCATCGATTTTTAAACGCATGAAGAATTTTGAAATTCAAGAATATTTTTAAAATTGTGAACAATTTATTGGAATACATAGACATTTTAAAAAAAACACAAGTTATATTTTTAGAAAATCTCAAAGGTTTTAGATTTTTGACCTTTCTAGAAATTCTTAAACCTTCTTACAATCTTGCATTGATATATCTTTTAAATCTGGCAAAACGAAACCTGCAATGAGTTACCAACTAGAAAATCCTTGGGTTCCTTGCTCACGTAGCAGTGTGCTTTCATTTTTGGACTGTGTGGCTTTCGAGCAATTCTAGACCTACTAAAGGTTAGTTAAGTGTATTTTACATACGAGAAGTGCAGGGCTGCACGCAGCGGCGTATGAAGGCACGGCATCGACGGTGCATGGCCCTTCGCGATTCGCATCAAATGGCATGCTAGTTAGAGTATAGGAAACGGTGGACTTTGGATGGCAACGTATATGCATTAGATTGGAGCACGCTGGCAGTACAACCTGACAGTCTGACACCAAGGAAGGACATTCTGCAAATGGCAGTACAAGGCTGTTGCCCGAAGCACTGTGTAACGTAACCTTTTATTTATCACGCCTATTTAAACACCATCCACCAATAAGACAGAGTGCACACTCGCACACGTTGTACAGCAAGCGGGCAGCAATGAAGCCGAGGGATGGCCGAACGTGACGGACGCTGAAGGACCGGCTGCAAAATAAACATATTAGACTATTTGTTCACCAAGTGAGCAGCGTGTCGTTTGTTTTTTCGTTGGGCAAGATGATGAATGCATGCAACGCCATCATGTAACCTCATTTCGAAATTAACGTTGAATTAAAGAAAACCACATTCCACACTTGTTAAGCTAGTACTAGCAGCGACGCGGCCTGCATGCATCAAACATCGAGGCATGCAGTGCGAGCCATGCACTAGCGTCCATGCCAATGGCCGCGCGGTCAGAATGACCCACGACATCTTGTCAGAGAGGCAGCCTACACACGCTATGTTGAAAAATTCAACTCCACCCTCTAGCCGCACCCGCATTGAATGCAGAACCTCTCCCACACAGTTGTAGATGAAACAAGGTGCATTGCTCGCCGCATTGAAGGTTTTCTTGATTTCTTCGGGCGACGTCGCAAGCGCACTCCGCCACGCAGCAAGATAAGATCTCGTCCCCAGTTCGTCCATCGCTCTAGCTCCCTTCCTCACTTCGCCCAACAAATTAACCGGCACATGTCCATCTGTAAGACCGGCGCCGACCAACAGCGGAACGTAGAAAAGAAGAGTTTTACTCATCTCTTGCCCGTCGCCGGTGCCAGCGCTCTGGGCTGGGATTCGCCATGAGTAGATCCAGCCGGACCTTAGGCGGCCCTTTTTCCGTTCCAGCAGGTCTGCATGCTAGGTGCAACTGATGAGAACGAAGGACCGACTAACGTAGGTACACGCAACCTAGTCTATGTGGCCCAGACGCTTTAGTAAAACCAAATCAGGCCCGCATGGTACAAAAGTCCATATGTCAGATGCGTACGGCAGGGGATGAGCCCACCTAGCTTGACGTGACCATCGTATTCGTTTGTATATAGCGATGTATGACGCCGAGGTCATTTCCGCAGCTAGTTAATGCATGGATCAGCTCGATGAAGCATGCGGCTGGATATATGGTTTCAGATGCCGCTGCGTGCAGGACGTCCTCTCTCTTTTACATACTTGCTGATGTGAAGTATTGGGGTTGGAAAAAGGGGAAGAAAGGGGCCCATCGAAGTGAAAACCTTTTGTAGGTGTAGTATTAATGTGTAGCTTTCAAAGTGGTATAAAGGTCCCTATTTACTTTTTGTTTAAACTTTATATATGACATGATTCGAACCACACATCTCTTGGTTTGCTACCAATAGTTATAGCCAAGTCGGACACCTTAGTTCTTTTGCCTAGTTTATTTCGTTTATCTTCTTGAAATAACATTTAAAAACGCAGCAGTTTCTCAAATTTAGCTTTCTTCTTGGGGGGTTGCCGGTTTTTCTTCTGTTCTTTTTTTCTATTCTCTTTCTCTTTATATTTCATATTTTTTCATTTTCATAAAATCATTGTTTTATCAAAAATCTTGAACTTTTCTTACTCCCTCCTTTCCGGTTTATAGGGCTCATCTTAAAATTTTAGTTTTTCCATTTTATAAGGCTCAATTTGGTTGTTTCCCATCACATGTTCAGATTCCAAGGTGCATTAAATCATTGCATGCAAGTATTAAGAGAAAATTGACCAATGAATGTAATTTATGCATGCATGCATTGCAATTAATGCATTGGTAAACATACTTTTTAAGGAAAACAAGAGCATTAATTGGGTGCTTTTGCAAACTACAAAAAGTATTCCATCACTCACCATCTACCTTGGTTGGTGAGATTTTTGAATTGAGCCTTATAAACCGGAAAGGAGGGAGTATGTTCGTGAATATTCTCTTAAATACATGAACAGTTTTTCAAATACGTGGAATTTTTTCTGAATACATGAACTTTTTTCAAATGCACGAATTTTTTTAATCCATGAACCCTTTTCAACTTTTGAGAACTTTTTTAAAAACCGACAAATCTTTTCAAATCCATGAGCTTTTATTTTGAAAAAGATATTTTCTCAAATCCGCGAACTTTTGAAACTGTAAGTTTATAACCTTTTTCTAAATTGATAAACTTTTTAACAAATCTGTGAACTTTTTCCAAAATCAATGACCTTTTTTCAAATCCGTAAACAATTTTTCCAAATCCATGAACTTTTTTTTAATGTTTTTCAAATCAGTATTTTTTTCAAAATCGACAACCTTTTAAAACTCACCGAACATTTTAAAAATTCATGTTTTTTCAAAATCCAAGATGTTTTATTGTGTGAACTTTTTTTTAATCCGTGAACTTTTTTCAATTCACGAAAAATTTCAGACTATTTTGCTTTTTTTTGGATTTTTTTTGCTTCTTTTAAAAAAAAATCAACGGTTCACCTGTCAATTGGTTAACCATGACCAAGCGAAACAAGGCGAATCTGGACGAGCAACCAGTCGTGCATGCTCTTGGGACGGCCCGTATTTTTAGAATTTCACGAACATATTAAATTTCATGTTTTTTTAATCCAAGAAAAATCCTTGAATTCATGAACATTTTTTACATGCGCAAATATTTTTCAAATTTGTGAATAGTTTTCAAGCATTTTTAAATTCATGAATAATTTATATATTTTTCAAAATTATTTAAAGTTCAAGAGAAAATATATTTCGCAATTTTTTTAAATATATCAATAAAAAATTAGCTAGTTGCCTTTGAAAAAAGGAGAGCAATTGTTGGTTTTTCATAGGACCAAAAAAAGGGGAGCCTACAGCGAGCGTAAATCAACCAGGCGGTCAACACGTATTATCGGCCGGCCCATGCGAATGGTGCCTCAGCGCTGTTGTGCCAATGGCCTGATTTACGGGAGTTCCTATGCGCCGCTTACTGCGGCAAACTGCCGATGCTTCGCAAAGGGAGTAGCTGAGCTGGGCTGGCCCACTTAGGTAGCGCAACGTGAAAAATGACCAAGCGAAACAAGGCGAATCTGGACGAGCAACCAGTCGTGCATGCTCTTGGGACGGCCCGTATTTTTAGAATTTCACGAACATATTAATTTTCATGTTTTTTTAATCCAAGAAAAATCCTTGAATTCATGAACATTTTTTACATGCGCAAATATTTTTCAAATTTGTGAATAGTTTTCAAGCATTTTTTAAATTCATGAATATTTTATATATTTGTCAAAATTATTTAAAGTTCAAGAGAAAATATATTTCGCAATTTTTTAAAAAATATCAATAAAAAATTAGCTAGTTGCCTTTGAAAAAAGGAGAGCAATTGTTGGTTTTTCATAGGACCAAAAAAAGGGGAGCCTACAGCGAGCGTAAATCAACCAGGCGATCAACACGTATTATCGGCCGGCCCATGCGAATGGTGCCTCAGCGCTGTTGTGCCAATGGCCTGATTTACGGGAGTTCCTATGCGCCGCTTACTGCGGCAAACTGCCGATGCTTCGCAAAGGGAGTAGCTGAGCTCGGCTGGCCCACTTAGGTAGCGCAATGTGAAAAATGAACGATAAAAATGGTCCTTTGTTGGATTCGTACATGCGCAAATATTTTTCAAATTTGTGAATAGTTTTCAAGCATTTTTTAAATTCATGAATATTTTATATATTTGTCAAAATTATTTAAAATTCAAGAGAAAATATATTTCGCAATTTTTTTAAATATATCAATAAAAAATTAGCTAGTTGCCTTTGAAAAAAGGAGAGCAATTGTTGGTTTTTCATAGGACCAAAAAAAGGGGAGCCTACAGCGAGCGTAAATCAACCAGGCGATCAACACGTATTCGGCCCATGCGAATGGTGCCTCAGCGCTGTTGTGCCAATGGCCTGATTTACGGGAGTTCCTATGCGCCGCTTACTGCGGCAAACTGCCGATGCTTCGCAAACGGAGTAGCTGAGCTGGGCTGGCCCACTTAGGTAGCGCAACGTGAAAAATGAACGATAAAAATGGTCCTTTGTTGGATTCGAACCCTCGACCAGCAATACAGTTGACTGCGCATCTAGCCACTGCGCCATGCTAACTCGAGTGCTAAATTGGCAATGTGGTATCTAAAGAACGAACTGCTACGCCAAAACTAAAAGAACAGCCTGCAAAACATTCCCAAAAACATGCGTCTGGCGGATTGAGCACACGACCTGAACCTAGTGAACCGCGTAGCCACTCTATTCATTTACTTGCTTGTCTAAAAATGCTAGCTCAGTTAATATAAACTATACGTGGAAAAAGAAAATGAAGTTCTTTTGAAATTTCAAACGTTGTTTCTTTCTCATAAAAGTATATATATTTAGAAAGCCGAAACATTTTTGAATTTCCCAAAACATTTTGAACGTACGATTACGCAAACAAATTTGCTGCAAACGAACAAATTTTGAATTTCCCAAACATTTTTTGAATTTGTGACATTTCTTTAAAGTCAAACATGTTTTCAATCTTGAGAACAAATTTTGAAACGGAGAACAAATTTGGAAGCACAAAATATTTTTTGAATCTTGAGAACAGATGTTGAAACAGAGAACAAATTTGGAAGCGAGAACAATTCTTTAAAGCACAAATTGTTTTAATCTTCAGACCAAATTTTGAAATAGAGAACAATTTTGAAAAATACCGAACAAATTTAGAAGAGCGAACAATTTTTTAAATCATGAACATTTTTTTAATCTTCAGAACAAATTTTGAAACAGAGAACAATTTTGAAAAATCCCGAACAAATTTGGAAGCGTGAACAATTTTTCAAAATTATGAACAACTTTTTCAAAATGCGAACATTTTTTAAAAAACAGGAACAAAATTGCTAAAACACTGACATTTTTAATTTATGAATATTTTATGAAATTCTTGTTTGCTAAATGCGAACATTTTTTAAAAAACAGGAGAACAATTTTTAATTCCCAAAAAATTTGAATCTTGAGAACAAATTTTGAAATGGTGAACAGTTTTAAAAAATCCTGAACAAATTTGGAAGCACGAACAATTTTTTGAAGCACGAACATTTTTTGAATCTTGAGAACATATTTTGAAACGGAGAGAAATTTTGAAAAATTCCGAACAAATTTGGAAGTCCGAACAATTTTCTAATGCACGAACATTTTTTGAATCTTGAGAACAATTTTTGAAACGGAGAGAAATTTTGAAAAATCCCGAACAAATTTGGAAGCGCGAACATTTTTTGAATATGTGAACAAAAAATTGAAATTCAGTACATATTCTGAATTTCAGAAGTTTTGTACTTTGTTGTGTAACGAGAACAAATTTGGAATTTTGAGAACATTTTTTGGTAACACGAACAAAATTTAAATTTTTTATTTTCTTTAAATGAAGAGAAGAAAAGGAAAGGAAATAAAAAAGAAAATCATAAACATTTTGTAAAACTATGAGCATATTCTTAAAAAGAAAATTAAACTTGAAAAAGAAAGTGAAACAAGAAACAAAAAACGAAAAAATGAAAAAGAAACAGAAACAAAAAAAAGAGAAATAAAAAAACGATAGAAAGCCAAAAAAGAACCAGGAAAAAACGATACAGGAAAAAAAACCCGTTTTGGGAACCTTCTTTGGACGCATTATGTGTTGGCCGGCCCATTTCTTCGCTCGCTGCGCTGCCCCTGTGCGATCGCTCGACAGTTTGCCGCCGCGAGGGGCGAATAGGATTTTCCCTGATTTACGCTCGCTGTAGGCTTCCCAAAACCGGTGGAAAAAGAAACGCTACATAGGCCAGCCCACTACCAAACTAGTAAGAGGATTTTCTTTGCTTTCTTCGGTTTTCTCTTTTCTTTTATGGAATTGTATGCAAGAGCAAATATTGTTGCTTTCATAAAAAGAAAGGGAGAGCAGCCATTTTTATTTTTGATCATTGGTTCTTATTTTGGGGATTTGGTCTTGTGTTTTGGGTGATTTCAACTGATATTCAACATGTGTGTATATTTTTGTGTTTCTGTTTTGTGTATCTCGACACATTTTGTACTAGTTGGGCAATTAGAATGATCGAGAGGTGTTTGTGTTTATTTTGCACCCGGTTTCATAGTCCCACACTGTAACCCTATATGGCTATCCTCGGAACACTTTTGATCAATGTTACAATCAACGAAACTTGATAGCTTTATTTTTCCAAAGTTGATGTGCGTTGTAAGAGCATCTACAGCCAGCCGGGCGTCCCAAACCGGTCTCAAACACCTAGACAACCCGTCCGGTCACTGACCGATCATGAAATGTCGACCAAGACAGGCGTCTCAAACGGTCCTCAAACGCCCGGCCTGACCGGCATCCGGCATATCCAGCCCAAATATGGGACGGATTTGGGGCGCCCGGCGCGCCCGCCATGTTGGACCCGACAGCTGACCCCACCCCAAATTGCATCAAATCCACACCCAAATTGCATCAAATGCACACCCCAAAGCTGTCGGATCCATTTGCTCTCTCCTCTCTTCTTCCTCCTCCGTGTCGTCCGTCTTGCAGCTCCGCTGGCGCGCCTGCTCCACAGTCGTTCCTAGCCTCTATGCGCCAGCTCCGGCAGAGCAGTCCTCTCTCCCGTCCTCGCCGCGGGGGACGTTGTCGCTGGCCCGAACGCCATCACGGTACGTCCGACAACTCTCCGGTTCCGCCTTACGCTTGATGTGTTCGACACATTGTGTGGCCGGATATTTTGTCATTTCATAAGGGAAACGATGGGTTCTGGTGCTTCGTCTAACGAGGAGTATGGACCGATGGAGCTTGATCAAATGGTTCAAGATGAATTCTTCGATTCCACGTATTCGGACGAAGAAGTGGGCATGATCATGCTCATGAGCATGCAAGAGAAAATGGATTGACAAGTGGAGCATATTCTCAACTTCAAGGACTCAATCAAAGAGAGAAGAGTGATCAATCGGGATAGGGTGTCTGAAGCAAAGCTACTGCACTGGGACTACTTTGCTCCCAAGCTTATTTTCCCGGATGATCCATGGTTTTGTCGTCGTTTTCGCATGTGAAAACCATTTTTTTGTGCATTATGGAGGGAGTGAAGGCACGTGATGACTACCTCAAGCTCACAAGGGATTGTTGCGGATAACTCTATTTCTCTGCCAAGCAGAAGTGCGCGGCTGCTCTCAGGATGCTTGCACTTGGTACTGCTGCAGATATTGTTGGTGAGATGGTTAGGATGGGGGAGAGCACATGCCTGAAGACTACTATCAAGTTTTCTCCCGTCGTGGTGGAGGTGCTTAGACCTGAGAACCAAATGTGCGGGACACGGAGAAGTTCTTGGCTATTGGAGAGGCCAGAGGGTTTCCAGGAATGCTCGGGTCAATTGATTGCGTGCATTGGCAATGGAAGAACTGCTCCCAAAGGTTTGTGTGGAATGTATCAAGGTCACACCAAAAAGGCCGCCATCATACTAGAAGCGGTGGCATCACATGACTTATGGATTTGGCATGCTTTCTTTGGAATGCCGGGTTCCCACAACGACATCAACGTGCTTCAACAATCTCCGGTGTTCAGGAGGCTTTACATGGGTAATCAGCGTCGTGCAACTACACTGTCAACGGCCGAGACTACAACATGAGATACTATCTTGCCGATGGCATCTATCCTCAGTAGGCGGTATTTCTGAAGACCACATCCGAACCACATGGCAATAAACAGAGCCACTTTATAAAAATGCAGGAAGCGGATAGGAAGGATGTGGAGAGAGCATTCGAAGTGCTTCAAGCTTGTTGAGGAATTGTTCGTGGGGCTGCAATGATGTGGGAATCAGAAACTTTATGGCAAATCATGACATGTTGTGTTATTTTGCATATTATGATTGTTGATAATGAGGGTGATGGTGTAGCCCAAACCAATGATTTTGAAGCACCTAGAGAACAAGTTGAAATCCCGAAAGATCAAGATGCGGCTCAGCTTATGAACTTTTTGGAGATGCATCAGAATCTTCGAGATCATCGGGTGCACACGCGGCTACCCAATGATGTTGTGAGCATATGTGGACCCACAATAAAAGCCAAACAGCTGATGTTTGAGTTGTGCACTTAAAATAAATTTTATGTAAATACTATTATGTTCGGTACCAACATTTGTTATTTATGTCTGACATTGGCATGTATGATCGACGTGTATGGATTTGCATGGATTTTGAGGTATGTGGATGCCGAGAGCGAAATATGAGGGCCCTTCCGGATACGTTTGCGGGCGTATAGAGAGGCGGATTTGCCAAGTCCAGCTGTAGATGTTCTACATACACGAGCATAACGTAGACCCTGTCTCTATGAGCACCTCTGAGAGACTGAGCCGGTATAGTAACTTGAGATTTTACGAAGTCACCATAGAAGTTGTGAAGTTTAGGACTTAAACTCTGGTGGGCTAAGGATTTCACTGTCATTCTAACCATTCAACCACATGCGAGGTTGCTAGTATGAATAATACATACATGGAGCCGCAGCCACTAACTATTCTGTCGTCATCCATACGTACGCTACGAAATAGACAGTCGGATCCTTTCCATTTCCGACTGTTCTCCGTGAGAAAACTTTGAAAGATGCCCCTTTCCCAAAGAAAAATTCCAACTAGCTAGCAGCTCCCTGTTGGATCCATCAACACACAGTACACACACGCACGAAGATTTTCTCCACGCAATTATGCGAGCGGTGTGGCTTTCACGACAGCTGCAGGGCAGAGACTGCCTCCTCGTCGCATTGGGCGGCCTCTCAGTGTATATGCATCTATCTACGTCGACCATTTGATTCTCTCTGCTCGATGCTGAGAGCGGAAAGCTGCGGATGTCTTATGAAACTACCGATTGCATTTGTCGCCTTTCGCAATCTGAAAACGAGGGGGCGATGATGATTGGGGCAGCTGACTTGTGTATTACACATGGTCGTCTGCTCGGGATTTAGTTTAGATCTAAACTTGGTCATGGTTTGATCCCATTTGTGCTAGTTGCAAAACAGGGCCAGCCTAGATGCAGGTAGGATAGGAACGGTTAAACTGCTGGTGGTTATAGACCAAAACCCTGCATGATGTTTAGGACGGCAGCCTTTGCATGTTTTAGAGCATCTACGGACACCAAATCCAGGACCTCAACTGCTCGTGGATACGTCTGGGCTTCGTCCGCTGCATCCAAATACCTCACCATGCATAATAAAAACCTAGTGTTTAGATATCCTATTTCCTATCTACCTAGACTACTCATCACCGGAGATGTCCGCAATCCCCGTGCCGGGCTCCGGGTAGATGGGCGTCTGCGGCAACTCCGGCTCATGTCGGACTCACTAGAGGCAAAGATTTTGTAAATCTCCGCCCTTTGTTGGCGGAGGAAGCACCGGGTGGCCTTCATCGCGGCCTCCGACTGGATGCACTCAAGGATGGCGGTCTGCTCCGCCGCGTTATCTGCTTGGGCGACCTCAAACTCCCTCATGGTATCCTCCATGGCGAAGCCCGCAGTCGACTCTGCCTTCTCCCCCAGCTCCACCGCCTCCTCCTCCTCCGGATCCGCCTCTCCATGCTTTGCGGGTCCTGCTCTGCCTCCAGTTGCTGCTCACCCTCCTCCTCCTCCGGCTCCGACGAGTCAGGAGGCAGGCCGGCTGAGATCCGGGCTTCACGCCTACTCCCTCTGTCCGGTGAAAAGTGTACGTATAGGAATTTTAGGACAAATTATGAAGTGGAGTAAAAAATCATTGGAAAGGTGCAAGCCACCATCTCTCTCCTCTTTAATTACCCAACCCCCAGTGAGCTAAGTGCATATAGGAATTAAGGAGACCATGTGTACAATGTTATTGGTCTTGGTTACCATGTGATGAGAGAGAAACGTTTTTTATATTTTAAATTGCATTGGGAAGATAGAAGTACACTCTTTTGTGGACAAATTTTAAAGCCAAATGCACACTCTTGGCCGGACGGAGGGAGTAACCTGGATCTCCTTGAGCAGTAGGAGGTGCCGCTCCGGTGTCAGCATAGAGTAGGTGCTCACCCTCTGTCGGGTCGTGGCAGTCATGGACGATGAGAGGAGAGGGACATAAGTGGATATGGCTCGGGCTGGTGGCGCGGAAAGAGAGGGAATGGGATGTGGCTAGGGCTGGGGGTCGCCATCCGGCTTAAATAGCTGGACTTTGGCCCTCGGGCGGCAAGTCAGAGCGGCGCCACGTGTCGCTCACACACCCTCCCCCAGAGAGACGCCCGTCGAACCGTTGGGTTTCCGAGCATCGTGAGGGACCCGAACATTAGTCCAACATGGCGGACGCGACCGGTATGCCACATATTCGCCCCAGATTTGTGCTGGATATGAGGGGTGTCGGTCAGCTCAAGCGTTTGAGGCTGTTTTGAGGGGCCCGGGTGGGTCGGGTCTTTTGATAGACCAGTGACCGGTCCGCTCGCCCCGGGTGTTAGAGACTGGTTTGAAGCGCCCAGTTGTAGATGCTCTTATTTGTGGTGTCTTTTGCACTTGCTCTACTGGGATACAACCGCTATCATATACTCCCTCCGTTCCATAATATAGGAACGTTTTTAACACTAGTGAAGCAGTAACAATAGTTCTCTTCTATCTAGGAGAATTTCTTACTCTTCCTTATAACTTCACTCTTTTTATACCACCTCCTTAGATTAAACTTCTCACCACCCGCCACATCGGTCGTCACCTTCGTGTCGGCTGCCCTCGACCCATGCACTTCATTGGCCTCTGGGTGGGCCTTTGTGCCCTGCGGGCCACCGCCTCCATGATGCGCCCTCGTCGGCGTCGGCACCGTGGCGACCCCCGCTCCCTGTTGTGGGTGCCACCGCCAAAGCTCTGGTGCTCCCTCGAGTCTCCCCCCTCCCATCTCGACTACACTGTCTCCGGAGAAGGAGAAGAAACCAGACGCCTGAAGGAAATATGCCCTAGAGGCAATAATGAAGTTGTTATTTATATTTCCTTATATCATGATAAATGTTTATTATTCATGCTAGAATTGTATTAACCAAAAACTTAGTACATGTGTGAATACATAGACAAACAGAGTGTCACTAGTATGCCTCTACTTGACTAGCTCATTGAATCAAAGATGGTTAAGTTTCCTAGCCATAGACATGAGTTGTCATTTGACTAACGGGATCACATCATTAGAGAATGATGTGATTGACTTGACCCATTCCGCTAGCTTCGCACTTGATCGTTTAGTATGTTGCTATTGCTTTCTTCATGACTTATACATGTTCCTATGACTATGAGATTATGCAACTCCCGAATACCGGAGGAACACTTAGTGTGCTACCAAACGTCACAACGTAACTGGGTGATTATAAAGGTGCTCTCAGGTGTCTCCGATGGTACTTGTTGAGTTGGCATAGATCGAGATTAGGATTTGTCACTCCGATTGTCGGAGAGGTATCTCTGGGCCCTCACGGTAATGCACATCACTATAAGCCTTGCAAGCAATGTGACTAATGAGTTAGTTGCGGGATGATGCATTACGGAACGATTAAAGAGACTTGCCGGTAACGAGATTGAACTAGGTATTGAGATACCGATGATCGAATCTCGGGCAAATAACATACCGATGACAAAGGGAACAACGTATGTTGTTATGCGGTTTGACCGATAAAGATCTTCATAGAATATGTGGGAGCCAATATGAACATCTAGGTTCCGCTATTGGTTATTGAGCGGAGATGAGTCTCAGTCATGTCTACATAGTTCTCGAACCCGTACGGTCCACACGCTTAACGTTCGGTGATGATCGGTATTATGAGTTTATGTGTTTTGATGTACCAAAGATAGTTCGGAGTCCCGGATGTGATCACGGACATGACGAGGAGTCTCGAAATGGTCGAGACATAAAGATTGATATATTGGATGACTATATTCGGACACCGGATGAGTTCCGGGGGTCACTGGATAATTATCGGAGTGTCGGGGGGTTATCGGAACCCCCGGGGGAACTAATGGGCCAACATGGGCCTTGTGAGAGAGAGAGGAGGGGGCCCTAGGGCTGCGCCCCCCCTTGAGGAGTACGAATTGGACAAGGAGGGGGCGGCGCCCCCTCTTTCCCTCCCTCTCCTTCCTTCCCCTTCCCCCTCCTAGTTGGACTAGGAAAGGGGGAGTCCTACTCCTACTCTGAGGAGGACTCCTCCCCTCCTTGGCGCGCCCTAGGCCCGGCCGGCCTCCCCCCTTGCTCCTTTATATACGGGGGCAGGGGGCACCCTAGAACACACAAGTTGATCATTGATCTCTTAGCCGTGTGCGGTGCCCCCCACTAGTAGAAAACGGAGCTTTATTACCGATTCTTAAGGGCCTTTAGTGCCGGTTCTGCAACCGGCACTAAAGGGTAACCGGCATTAAAGGGTGGAGACTAAAGGCCCCCCATTTAGTACCGGTTCGGCACGAATAGCCACTAAAGGCCCACCACGTAGCGTGAGCTCGTGCCGTGGTATGGGGGACCTTTAGTACCGGTTGGTAACACCAACCGGTACTAAAGGGTTTTTTTTTGAAATTATTTTTGAAAATTTTGGAAAAAAATTGTTTTTCAATTTTCTGAATTATTTGATGATTTAGTCTCTAATCACCCCTCTTAACTGCTCAAGTGTGGATCACTCATTCCAAATCGTCTAACTTCCCGGCCGGTCATCCATCCTCTCACTACCCCATCCTGAGCACGCTTAACTTCGGAGTTTTATTCCCCCTACTTTCCAAGTCTGCACTTGTTGTTTTCCTCACAAATGTAAGCTGTCAATCCTATTAACCCTCGGGAGTTTAGCTTGAGCATTAGGTCACACGTTTCACCATTTGAGTTTGAAACTATTATTCTAAAAAACAGTAATTATTTACTAAGACTAATATTTCTTGAATAAGTAGTTTGACCATAATTTGACCACAGTTTGACCTGATTTGACCGAAATTCAAAAAACTAAAATAATTATTTAGTAACAATAATATTCTTGAATAATTATTTAGTAACACTAATATTTCTTGAATAAGTAGTTTGACCATAGTTTGACCAAAATTCAAAAAAACTGAAATTTGAGCATATCTTTTTTTTCCTTTTAGAATTCGAGGATTCTAAAAAATTGCAAACAGGCCGTAGGCGGTCAAAATCAGATGCAGATTTTCGTGCTGAACATTTTGATATATTATACGTTTTTTCCGACATCGTATGCAAAAGTTATAGCCGTTTTATTTTTTCATAACACTTTTTTGCAAAACATATCCGAATTTAAGTTTTTTAATTTTCTTAACTAGTAGATGTAGTAATATAACTACATCTCGAAGAATTTTATTTTTTGAATTTTTTATCATTTTCTTTTGTTTTTTCCAAAACTGAAATGGCGATACACCGGGTGGGGAGTGGGGGTGGGGGGTAGAGTTTGAAAATTGCCCTATAGTCCCGGTTTGTGTCTCCAACCGGGACAATAGGTCAGACCCCTTTAGTCCCAGTTCGTGGCACGAACCGGTACTAAAGGTTATCCTTTAGTGCGGTTTGTGCCACGAACCGACTAAAGGGCGTCAAACCCGACCCGACGCCAGCTCACCACCCCTTTAGTACCGTTCGTGGCACAAATCGGTACTAAAGGTTCAACACGAACCGACACTAATGCATAGCCGTTCGAACCGGGACTAATGGTACCATTAGTACTGGGCCAAAATTGAACCAAGACTAATGTGTCTCAGATTAGGTCCTTTTTCTACTAGTGCCCCTCCACCAATCCACCTCGGTTATATCGTTGCAGTGCTTAGGCGAAGCCCAGCGCCGGTAGCTTCATCATCACCGCCATCACGCCGTCGTGCTGACGAAGCTCTCCCTCGACACTCAGCTGGATCGAGAGTTCGTGGGACGTCACCGAGCCGAACATGTGCAGATCGCGGAGGTGTCGTACTTTCGGTACTAGGATCAGTCGGATCGTGAAGACGTACGACTACATCAACCGCATTGTCATAACACTTCTGCTTACGGTCTACGAGGGTACGTGGACTACACTTTCCCCTTTCGTTGCTATGCATCACCATGATCTTGCGTGTGCGTAGGAAATTTTCTGAAATTACTGCGTTCCCCAACAGTGGCATCCGAGCCAGGTTTATGCGTAGATGTTATATGCACGAGTAGAACACAAGTGAGTTGTGGGCGATAATAGTCATACTGCTTACCAGCATGTCATACTTTGATTCGGCGGTATTGTTGGATGAAGCGGCCCGGACCGACATTACGCATACGCATACGCGAGACTGGTTCCACCGACGTGCTTCGCACACAGGTGGTTGGTGATGTAGACATAAATCTAGGGTAGGGTAATAGGCCTGACCTATACATCCTACCTAAGGTCCTAGTCCTAAGAACAAAGAAGTTCAAGTATAAGAAGAAGGGACCCAGCAAAGGCGTCGAGTGAAGTCCACTCAACCTACCATCCACTCGGTGATCTCACTTTATCCAGGTCACTCGACCATCAAACCACTCGATGATAAGAAGACCTAAAGCCCCTCCGCGCAGCAACGGTCGGGCATTTACTTAGATGTTTAATTACCATTTACAGCATTCCAATACAGGCGTTACCTGTAATGCCACCTCTTTATGTACCTTGAATCCTATGTAACGGAGGGGCGCTGGGGTCCTGGCGCACTCTATATAAGCCACCCCCTCCTCTGGGACAAGGGTTCGCACCCCCTGTAACACACACGCGTACAATCCAGTCGCCCGCCTCCGGGCTCCGAGACGTAGGGCTGTTACTTCCTCCGAGAAGGGCCTGAACTCGTAAAACCAGCGTGTACAACTCCTCTATAGCTAAGATCTTGCCTCTACATTCCTAATCCCCTATTCTACTGTCAGACTCAGAACCACGACAGTTGGCGCCCACCTTGGGGCAGGTGTCTTAGCGACTTGTTGGAGAAGTTGCAATTTTTCCGATCCCCTTCATCATGGTTTCAGGAGGAGGTTTGGCTGAGGGCCGCGAGATCTGTCTCGGCGTGCTCGTTTTCGTCGCCGACGACTCCGCTTGGCTTCAGGAGGCTCCACTCGACGTCGATGCACTCCCCGTCCGCGGGCAACGCTTTTCGCTGCGTCGTCGCGGCGTCCTCCTGAGGCAACCGTTGACCCAGTATCGGTCGGCACCTGTGGCGTCCTCGCTCCTCGTCGCCCGCTGGCGCAAGCGCTCTGGTCGGTCAAGGCTTCAATGATGCGTGAGGCACGCAGTGGCTCGCCAAACGGCCACCCCTCAAGTCGCGGCGATCGAGCCCGACGAATCTCTCTACGGCCTGTTCGCCCTGTCGACTGGCTCCGCAGAGACCGCATCCGAAAAGCGACAAAGAAGATGATCCAACAAGCGGAGGTCCTGATGGTCGATGGACCTCGCAGTCCTCCCGGCTTCCCTCGCACCAACGGTAGCGACGACAGAGGTGATCCGTCGCATGCTCATGAGGAATACCGCCCTGATCCCCTCTCTTCGGAGCAGAGGGAAGAGCTTCGCCGCCGGAACATGGATGCTCTTCACACTCCTATCGTTGGAGAAACCCCCGAGGCCCGGGCCTTGGAGGACGCAAGGCCGCCAATCTGGTTGGCGCTTTTCGACCGAAAATCTCCAGCGAGTACTCGACGAGCGTGCGCGACAAAGGATTCAAGAATCCAGTCGACGCCAACTTTTTCCACCTCCGACTCAGGTATATCAAAATCCAATCCAAAATCTTACAGCTGCAGCTCGTATAGCAGAGTCAATTCAGCCCTCCTAGTCAGAAGCCGGCGGGGGTTTAATGCAGATCAGAGCTTTACTCCGGGCAGCGGGGGAGCAGAATACGGCTATATCACAGTCGCGGAATAGGATCCATAGCAGGTTCGTTGTTGCAGACATAGTCCAGTCGGCACATAGTACAAGATCGCCCCCGAGGCGTGAGGGACGTGATGACCGGTGTGATCAGTACAGAAACCGTGAGCAGTATGATCACCGACTCGATCATGACGATCGTCGTCGAGTGCCCACTCGTCCCCCAAGGAGTGGATCATATGTGCCTCCACAGCAGGATGACAGGCGCCCTCACAGCGCTGGGCGAAGGATTCCAGTCGACCCTAGGGAGCCAGGCTTTGATGCGAGATCTATTCTCGTTCAGGGTTTGGTCGACGGGAATAGAGCTCACCGAGAAGGTCATGATAGAGATGTACCCACCAGCAAGAGAGCGCTGCTCGGGACGAGTGCTTCAGCGAGCCATCGGGTCAGCGGTGATTCCCCCAACTTCAAAGTTGGCGATCGAGTCGATAAGTTCATCGGTGAGTCCAAGCACGATACTTGGCTTGAGGACTACCGAGTGGCTGTTCAGATTAGCGGTATTGATGAAGTGGCTATGAAACACCTTCCTCTGATGTTGGAGGGTTCGGCCAGAGCGTGGCTGAATTAGTTAGCACCCAGCAGCATTTACACTTGGGAAGATCTTGCCCGAGTGTTTGTCAGAACGTTTGAAGGGACATGCAAACGACCAGCAGGGTTGACAGAGTTGCAATCCTATGTGCAGAAGACAAATGAAACTTTGAGGGATTATATCCAGAGATGGATCACACTGCATCACACAGTTGAGAATGTGTCTGATCACCAACCAGTCCGCGCCTTCAAGGAAGGCGTCAAATATCGAGAGTTGAACTTGAATTTCAGTCGGACCGGAGACATGTCTCTCAGTCGAATGATGGAGATTGCCACCAAATATGCTAATGATGAAGAAGAGGATCGGCTCCGGAGTGGTAAGCACAAATCAGTCGCCCATGAAACCGGAGGAGGAAACTCCAGTCGGAAGCAGAAGCGCAAAGCCGAGCCAGCTGCTCCTGGGAAAACCTTAGCCGTGACTCAAGGAAAACCCAAAGGGAAGCCCAGGGGGCCATGGAACCCTAAGAAGATAAAATATCAAGATGGAAATGATGTGCTAGATTTGCCGTGCCACATCCACACAAAGAAAGATGAGGAGGGTAAAATCATTTACCCGAAGCATACCACTCGGCAGTGCCGGCTCCTGATCCAGCAGTTCTGGGATAAACAGCCCAAAGACAAGGAGAAAGAGTCCGACAAGATTGAGGACAAGGAGGAGAGTGATGATGGTTACCCTCACGTCAATTCCACTTTGATGATTTTTGCCGATGTTGAGAGTAAGAGTCGATTGAAAGTGATCAATAGAGAAGTGAATATGGTTGCTCCGGCGACGCCCAGTTATTTGAAATGGTCCCAGACTGCCATCACATTCGACTAGTCCGATCACCCGACACACATAGCCACCCCTGGGAGGCAAGCTTTGGTGGTCGACCTAGTTGTCGAAGGCACTCGACTGACTAAAGTTCTGATGGATGGTGGCAGTGGCCTGAACATTCTGTATGCAGAAACATTGAAAGGGATGGGCATTCCGATGTCCAGACTCAGTGAAAGCAGTATGAGTTTCCATGGAGTCATTCCGGGCAAAAAGGCTGAATCGCTCGGCCAGATTGCTCTTGACGTGGTTTTCGGTGATCACAAGAATTACCGCAAATAAAAGTTGACATTTGAAGTGGTGGATTTCCAGAGTGCTTATCACGCCATTCTGGGCAGGCCAGCTTACGCACGTTTTATGGCTCGACCATGCTATGTGTACCTCAAATTGAAAATGCCTGGTCCCAAGGGAGTGATCACCATCATTGGCAATCGAAAGAAGGCAGAAGAGTGCTTCCAGAAGGGCTCAAAAATCGATGATGCGTAGATGGCAGTGGTGGAATTGCAGGAGTATTAGAAAAATGCAGATCCGAGTGATTTGCTATGAGCTAAGAAGTCCGCAACGGATTCAGCATTTCAGTCGTCCGGTGAAACGAAACCGGTTCATATCCACCCGACTAATCCCAACGCTGCTCTGACCCACATTTCAACAACTCTCGACTCCAAATAGGAAGAAGCGCTCATCCAGTTCCTCCGTGAGAACTGGGACATCTTTGCATGGAAACCTTCTGACATGCCGGGTGTTCCCAGGGGACTGGCTGAGCATCATTTGCGAGTCGACCCAAAGATAAAACCGATCAAGGAACATCTTCGACGGTCCGCCATACAGAAGAGAAAAGCAATCGGTGAAGAAGTGGCTCGGCTCCTGGCAGCTGAGTTTATCCGAGAGATTTACCACTCCGAGTGGTTAGCTAACATTGTCATGGTCCCTAAGAAGCACAATTCACTCTGCATGTGCATCGACTTCAAGCATATCAATCGGGCCTGCCCGAAGGATCACTTTCCTCTCCCTCGCATTGATCAGATAGTCAATTCGACTGCGGGATGTGAGCGTCTGTCCTTTTTGGACGCTTATTCCGGGTATCATCAGATCCGTCTATTTGGACCCGATGAAATCAAAAAAGCTTTCATCACCCCATTCGGGTGTTTCTGTTATGTCACTATGCCATTCGGCTTGAAGAACGCTGGATCCACATTCACGCGAATGATTCAGAAGTGTTTACTCACTCAAATCAGTCGGAATGTGGAAGCGTACATGGATGACATTGTGGTCAAGTCACGCAAAGGTTCCGACCTACTGACTGACCTTGCTGAAACCTTTGCCAACCTCAGAAGGTACGATATCAAGCTTAATCCATCAAAGTGCATTTTCGGAAGGCATAGCCTAGTGGTGGGAAGGGGCTGATGCCTTCCCACCCACCCAGGTTCAAGGCACTGTACTTGCAATTTGGGTTTGTTGCACCAACTATATTGTAGGGGTTCCTTACGCCTTTCTCACAAAAAGTGCATTTTCGAGTTCCAGAGGAAAGTTGCTCGGTTTTCGTTTCGAACAAGGGATCGATGCTAACCCCGAGAAAGTTGGTGCCATACTCAATGAAACGCCTAAAGGCGTGTGCATGATGTCCGAAGCTTCTCGGTTGTTTGGCCGCCCTAAGTCGATTCATTTCCAGACTCGGTGAGAAGGCGCTACCTCTCTACTGATTGATGAAGAAGTCAGATAAGTTCGAGTGGACTCCCGAAGCTGATGCAGCGTTTGCAGAGCTAAAAGCCCTGCTTTCCACCCAGCCGGTGCTTGCTGCCCCAATCAGCAAAGAGCCTTTGCTGCTTTACATAGCAGCCACTGGACAAGTCGTCAGTACAGTACTTACGGTCGAGCGAGAAGAAGAGGGAAAAGCCTATAAAGTTCAGCGCTCGGTTTATTATGTTTCTGAAGTACTGACTCCGTCGAAACAGAGATATCTGCATTATCAGAAGCTTGTTTATGGGATTTATATGACCACGAAGAAGGTTGCACACTATTTCTCTGACCACTCATTACGACTGCCGCCGACGCCCATTATCGAGATTCTCACTGTGAGAGATGCAACTGGTCGAGTGGCAAAATGGGCGATTGAACTCCTTCCCTTAGATATTCAGTTTGAGGCAAACAAAGCTATCAAGTCCCAAGCAATATCTGATTTCCTCGCCGAGTGGATCGAACAACAACTGCCGACTCAAGTTCACTCGGAGCACTGGACCATGTTCTTTGACGGTTCGAAGATGCTGAATGGTTCGGGTGCCGGGGTGGTATTAGTATCCCCCCAAGGAGACAAGCTCAGATACGTAATCCACATTCACTTTGATTCCTCCAATAACGAAGCAGAATACGAAGCACTCTTATACGGGTTGCACATGGCCATTTCACTCGGCGTCCGTCGCCTCATGGTCTATGGCGACTCAGATTTGGTGGTCAATCAAGTGATGAAAGAGTGGGACGTCAGAAGCCCAGCCATGACTGGCTACTGCAATGCGGTGAGAAAGTTGGAAAAGAAGTTCGAGGGGTTAGAGCTCCATCATATACCCCGACTGAAAAATCAAGCAGCTGATGATTTGGCGAAGATAGGTTCCAAGAGAGAAGCCATTCCCAGCAATGTGTTTCTGGAGCACATTCACACACCATCAGTTCAAGAAGATCCTTTCACAGAAGAGCCCCCGCGGCCTAAGAGCGCCACAGATCCGACTGAAGTCGAGGTCCCAGCCGTGGTCGACCTAATCA
Organism: Aegilops longissima; assembly: GCA_021605205.1. Lineage (NCBI taxonomy): Eukaryota > Viridiplantae > Streptophyta > Magnoliopsida > Poales > Poaceae > Aegilops > Aegilops longissima. The sequence goes on from CM038682.1 coordinate 223,710,707, forward strand.
TGGAAGTTCTGGTTATCACTCCCGACTGGACAATACCTTACATCGCATACATCCTTAGGAAGGAACTCTCAGAGGATGAAGAAGAGGCTCGACAGATCGTCCGTCGATCTAAGGCCTTTACGGTGATAAAGGGACATTTGTTCAGAGAAAGTGTGACTGGGGTCAGTCAGAAATGCATAACACCAGAAGAAGGTCGAATGATCCTCAACGACATCCACTCGGGGACCTGTGGTCACCATGCGTCCTCTCGGGCCATTGTGGCTAAAGCATACGAGTTGGATTTTATTGGCCCCGAGCAAATGAAATGGCGAAAGATATAGTCGACAGATGTGAAGGTTGCCAGTTCTACTCTGATATGTCTCACAAGCCTGCGTCAGCCCTGAAGACCATTCCACTCGTCTGGCCCTTTGCTGTTTGGGGATTGTACATGGTCGAGCCACTGAGGACTAGTAGGAGCAGATTTACTCATGTGCTTGTAGCAGTCGACAAGTTTACCAAATGGATCGAAGCCAAACCTATCAAGAATCTTGATGCCAGCACTACTGTCATCTTCATCAGAGAATTGACATTCAGATATGGAGTTCCACACAGCATCATCACTGACAATGGATCGAACTTTGATTCTGACAAGTTTAGAGCATTCTGCGCTTCTCAAGGCACACGAGTCGACTATGCTTCAGTGGCTCACCCACAGTCGAATGGTCAAGCTAAAAGGGCGAATGGTCTAATCCTCAAAGGACTGAAACCCCGACTGATGCGTGATCTCAAACACGCAGCAGGTGCCTGGGTCGATGAGCTTCCATTAGTTCTCTGGGGTTTGAGGACAACTCCCAATCGATCGACCGGGCGAACCCCTTTCTTTTTGGTCTACGGAGCCGAAGCTGTTCTGCCAAGTGACCTGCTCCACAACGCACCCCGAGTAGAACTCTTCTCTGAAGAAGAAGCGGAACAGGCCTGGCAGGATTCAGTCGATCTCTTAGAAGAATAAAGAGAGATGGCATTGATCCGGTCGACCATCTACCAGCAAGATTTGCGTCGATTCCACGCCAGAAACATGAAGGGCCGAGCTTTTCAGGAGGGAGACTTGGTTCTTCGAGTAGATCAACAGAAGCCACACAAACTTGCCCCTTCTTGGGAAGGTCCCTTCATTATCACCAGAGTTCTCCACAATGGAGCATACCATCTTTACAATGTCGAACATCAGAAAGACGAGCCATGAGCTTGGAATGCGGAGCTGCTCCGCCCCTTTTATACTTAAGTACTCACTCGGATGAGATGTAATAAGAAACACCTTTGTAGTTTATTTATCAAAGACAAGAGCTTTATAATCTTTCTAAACGATTGTTGTTGCTTTTGTGTGACGCCCGGGTAATTAAGCTACAGTAATCCCCACTAATGATGCCACGTCACCTTTGTCACGAGAGTTAATCTCTCGTTAGTTCGGAATCGATTCAAATTCAAATTCAAAAGAAAAGCAAACAACAAAAGTTTGCTAAAAATTAAAACTAAAATGTCCGGGTTGTTTCAAATAAATCGTAAGCAATTATGGTGGAGAAACCACACTTTTATAAAAGTGTAAAAATATTCTAAATTGTTTTAAACAGTGGCAAAGACAATTAGTTGAATGCCTTTTACTAATAAATAAAATATTAAACTAATCTATTTTGTTGCCTCAAACTTATGAGGCAGTAGCTAATTGCTAACACTAAATTAGAGACTATTTTTATAGTTTATAAAACTAAGATAAAGGGGGAACTAATTAAAAGAAAATGAAAAGGAATATTAAAAATAAAACAAAAAAGGAAGAAAAGGAGAGAGACCCCCCCCCACTGGGTCTCGGCCCAGCTGGCCTCTGGGCTAGCCAGGCCGGCCCAGCCGCACCCCGCCCCCTCCTCCTTATCCCCACGGGAACCCTAATCCCCACCCCGATCCCCATTACCCCCCCACGATCCCCTCTCCTCGTGCCCTCCCTCGCCCCTTTGATCCAGATCGGGATCGGGCCATCGCCAACCCCACACTCTCCCTCGTCTTCCCCCACTCGCTGAATCTGGATCGGGAGGACCCCATCCTGTCGCCCTGCCTCGAAGCCGACGCCCATCCTGCGTCGCCGCTTGCTTGCCGCCCTGCTTGCCGCGGCTCGCAGATCGGCGCGCTACTGGACCTCGCCACGGATCACCACCTCCGCCGCCGGAGATCCCCACCTCGCCGGACGCCTCAAGCTCCTCCTCGCCGCCGCCCCCGTCCACAACCAACGCCGCCGCGCCTTGCGCCGTCGCTCGTCACCCGCTGCCTCGACCACGCCCCCACCGGACTGCCTCCTCATCTCCGACGCCGCCGTCCCGTCCACCACCTCGAGCACCATTGCCCGTGCCTCGCTCGATGTGAGCCCCTCGCCGACCCGGCCCTCGCCTCCGTCATCAGTGCGTAGCTGCCGCTCCCGTTGCGGATGCTGCCCGACCCGATGCTCCGTGTATCCTCGCGCCGTCCCATGATCGCCGCGCTTGGTCCTCCGTGGCCGAGCCCGCTCTTGCTTGCTTGCCGCCGTCGTGTGTGGCCGCCGGATCACAAGCGTCCACAGCCACGCCAGCCAGCCCCAGCCCTCCGCCCCAGTCCTCGCGGCTCCGGCCAGCGCGCCATGGCGGCCGGGCGCGCCTCCCTGAGGAGCCCGAGCGCTCCACGCCTGTGGTGGCCTCAAAGCACGATCGCAACTGCCGCCCACTAAGCCCCAGGGCCAATGGCAAGTGGGTCCCAGCCCAAAACGCTTGTTTAAAAAAAGAATCAATTAATTAAAATTAATAAAAGAGTTAAATAAATAATAATTAAAATCATTATTTTGTTAATTAAATAATTAACTTAATTATTACATTAATTAACTCTGCTAATTACCTAATTAGTCAATTAGTCAAGACTAACGAAACCGACATGTGGGTCCCTTCCTAGTTGACCAATCAATGGTCAACGATTGACCTGGTCAACGGGTCCACTGTCGACCTCTGGTGGTTCTGCTGTGTGCACTCGCTGGGTGCACATAGCAATTTCACCTTTAATTCGAATTAATAATAATTTCGAATGTTGTTTAAACTTTAATAAATCATATCTTTTAATCCGTAACTCGGATGAAAATAATTTCAACATGAAAGTTGCTCAGAACGACGAGACGAATCCGGATACGCAGTCCGTTCGTCCGCCACACACCCCTAACCTATCGAACCTGCAAACTTTCCTCTCCGGTTCATCATCGACAGACGTCCGGACCGGAGAACTTCCCGATGTTTCCCCTTAACCATTACCCCTCATACCACGTTAGGGCACGCCTAGCGCTGCGTTAGAACACGCCTAGCTCGTCGCATTGTCCTGTATGCACTTGCACGCTATGTATTTACTGTTTCTTCCCCTCTTCTCTCCGGTGAGACCCCGAGACCGATCTTTGATGTCCTGTGATCGACTCGTCACCGACGACCCCTCTCTCTTGCCAGAGCAACCAGCAAGCCCCCCCCTTGATCACCAGATATCGCCTACTCTTCTCTATCTTGCTTGCATTAGAGTAGTATAGCATATTCTTGCTTTCAGATACCCTATCTTACCGCTGCATAGCTCGTCCTTGTAACTTCATTGTTACCTTACCGCAATCCTATATGCTTAGTATAGGATGCTAGTACTTTCATCTGTGGCCCTACATTCTTGTCCGTCTGCCGTGCTATACTATCGGGCCGTGATCACACGGAGTTGATCACGGTATGTACTATATACTTTACACTATTACATTACGGTGGTACTGCTTGGAGATGGGGGCTGAAAGGACGGGTGGCTCCATCCCGGTAGAGGTGGGCCTGGGTTCCCGACGGCCCCGATCGTTACTTTGTGGCGGAGCGACAGGGCAGGTTGAGACCGCCTAGGAGAGAGGTGGGCTGGCCTGTTCGGGCGTTCATGTTACTTAACACGCTTAACGAGGTCTTGGTATTTGATCCGGGTTGGCTCTGAGCTTATCGCACTAACCATCTACGGGGAGTAGTTATGGGTATCCCGCGTCGTGGTATCGGTAGCACTTGAGACGTCGGCGACGGGCGGCGCGCGCGGATTGGACTGAACGCTGATGGGCTAGGTCTGCTTCGGCACAGACGAAGCGTGCGAGTGTGCTTTCGAGGCGATGGGCCTGACCCTGCGGCTTAGGTTTAGACCGGCATGTTGGCCTCTCTGTTGTGCCTAGGTGGGGCTGCGGCGTGTTGATCTTCCGCGGCGGGCATGACCCCGGAAAGTGTGTCCGCCAAATGGGATCAAGCGTCTTTGGGTAAGATGGTGCACCCTGCAGTGAAGTTAATCTATTCGGATAGCCGTGATCTTGATAACAGGGGCGATTTGGAGTTGTACCTTGAGCTTATGACAACTAGAACCGGATACTTGATAAAACACACCCTTCCAAGTGCGGATACAACCGTGGTCGCTCTCGCTCGGGTTATGAGCGGGGATTGCCGGGTAGGATTATTGCTATGTGATGTTACTTGGAGGACTTGATTGTCCCTCCTACATGCTGCAAGACAGTGTCCGAAGCGTAGTCTTCGTTAATACTAGCTTTCCCCTCTTATTACGGCATTCTGCAGTTCAGTCCACGATATGGCCTTTACACATATACCCATGCATATGTAGTGTAGCTCCTTGCTTGCAGTACTTTGGATGAGTACTCACGGTTGCCTTGTTCCCCTTTTCCCCTACCTCTACTCGATTGCTGCAACTGACGATGGAGCCGAGAGTCGACGCCACCGCCTATGACGACTACTACTGCGGAGGTGCCAACTACTACGTGCAGCCACGACGACCACTGGAGTAACCTAGGAGGATCCTGGCGGGAGGCCTGCTCCTCTTTGATCTGTATCCCGCTTTGTGCTAGCCTTCTTAAGGCAAAACTTGTTTAACTTATGTCCGTACTCAGATATTGTTGCTTCCACGACTTCGTCTATGATCGAGCACTTGTATTCGAGCCCTCGAGGCCCTGGATTGTATTATGATGCTTGTATGACTTATTTTATTTGTAGAGTTGTGTTGTGATATCTTCCGTGAGTCCTTGATCTTGATCGTACACATTTGCGTGCATGATTAGTGTACGATTGAATCGAGGGCGTCTGAGTTGGTATCGAGCCATTGCTGTAGGAATCCCCTTCCACACTCCTTGGCGAAGTCGAGTCTAGACTTTACAAAACTTTTACTAACATGGCTGTGCGCCCACGGGCCCTAAATCGCCATTGGGTGGTAGTAGGATCTTTACTCCTCGACCTATACTCGGGACTCGATCTCTCTCTGTTCGGGTTAAATGAATTTGCTAACTCTAAGATTAGGATCTCGTGATCGCATCCACCGGAGAGCCCCTTCTCGCAGAGGATGCTTTGCTACCTCGTAAGATTCGAAGATACTCCCTGATGTTCTCTCGAGACTTTGTGCCCATCACTTTTGCTATTCCCGACCACCGATAAATCCGTATGGAAAACTACTTACACTTGACATTCATACGATCATCCCCATTGATCTTGTTATTACAAGATACCCCGAAGTTTTCTCTATTGTTCCGAGAGTACTTTGTGCCTACTGCCTAGCAGTTCCTTACTACATGAATACCCCCTCAAATAAATACTCGCACTTGTCGAGTATCCGCTCATCCCCTGTTGTTCTTGTGTTACACAAAATTCTTCAAAATACTATTCGATCTTCCGAGAATCCTCTGGAGCCTTTGGCTCTTGAAATTCTTGTTTGCTTGCATTATGGTTAATCCCATAAGTCTCGTAGTCATATTGACATTCCTTGTCATTATCATTTTGAGTCTGTTGACTCAATATGTTTGCGAATACCCGCAATCATCATTGATCCTAATAAATTACCTTTCTGGCTGAGCTGCCATTCTTTTAACTGGAATTGGTTCTCGACCAATCCGATTGTCGTTGATTGTACCCTAAGGCTATTCAACTTATCCATCCCTAATCAGAGCATTGCTTCTGATCCCTTGATTTGGGAATCATAATTCCTTTGCATTTGACAATTGAGTTAGTCAGTTGTTTCTATAGTTTGATCTCCTGGCATTCTTCTTCCTCTAGTTGAGTACTGATGCTCACGTCAGATCCCTTGTGGACCACCAGATCCTTTGTTGGATTTTATCTGACAACGCCCTTCATATTCAATAACCTTGTGAGCCTTTCCTCTGATACATAATGCCTTTGGTAAATTGTATCCTCTGCTTTCTCAACCATGCTCGCCTTGAGCTTGAGTTAATTATTTCTAAAGATTACGGTATATGATTCCAAGAAGCCCCTATGGGTAGAACATATGCCTTCACTAAACCGTGTGAACCCGAAAGTTTTCACGAATCATACTCTTCTGGTGCTTCGCCAGATAAAATTTTCAACACTGCAACTTCATCGAACGCGAGAAATGAATGAAGGGTTATGCATTGGAGAAGTGGGAGTCGACCTTGAACTTGTGTTCATGCCCATGGACACGATGTAGATCTTATCATTAAAGCTTCTCTTAAATTAATTATTCCTTTGGTATAAGTTCATCTTATATCAGGGATCCGGCCTTTTGCAACCGTGGTTCCGACCATGTTCTCTTTTAAATACCATTTCTCGTGCAAGTTTTAGTACTTGTCTCCTGTAGAGCAATACCCCCGTCCAACCTCTACTTTGATATGTCATCGAGTATTACCCCTGGTATCTCAAGATTATCATGGAACTGCATAACCTCTTATGAGTTCTTCGTCAAGTGCTACCTTCCCACTGTTTCCAAATTTTCACGGGCTCTGAGTTATTAAACACTCATAGACACCGATAAATGAACTGAGTCCGCACTACGGTTCAACAACTCTTCAGTAAGCTTCTATAAGTACGAGTTTGTACCCGATCACGCCATTCCTAGCCTGTTTGGCTATATCGATGTCATGATGATTTTAACTGTACTACCCGTTCCTCTTCACGGAGCACAATTTTCGACGAGGAACTAACCTTACGTCGATCCTCATCGACATATCATTTCGCCTTGAACAACAAACTTGGTTTCGAGTTTGTGTCGTACCCTTGGATCTAATAACCTTTCACTTCATCATTACTTTGACTTGATGTCGTCGCCGATCGATTACATCTTCATGAACTCTCGCGACAAAGGTGTCGTGATCATCAGCATTCTGAGCTCATACAGGATATCAATTGAATTTATGATGAGAAATACCATCCTTGCCCTCGATGAATTGTATTATCATCGACCACTTTATTGCCTTCCCACCAACACGAGCTTGTTCATGTTTGGTGTTATACCTTGAGTTCCTTGCTATCCAGCAATTGTTCTTCCTTACCTTGGAGTATTACCATCCTTTATGTCAAGAATGTTCTGAGGTTTGTTCCACCTCTTGAGAATTCTTGACATAGAACTACTTCTCACCATCACCATTCTTTCTTGGTCCCCGTATTAATTCCAACAAGTGGACGGTGTTGTTTGGATGCTTTCCTTCTAACAACCCTATTTTTCGAAGATAATGGACGAAAGTTCATTCTTAGGCTATTGATTATCGAATCACCATTCTGACATTGGTCGTGCAACCCAACCCATATTTCGGGCGCACCTTTCAACCAATGTTTAGTTGTGTATGTTTTCCTCGAGCATACATCCTTATATCATTTGTTCTGACAAATGTTATCTCCTTGTTCACTTAATTGTGGAAATCCATCTTTTGGGAATCTCGGTGAATTGTCGTTGAGTTCACCAGACACCTCCTGGTCCTCTCCTTGGGTTAATGATGGACTCTTTTTAACGGAAATCACTTCATAGTTCCTTTCCACCGAGTATCTTACATTGTCATCTTGTCAATTTGCGTTGCACCTTTTCTTCTCAGGTATTCTAAGTCTGAGGTATCCTGACACCAATCGGATCTGAATCTCGGTCAGATATGACGGTTGGGACAACTTCTAAGAGTTATGATGTTGATCCTTTGATGAACCGGTAGTATGATGTCATGCCTAGCACCCCCCCCCCGGCTGGAGGACCTATCATTATAGATTCCTTTTCAGCAGGGCTATCCATTCATCCATGAAGGAATTGTAATACTGGTTCTACAAGATATTCCTGATGGATCCTTCGTGTTTCCAAAGTCTGATCTTCACCTGAAGACCATGTCAATGCTATCTCGAAGCATGTCTGTGATACCCTGATTTTCAACAAGAACATTCGAAGCCCAATGCTAAATGTTTCTTGCTCAATTATTCGGACACCATTGTATGGGTAATGTCATGAAATTTCTCTCCCCTTACCTAAAGGGTTTTCTACATTATATCCTGTCATGGATATCATGCTCTGCTTATCCTTGGGAAGGATATACCCCTGAAATATGTGTTTAAACACATTTTCCCTTTCCATTGTTCTGTTTAACCTAATGATCACATTTTCCTTTCCTTGGGTCTGTTTGACCCTTATTGGGATATATATAATCTAAGCAGTGATAATCCCCTGCTTAGGTAAGCACCTCGTTGTACCACTCTGTATGAAAGACCCTATTACTATTGTTGATGACATTCCGTAACCACCGATGGGCGAGAACCTTGCCTATTGGTCCGCCTCGTTCAATGAAAGCAGAAAATGGTTCTCTTCGTCCCTCGCCCTTGGTACCTATGTTGTTGCCGACATGACCCTCGACTCTCCTCGACATGCCTTGCTTACATGATCGTGCAAGATGTCACCAACCTTTCTACTTTAACCACATGGTGGGCCCATAACCCACAGTTTCACAGATCGAAACCCGACTGTCCCTGTACACCCCGATTTCCAAAGTTATTCCTCGTGACGTGGCCTCGTATGTAATTCACGGGCCACCGCCATAGTGACCTATTCTGGTATCAGACGCGATACTTACTCTCGCTACTCTGAACCCCTTTCTCACTCTGGTTCAGGCTTCGAGCCACTATCTATCCGCTTGGAGCCTATTATGGTACCTTCGTACCTTACTCTCGAGGTATTCCATATGTTCAACTCGAGAGATAATTTTATACTAATTCATGGGTTAACCCCAGATTGATGCCCTTAAAAGCATTATGTCGTAGTGAGCTGCCCCTTACCTTTCGTAAGTACGATGGAGTTCACGAAGAAATGGTGACAAGTTTATCATGATGCATCGGAATAAAGGATTGAAGACATCGACGAAAGGAACTAACTTCTTCGAGAAGATCCGTTAGAATATCGTAACCAGAACTTTCCCCTTACTCCCCTCTTAAATCTCGGGACGAGATTTCTTGTAGTGGAGGAGAATTGTGACGCCCGGGTAATTAAGCTACAGTAATCCCCACTAATGATGCCACGTCACCTTTGTCACGAGAGTTAATCTCTCGTTAGTTCGGAATCGATTCAAATTCAAATTCAAAAGAAAAGCAAACAACAAAAGTTTGCTAAAAATTAAAACTAAAATGTCCGGGTTGTTTCAAATAAATCGTAAGCAATTATGGTGGAGAAACCACACTTTTATAAAAGTGTAAAAATATTCTAAATTGTTTTAAACAGTGGCAAAGACAATTAGTTGAATGCCTTTTACTAATAAATAAAATATTAAACTAATCTATTTTGTTGCCCCAAACTTATGAGGCAGTAGCTAATTGCTAACACTAAATTAGAGACTATTTTTATAGTTTATAAAACTAAGATAAAGGGGGGAACTAATTAAAACAGAAAACAGAAAAGGAATATTAAAAATAAAACGAAAAAAAGGAAGAAAAGGAGAGAGAGACCCCCCCCACTGGGTCTCGGCCCAGCTGGCCTCTGGGCTAGCCAGGCCGGCCCAGCCGCACCCCACCCCCTCCTCCTTATCCCCACGGGAACCCTAATCCCCACCCCGATCCCCATTACCCCCCACGATCCCCTCTCCTCGTGCCATCCCTCGCTTCGCACCGATCCAGATCGGGATCGGGCCATCGCCAACCCCCACACTCTCCCTCGTCTTCCCCCCCTCGCTTTGAATGCGGATCGGGAGGACCCCATCCGTGTCGCCTGCGCTCGAAGCCGACGCCCATCCCGCGTCGCCCTTCGCCGCTTGCTTCGCCCCTGCTGCCACCGCGGCTCGCAGCATCGGCGCGCTGGACCTCGTCACCGGATCACCACCTCTGCCGCCCGGAGATCCCCACCTCGCCGGACGCCTCGAAGCTCCTCCCTCGCACGCCGTCCCCGTCCACAACCAACGCCTGCCGACGCCGCGCCCGTCGCTCGTCACCCCGCTGCCTCGACCACGCCTCCCCCACCGGACTGCCTCCTCATCTCCGACGCCGCCGTCCCCGTCCACCACCTCGAGCACCATTGCCCCGTTCCCTACGCTCCGATGTGAGCCCCTCGCCGACCCGGCCCTCGCCTCGTCGCCGTGACGTAGCTGCCGCTCCCGTTGCGGATGCTGCCCGACCTGCTCCTCGTGTATCCCAGCAAGGCCGTCCATGATCGCCGCGCGCTTGGTCCTCCGTGGCCGAGCCGCCCGCTCTTGCTTCTTGCCGGCGTCGTGTGTGGCCGCCGGACCGCGCGTCCCTGCCACGCCAGCCAGACCCGCCTCGCCCCCAATCTCGCGGCTCGACCGCCGCGCCATGGCGGCCGGCGCGCCCTCTGGGAGCCCGAGCGCTCCACGCCCGTGGTGGCCTCAGGTGCGCACGACCGCAACCGTCGCCCACTAAGCCCCTGGGGCCAATGGCAAGTGGGTCCCAGCCCAAAACGTTTGTTTAAAAAAAAGAATCAATTAATTAAAATTAATAAAAGAGTTAAATAAATAATAATTAAAATCATTATTTTGTTAATTAAATAATTAACTTAATTATTACTGTTAATTAACTCGCTAATTACCTAATTAGTCAATTAGTCAAGACTAATGCCCGACATGTGGGTCCCCTTCCTAGTTGACCAATCAAGCTGGTCAACAGCTGACCTGGTCAGCGGGTCCACTGTCGACCTCTGGTTCCTGCCATGTGCACTCTGCTGGGTGCACATAGCAATTTCACCTTTTAATTCAATTAATAATAATTTCGTAATGTTGTTTAAACTTTAATAAATCATATCTTTTAATCCGTAACTCGGATGAAAATAATTTCAACATGAAAGTTGCTCGAGCAGCATTTAGACGAATCCGGATCGCAGTCCGTTCGTCCGCCGCACACCCCTAACCTATCGAACCTGCAAACTTTCCTCTCCGTTCATCATCTCGACAGACGTCCGGAACCGGAGAACTTCCCGATGTTTCCCCTTAACCATTACCCCTCATACCACGTTAGGGCACGCCTAGCGCTGCGTTAGAACACGCCTAGCTCATGCATTTGTCCTGTATGCACTTGCTGCTATGTATTTACTGCTTCTTCCCCTCTTCTCTCCGGTAGACCCCGAGACCGATCTTGATGTCCCTATGATCGACTCGTCACCGACGACCCCTCTCTCTTGCGAGCAACCAGGCAAGCCCCCCCCCTTGATCACGGATATCGCCTACTCTTCTCTATCTTGCTTGCATTAGAGTAGTATAGCATATTCTTGCTTTGAGATACCCTATCTTTGCTGCATAGCTTTGTCCTTGTAACCATTTGTTACCTTACGCAATCCTATATGCTTAGTATAGGATGCTAGTACTTTCATCTGTGGCCCTACATTCTTGTCCGTCTGCCGTGCTATACTATCGGGCCGTGATCACACGGGAGTTGATCACGGGTATGTACTATATACTTTACACTATTACATTACGGTGGTACTGTTCGAGATGGAGTCTTTGAAAGGACGGGTGGCTCCATCCGGTAGAGGTGGGCCTGGTTCCCGACGGCCCCGATTGTTACTTTGTGGCGGAGCGACAGGCAGGTTGAGACCGCCTAGGAGAGAGGTGGGCTGGCCTGTTCGGCGTTCATGCGTTACTTAACACGCTTAACGAGGTCTTGGTATTTGATCTGGGTTGGCTACGAGCTTATCGCACTAACCATCTACGCTGGAGTAGTTATGGGTATCCCGCGTCGTGGTATCGGCCGGCACTTCAGACGTCACGACGAGGCGGCGCGCCGGATTGGACTGGAATGCCCGATGGCCTAGGTGCGCTTCCGCCACGTCGCATACGTGCGAGGTGTGCTTTCGAGGCGATGGGCCCAGACCCCTGCGCGCTTAGGTTTAGACCGGCGTGTTGGCCTCTCTGTTGTGCCTAGGTGGGGCTGCGACGTGTTGATTTTCCGCGGCCGGGCATGACCCCGGAAAGTGTGTCCGGCCAAATGGGATCAAGCGTGCTGGGTAAGATGGTGCACCCCTGCAGGGAAGTTAATCTATTCGGATAGCCGTGATCTTCGGTAACAGGACGACTTGGAGTTGTACCTTGAGCTTATGACAACTAGAACCGGATACTTGATAAAACACACCCTTCCAAGTGCGGATACAACGGTGGTCGCTCTCGCTCGGGGTTATGAGCGGGGATTGCGGGTAGGATTATTGCTATGTGATGTTACTTGGAGGACTTGATTGTCCCTCCTACTGTTGCAAGGCAGTGTCCGAAGCGTAGTCTTCGTTAAGACTAGCTTTCCCCCTCTTATTCTGGCATTCTGCAGTTCAGTCCACTGATATGGCCTTTACACATATACCCATGCATATGTAGTGTAGCTCCTTGCTTGCGAGTACTTTGGATGAGTACTCACGGTTGCCTTGTTCCCCCTTTTCCCCCTACCTCTACTCGATTGTCGCAACTGACGATGGAGCCCAGAGTCGACGCCACCGCCTATGACGACTACTACTCTGGAGGTGCCGGCTACTACGTGCAGCCAGGCGACGGCGACCGGGAGTAACCTAGGAGGATCCCTGCAGGAGGCCTGCTCCTCTTCGATCTGTATCCCGTTTGTGCTAGCCTTCTTAAGGCAAAACTTGTTTAACTTATGTCTGCGTACTCAGATATTGTTGCTTCCACCGACTCGTCTATGATCGAGCACTTGTATTCGAGCCCTCGAGGCCCCTGGCTTGTATTATGATGCTTGTATGACTTATTTTATTTGTAGAGTTGTGTTGTGATATCTTCCCGTGAGTCCTTGATCTTGATCGTACACATTTGCATGCATGATTAGTGTACGATTGAATCGAGGGCGTCACATTTTGTTTCCGTTTGAAATCCCCCAGTGGGTGACTTTGCTGCGAATCCGTTTCGCCCAAGTCTGAAAAATCTTACCGAGTGGTGAGCAAGCCTCTCACTCGGAGGCTTAGCTGCGAATACGTTTCGCCTAAGTTCAAAAAATCCTACCGAGTGGTGAGCAAGCCTCTCACTCGGAGGCTTAGCTGCGAATCCGTTTACCTAAGTTCAAAAATCCTACCGAGTGGAGAGCAACCTCCCACTCGGGGCTTAGCTGCATCAAGTACTCGCCTAAGTTCAAAAATCCCACCGAGTGGAGAGCAACCTCCCACTCGGGGCTTAGCTGCAGATGAAGCACTCACCTAAGTTTGAAAAATCCCACCGAGTGGAGAGCAACCTCCCACTGGGGCTTAGCTGCATCAAGTACTCGCCTAAGTATGAAAAATCCTACCGAGTGGAGAGCAACCTCCCACTCGGGGGCTTAGCTGCAGATCAAGTACTACGCCTAAGTATGAAAAATCCCACCGAGTGGAGAGCAACCTCCCACTCGGGGGCTTAGCTGCATCAAGTACTCGCCTAAGTTTGAAAAATCCTACCGAGTGGAGAGAAACCTCCCACTGGGGCTTAGCTGCAGATCAAGTACTACCTAAGTATGAAAAATCCCACCGAGTGGAGAGCAACCTCCCACTCGGGGCTTAGCTGCAGCCAAGTACTTGCCTAAGTATGAAAAATCCTACCGAGTGGAGAGCAACCTCCCACTCGGGGTTTTAGCTGCATCAAGTACTCGCCTAAGTATGAAAAATCCTACCGAGTGGAGAGCAACCTCCCACTGGGGCTTAGCTGCAGATCAAGTACTCGCCTAAGTATGAAAATCCCACCGAGTGGAGAGCAACCTCCCACTGGGGCTTAGCTGCAGTCAAGAACTCGCCTAAGTATGAAAAATCCCACCGAGTGGAGAGCAACCCTTCCACTGGGGCTTAACTGCAGATCAAGTACTCGCCTAAGTATGAAAAATCCTACCGAGTGAGAGCAACCTCCCACTCGGGGCTTAGCTGCAGTCAAGTACTCGCCTAAGTATGAAAAATCCTACCGAGTGGAGAGCAACCCTCCCACTCGGGGGCTTAGCTGCAGTCAAGTACTCGCCTAAGTATGAAAAATCCTACCAAGTGGAGAGCAACCCTCCCACTTGGGGGCTTAGCTGCAGTCAAGTACTCGCCTAAGTATGAAAAATCCTACCGAGTGGAGAGGAACCCTCCCACTCGGGGGCTTAGCTGCAGTCAAGTACTCGCCTAAGTATGAAAAATCCTACCGAGTGGAGAGCAACCCTCCCTCTCGGGGGCTTAGCTGCAGTCAAGTACTCGCCTAAGTATGAAAAATCCTACCGAGTGGAGAGCAACCCTTCCACTCGAGGGCTTAGCTGCAGTAAAATACTCGCCTAAGTACGAAAAATCCTACCGAGTGGGGAGCGACCCTCCCACTCGAAGGCTTAGCCGCAATCCAGAACTTGCCTAAGTATATCTTCAAGGACGACGAGGTGCAGGTCGACTGCAACCTTCTCCTCGGAGCTACGCCACAAGTACAACGTTCGCTCCATCCCTATCCGCAAGGACGACGAGGTGCAGGTCGACTGCAACCTTCTCCTCGGAGCTACGCCACAAGTACAACGTTCGCTCCATCCCTATCCGCAAGGACGACGAGGTGCAGGTCGACTGCAACCTTCTCCTTCGGAGCTACGCCGTAAGTACAACGTTCGCTCCATCCTTACCTGCAAGGACAATGAAGCACAGGACGATTGAAATCTCAAACACAAAGATTATTCCGAGTGAAGAAAATTCCACTAGAAGGTAAACGCAAGCATATTCAGAAATAAACCAAGTTCGGATAAATTCCTAAGGTTTCGGACGACGGTTCAAAAGTATTCGAGCATCAAGCCCGAAGTAGTTTAACGGTTACACAATCACTCGGCATCCCGAGGCAAATAAAGGTAAAGCTTAATGTTTTTCGATCACGCATCAGGAGAAGGACTGGCCGGGTCGCAGAAACTGTCAAGGTCGATGCTTTCTCCAATGCGAGTGGCGGCGGCAAGAAAAGTGTCCATGAAAGACTGGAAATTATGCTTCTTCGTGTTTGCAACTTTAAGCTCCGTCAGCTTGTCTTCTTTGGCATCCTTGCAGTGTCTACTCGGACCAGAGACAGAGCGACGTTAGCACCATAGAGAGCAGAGGACTTCTTCCATTCTTGCACACGCTCAGGGATTTGATTCAGTAGAGCCATCGGAGACTCGAGATCTTCAGACAGTTCCGCCTGAGGCCAAAGTTCTGCATCAATCCGGGTCATTGCAGCCTTCAGACGGGCCAGATAGGCAATTGCGCCATCCATGCGAGACTCCAACCGCAGCACGTTCATTGCAACTTCATCCTTGACTGGACAGTTAATGGGGTCAAGACCCGTCTCGACCTGCCCAGTTTCCGCTTCAAAGTCTTGGCAAGATTCTGAGCGGTCGAGTGAAGTATGAGTCGACAGCGCAATTAAAATTATCAGTCGACGGGAAAAAAACAGATTAATCGGTACCTTCAAGTTTCAGGACCAGTTTCGCAACAAGTTGGCTCAGATAAGACTCTAATTCGCCGTTCTTGATCTTGAGGCTCCAAAGTTTGTCAGTCAGTTTCTCCTTGTCCTTCTTCAGTCTCTCGACTTCTTGGTTGGCGTCAGAAACAGCAGTCTTCAATTTGGATTTTTCTTCTTCTAACTTGCCGACTGAAGCAAGCTTCTTGTCAGCAAGCGTTTTCTTCTCGCGCGCCTCCTTCTGAGCTGCAGCTAGGTCCAGGTCCTTCTGCTCCAAAGCCTGCTTCATTTTCTCTAAAGAAATAACATTCTTCAGACGGGCTTGGAGTTGGCGGTTTTCACTACATACATCTGCTCGAGTGGAGTCACTCGGTTCAAAAAAATGGAAAGTCAAAGCGCCAACAGTGGGATAAACAGTCGGCATTTGATTACCTCCCATGGCAGCTACTTCATCACGAGCGCTCTAGAGATTTTTCTAGGCCAACTCCAGATCAAGGTTGAGGCTGATTTGCTGCTTGTTCATTACACAGAGCTGAGCCCCAAGATCGCAAGATTTCTACAGTCACAAGTCATATCAGTCGACAGAGATAAAAAGACATCACAATGCTAGTTACTCTAAGACTACCACCGAATCAAACATTCAATGGCAGTCTCGGGGACTACACCTAGTGGGTGCACTTAGCGTGCCCCCACTGATTCTTCAAAAAAGAGAGAAAAAGAAGGTTCTCAGACCACAGTCGACTGCCCGCAGTCACCTATGGTCTCGGGGACTACACCCAGTGGGTGCACTCAGTGTGCCTCCACTGGTTTTGATTCCACTCGGCATGGTCTGCCCAGCTCGAGTGGCAAAAAAAAGGGAGAGAGGTTCTCATTCTCAGACCACAGTCGACTGCCCGCAGTCACCTATGGTCTCGGGGACTACACCTAGTGGGTGCACTCAGCGTGCCCCCATTGGTTTCGATTCCACTCGGCGTGAGGTTCAGTTCGAATCGACACAAAGAGACATACAGCATTAAAACAGCCACACCCCAGTGGGTGATCAGACAAGAAATACGATCGATCGGAAAGTCGACTAACCTGGACATTGGCTTGCAGAGCAGCTCCGGCGTTGAAGGCTACCTGACTAGCCTCATGCACCATCTTCATCTGTCCCATCACAAGATTCAACTGACGAAGAGCTTCTTTGGCAGCAGCTGGCGGATCATCTGGAGTTTGATATGCAGTGAAAAGTGATGGAGGCAGAGCAATCGCCGAATCTGAAGCAGAGAGTTGTATCGGTGCAGCAGAAGTCTGAGCAGCTGATCCCGAGGGGCAATCAGTCGACAGCGGAACAACGAAGGTGACGTTGGTTCGAGCCGGATCTGTCAAGCGCTCGACCACTGTTCCAGGCGTCACAGTCGACTGAGGAACTTGGACCTCAGGCACCTTCCCACTCAGCTCCCTGTCCTTCTTCCTCCTCCCTCTCAGCGGCACCTCTTCGTCGTCATCCGGAAGCACAATAACATTTCGTGGATCTGCAAGGAACAGAGAAAGCCATAAGAATAACCGACAAATCATTTAGTCGACCAAACGAATTCGAATCGACCTGGCTTACTGGCTTTGGAGGTGACGGCGTCGTCAGCTTCCTCGTCGGCTGGAGTCTTGTCGATATCCATGTCGGTCGCAGCTGAGGTCGGGCTATAGAAATTCATCATCCACTCGGTCAGAACAAGAAAGTCAGTCGGAACAGAAAAATTGATCGCGACAAAAGATATGAGAAGAGCGTTTACCCAGAAGCAACAGGGACATCCATCTTAATCTTAGGCAAGGTCTTCCGAGCCTTCGAAGGGTTAGCTTTGGGCTGCTTGGTGACCTTCTCAGTCAGATCCGGTGTCGGGGACCGAGCGCGCTTGTGAGATGGGGCACTTGACGCCACGGCCTTGCCGCACCTATTCGCGGGGTCATACTTCTGCTTGGATCGACGTTTGGAGCGAGGCGGTGAGTCGGCTACCTCCTCGTCTTCCGACTCGTCGCTCTCATCTTCATCATCATCAGCTGGGGACTCCCACTCGCCGCTCTCCTCAGCGCTGTCCTCGTCCTCTTGGTCTAGCTCCAGAGCTTGTTCACCATTGGGCATCGAATACATCTCCGTATAGATCTGCAAAGTAAGAGACCAATCCTAAGTCAGTCGAAACAACCATCAGTCGGAAAATGCGTTAAAAAACTCAGTCATGATGACCAGACCTTCTCTGGCGGGTTGCTTTCACTGAAAGGGTCGACTCGCCTAGCACCCCTGGGGTTGTCCTTGTTCCCGGTGATACCCATCAACCACTCGGCTATGGTTTTGGCCTCCACCTCCTCCGGATGAACCCGAGCAGTGTCACCAGCCCCGGAGTACATCCACATGGGATGGTCACGAGCTTGGAGAGGCTGGATCCGCCGACCGAGATACACCTCGAGCAGATCCATACCAGTGACACCCTGGTTGATCAGTTGTACCACTCTCTCAACTAGCATGCCTGTCTCTGCCTTTTCCGCATCAGTCACTTTCAAAGAAGATGGAGTTTGAACGCGGTCAAAAGAGAAAGGAGGAAGCCCAGTCGACTAGCCTGGGGTTGCGAACCAGGTCGACTGCCAGCCCCTTACCGACTCAGGAAGAGTCATCAGAGGGAAAGAGCTCCTTTTCCTCTTCTGAATGCCCAGGCCTCCACACATCTGAATGACATGGGTTTTCTCATCTTTCGAGATCGCTTTCTTCACAGTTTAGGATCGGATGGTAAAGATGTGCTTGAAAAGACACCAGTGCGGTCGACACCCCAAGAAATTCTCGCACATGGAGATGAACGCAGCAAGATATGTGATAGTGTTGGGAGTGAAATGGTGGAGTTGGGCCCCAAAGAAATTCAGGAATCCGCGAAAGAAGGGATGCGGGGGAAGAGAAAAACCACGGTCGACGTGGGTGGCGAGCAGGACGCACTCACTCGGCCGCGGCTGTGGCTTCGTTTCTCCGCTCGGCAGGCGCGCACTCTTATGGACGATCAGCCCCAGCTCGGCCATATCGTCCAAGTCCTCCTGTTGGAGCGAGGATCGGATCCAATCTCCCTGGATCCAACCCGACGGCAACCCCGAGCGCGACGAAGACCCCCGATTCACCTTCTTGCTCTTCGCCTCCCCCTCCAGCACCGCCGTTTTGTCCTTCCCCATGGCGGCGGAGCGACAGAGTCGAGAGTGGATGGTCTGGGTAGAGCGGAGTCGCGAGAGGAAGAAAAAGGGAATGAGCACGCACAGTGCAAACGCCTCGGTCTCGCCGCTTTTAAGAGCCTACTCCCAAGTGGCTGACACGTGGGCCCGAGCGGTCCTGTCAAATCTCCCCAACAGTTGCACATGGGATACGTGGCGAAAAAGGTGGCGCAGTAATCGAAAAGTCCTATTTATCTACTCCACTTACTGCGGGACGCTTCGGCTGGCGCGCTCCTACCAAAATTTCGAATCCCAGGAAATCCGGGATCCTCTGCAACCGACCACGCCAAAGATTTCGTGTCAGAGGTTTCGTTCGATGGATGTGGTGATATAAACTAGTCGGTCATTTCTGAATCGATCAAGGCGACCGAAACGAAGCTGAAGTTCTGTCAACTGGCCTCTACTCGGAGATATAGACGAGACAATCAAGATTAAAAGCAAGGTCAACTCCATCCTTCTGTTTCACTCAAACCTCGATCCATTCGGGGGCTAATGATGTAGACATAAACCTAGGTAGGGTAATAGGCCTGACCTATACATCCTACCTAAGGTCCTAGTCCTAAGAACAAAGAAGTTCAAGTATCAGAAGAAGGGACCCAGCAAAGGCGTCGAGTGAAGTCCACTCGACCTACCATCCACTCGGTGATCTCACTTTATCCAGGTCACTCGACCATCAAACCACTCGACGATAAGAATACCTAAAGCCCCTCCGCGCAGCAACGGTCGGGCATTTACTTAGATGTTTAATGACCATTTACAACATTTCAATACAGGCGTTACCTGTAACGCCACCTCTTTATGTACCTTGAATCCTATGTAACGGAGGGGCCGGGGTCCCGCACACTCTATATAGCCGCCCCTCCTCAGGACAAGGGTTCGCATCCCTGTAACACACGCCAGATAATCCATCGACCACCTCCGGGCTCCGAGACGTAGGGCTGTTACTTCCTCTGAGAAGGGCCTGAACTCGTAAAACCAGCGTGTACAACTCCTCCATAGCTAAGATCTTGCCTCTACATTCCTACCCCCTATTCTCTTTGTCGGACTCGAAACCACGACAACCCTGGCGGGTGTCAGTTTCTCCAACTTTAGTTGAATCGAGTGTGGCTACGCCCGGTCCTTGTTGAAGGTTAAAACAACACATATTGACGAAAAATCGTTGTGGTTTTGATGCGTAAAGAACGGTTCTTGCTCAGCCCATAGCAGTCACGTAAAACTTGCAACACAAAGTAGAGGACGTCTAACTTATTTTTGCAAGGCATGTTGTGATGTGATATGGTCAAGACGTGATGATATATAAATTGTTGTGTGTGATGATCATGTTTTGTTAAAGTTATCGGCAACTGGCAGGAGCCTTATGGTTGTCTCTTTATTGCATAAGATGCAAGCGCCATATAATTGTTTTACTTTATCGCCATACGATAGCAATAGGTTCAAAAGCAATAGTTGGCGAGACGACCATGTGACGACACATTGATAGAGATCAAGATGGTGGAGATCATAGTGTCATGCCGGTGACAATGGAGATCATGACGGTACTTTGGAGATGGAGATCAAAGGCACAAGATGATGATGGCCATATCATGTCACATATTTTGATTGCATGTGATGTTTATCTTTTATGCATCTTATTTTGCTTAGTTCGACGGTAGCATTATAAGATGATCTCTCACTAAATTTCAAGGTACAAGTGTTCTCCCTGAGTATGCACCGTTGCAAAAGTTCGTCGTGCCGAGACACCATGTGATGATCGGGTGTGATAAGCTCTACGTTCACATACAACGGGTGCAAGACAGTTTTGCACATGCGGAATACTCGGGTTAAACTTGATGAGCCTAGCATATGCAGATATGGCCTCGGAACACTGAGACCGAAAGGTCGAGTGTGAATCATATAGTAGATATGATCAACATAGTGATGTTCACCATTGAAAACTACTTCATCTCACATGATGATCGGACATGGTTTAGTTTATATGGATCATGTGATCATTTAGATGACTAGAGAGATGTCTATCTAAGTGGGAGTTCTTAAGTAATATGATTAAGTGAACTTAATTTATCATGAACTTAGTCCTGATAGTATTTGCATAACTATGTTGTAGATCAATAGCTCGCGATGTAGCTCCTAGTTTATTTTTTATATGTTCCTAGAGAAAAATAAGTTGAAAGATGATAGTAGCAATGATGCGGACTTGGCCCGTGATCTGAGGATTATCCTCATTGCTGCACCAAAGAATTATGTCCTTGATGCACCGCTAGGTGACAGACCTATTGCAGGAGCAGATGCAGACGTTATAAACGTTTTGACAAAGCTCGGTATGATGACTACTTGATAGTTTAGTGCACCATGCTATACGTCTTAGAACCGGGATTTCAAAAATGTTTTGAACACCACGGAGCATATGAGATGTTCCAAGACCTGGAATTGGTATTTCAGACTCATGCCCGAATCGAGAGGTATGAGACCTCTGACAAGTACTTTGCCTACAAGATGGAGGAGAATAGCTCAACCAGTGAGCATGTGCTCAGAATGTCTGAGTACTTCAATCGCTTGAATCAAGTGGGAGTTAATCTTCGAGATAAAATAGTGATTGACAGACTTCTCTAGTCACTATCACCAAGTTACTGGAACTTCATGATGAACTATAATATGCAAGGGATGACGAAAAAGATTTTCGAGCACTTCGTGATGCTTAAATCGACGAAGGTAGAAATCAAGAAAAGCATCAAATGTTGATGGTTGACAAGACCACTAGTTTCAAGTAAAAGGGCGAGGGAAAGAAAGGGAACTTCAAGAAGAATGGCAAGCAAGTTTCCACTCCCATGAAGAAGCCCAGAGCTAGACCCAAGCCTGAAACTGAGTGCTTCTACTGCGAAGGAAATGGTCACTGGAAGCGAAACTGCCCCAAATACTTGGCAGATAAGAAGGATGGCAAAGTGAACAAAAGTATATATGATATACATGTTATTGATGTGTACTTTACTACTGTTCATAGTAGCCCCTGGGTATTTGATACTGGTTCAGTTTCTATGATTAGTAACTCGAAACAGGAGTTACAAAATGAACAAAGACTAGTTGAGGGGAAGGTGACGATGTGTGTTGGAAGTGATTCCAAGGTTGATAAGATCGCCATCACACACTCCCTTTACCTTCGGATTAGTGTTGAACCAAAAATAAATGTTATTTGGTGTTTGCGTTGAGCATAATATGATTGGATCATGTTTATTGCAATAGGTTATTCATTTAAGTAAAAGAATAATTGTTATTCTGTTTACATGAATAAAACCTTCTGTGGTCATACACCCAAGGTGAATGGTTAATTAAATCTCGATCGTAGTAATACACATATTCACAATATTTATGCCAAAAGATGCAAAGTTGATAATGATAGTGCAACATATTTGTGGCACTACCATTTAGGTCATATTGGTGTAAAGCCCATAAAGAAACTCCATGATGATGGGCTTTTGGAATCACTTGATTATGAATCAATTGATGCTTGCGAACCATGCCTCATGGGCAAGATGACTAAGACTCCGTTCTCTGGAACAATGGAGCGAGCAACTGACTTATTGGAAATAATACATACTGATGTATGCAGTCCGATGAGTGTTGAGGCTCGCGGCGGGTATCGTTATTTTCTGACCTTCACAGATGATTTGAGCAGATATGGGTATATCTACTTGATGAAACATAAGTCTGAAACATTTAAAAGTTCAAAGAATTTCAGAGTGAAGTGGAAAATCATTGTAACAAGAAAATAAAAGTTTCTATGATCTGATCGTGCAGACGAATATTTGAGTTACGAGTTTGGTCTTCATTTGAAACAATCTGGAATAGTTTCGTAACTCACGCCACCTGGAACACCACAGCATAATGGTGTGTCCGAACGTCATAACCGTACTTTATTAGATATGGTGCGATTTATGATGTCTCTTACCGATTTACCACTATCATTTTGGGGTTATGCATAAGAGACAGCTGCATTCACGTTAAATAGGGCACCATCCAATCCCGTTGAGACGACGCCATATGAACTGTGGTTTGGCAAGAAACCGAAGTTGTCGTTTCTTAAAAGTTTGGGGTTGCGATGCTTATGTGAGAAAGTTTCAGCCTGATAAGCTCAAACCCAAATCGGAGAAGTGCGTCTTCATAGGATACCCAAAAGAATCTGTTGGGTGCACCTTCTATCATAGATCCGAAGGCAAGATCTTTGTTGCTAAGAGTGGATCCTTTCTAGAGAAGGAGTTTCTCTCGAAAGAAGTGAGTGGGAGGAAAGTAAAACTTGATGAGGTAGTTGTACCTTTTCCCTTATTGGAAAGTAGTTCATCACAGAAATCAGTTCCAGTGATTCCTACACCAATTAGTGAGGAAGCTAATGATGATGATCATGAAACTTCTGATCAAGTTACTACTGAACCCCGTAGGTCAACCAGCGTAAGATCCGCACCAGAGTTGTACGGTAATCCTGTTCTGGAGGTCATGTCACTTGACCATGAAAAACCTATGAACTATGAGGAAGCGATGATGAGCCCAGATTCCGCGAAATGGCTTGATGCCATGAAATCTGAGATAGGATCCATGTATGAGAACAAAGTGTGGACTTTGGTGGACTTGCCCGATGATCGGCAAGCCATTAAGAATAAATGGATCTTTAAGAGGAAGATGGACGCTGATGGTAGTGTTACTATCTACAAAGCTCGAATTGTCGCAAAAGGTTTTCGACAAGTTCAAGGTCTTGACTACAATGAGATTTTCTCACTCATAGCGATGCTTAAGTCTGTCCAAATCATGTTAGCAATTGCCACATTTTACGAAATCTGGCAATGGATGTCAAAACTGCATTCCTTAATGAATTTCTTAAAGAAGAGTTGTATATGATGCAACAAGAAGGTTTTGTCAATCCTAAAGGTGCTAACAAAGTGTGCAAGCTCCAGCGATCCATCTATGGATTGGTGCAAACATCTCGGAGTTGGAATATACGCTTTGATAGTGTGATCAAACCATATGGTTTTATACAGACTTTTTGACAAGCCTGTATTTACAAGAAAGTGAGTGGGAGCACTACAACATTTCTGATAAGTATATGTGAATGACATATTGTTGATCGGAAATAATGTAGAATTTTTTTCTGGGAAGCATAAAGGAGTGTTTGAAAGGAGTTTTTCAAAGAAAGACCTAGGTGAAGCTGCTTACATATTGGGCATCAAGATCTATAGAGATAGATCAAGATGCTTGATAAGATTTTTTCAATGAGTACATACCTTGACAAGATTTTGAAGTAGTTCAAAATGGAACAGTCAAAGAAGGAGTTCTTGCCTGTAAGGTGTAAAGTTGAGTAAGACTCAAAACCCAACCACGACAGAAAATAGAAAGAGAATGAAAGTCATTCCCTATGCCTCAGCCATAGGTCCTATAAAGTATGCCATGTTGTGTACCAGACCTATTGTATACCTTACTATGAGTTTGGCAAGGGGGTACGATAGTGATCCAGGAGTAGATCACTGGACAGCGGTCAAAGTTATCCTTAGTTACATAAGAGGACTAAGGAAATATTTCTCGGTTATGGAGGTGATAAAGAGTTCGTCGTAAAGAGTTACGTCGATGCAAGCTTTTACACCGATCTGGATGACTCTAAGTCTCGATCTAGATACATATTGAAAGTGGGAGCAATTAGCTAGAGTAGCTCCATGCAGAGCATTGTAGACATAGAAATTTGCAAAATACATACGGGTCTGTATGTGACGGACCTGTAGACTAAAACTTCTCTCACAAGCAAAACA
Organism: Aegilops longissima; assembly: GCA_021605205.1. Taxonomy (NCBI): domain Eukaryota; kingdom Viridiplantae; phylum Streptophyta; class Magnoliopsida; order Poales; family Poaceae; genus Aegilops; species Aegilops longissima. Next base: position 223,735,343 of record CM038682.1, read on the forward strand.
TGATCACACCTTAGTACTCTTTGGGTGTTAATCACATGGCGATGTGAACTAGATTAATGACTCTAGTAAACCCTTTGGGTGTTGGTCACATAGCGATGTGAACTATGGGTGTTAATCACATGGTGATGTGAATTATTGGTGTTAAATCACATGGCGATGTGAACTAGATTATTGACTCTAGTGCAAGTGGGAGACTGAAGGAAATATGCCCTAGAGGCAATAATAAAGTTGTTATTTATATTTCCTTATATCATGATAAATGTTTATTATTCATGCTAGAATTGTATTAACCAGAAACTTAGTACATGTGTGAATACATAGACAAACAGAGTGTCACTAGTATGTCTCTACTTGACTAGCTTGTTGAATCAAAGATGGTTAAGTTTCCTAGCCTTAGACATGAGTTGTCATTTGATTAATGGGATCACATCATTAGAGAATGATGTGATTGACTTGGCCCATTCCGTTAGCTTAGCACTTGATCGTTTAGTATGTTGCTATTGCTTTCTTCATGACTTATACATGTTCCTATGACTATGAGGTTATGCAACTCCCGAATACCGGAGGAACACTTAGTGTGCTACCAAACATCACAACATAACTGGGTGATTATAAAGGTGCTCTACAGGTGTCTCCGATGGTACTTGTTGAGTTGGCATAGATCGAGGTTAGGATTTGTCACTCTGATTGTCGGAGAGGTATCTCTAGGCCCTCTCGGTAATGCACATCACTATAAGCCTTGCAAGCAATGTGACTAATGAGTTAGTTGCGGGATGATGCATTACGGAACGAGTAAAGAGACTTCCTGGTAACGAGATTGAACTAGGTATTGAGATACCGACGATCGAATCTCGGGCAAGTAACATACCGATGACAGAGGGAACAACGTATGTTGTTATGCGGTTTGACCGATAAAGATCTTCGTAGAATATGTGGGAGCCAATATGAACATCCAGGTTCTGCCATCGGTTATTGACCGGAGATGAGTCTCAGTCATGTCTATATAGTTCCCGATCTCGTAGGGTCCGCACACTTAATGTTCGGTGACGATCGGTATTATCAGCTTATGTGTTTTGATGTACCGAAGATAGTTCGGATTCCCGGATGTGATCATGGACATGACAAGGAGTCTCAAAATGGTCGAGACATAAAGATTGATATATTGGATGACCATATTCGGACACCGGGTGAGTTCCGGGGGTCACAGGATAATTATCGGAGTGTCGGGGGGTTATCGGAACCCCCGGGGGAACTAATGGGCCAACATGGGCCTTGTGTGAGAGAGAGAGGAGGGGGCCTTCGGGCTGCCCCCCCCCCCCTTGAGGATTCCGAATTGGACAAGGAGGGGGCGGCGCCCCCTCTTTCCCTCCCTCTCTCCCTCTCCTTCCTTCCCCCTTCCCCCTCCTAGTTGGACTACGAAAGGGGGAGTCCTATTCCTACTAGGAGGAGGACTCCTCCCCTCCTTGGCGCGCCCTAGGGCCGGCTGGCCTCTCCTCTTGCTCCTTTATATACGGGGGCAACCTAGAACACACAAGTTGATCATTGATCTCTTAGCCGTGTGCGGTGCCCCCCTCCACCATAATCCACCTCGGTCATACCGTTGCAATGATTAGGCGAAGCCCTGCGCCGATAGCTTCATCATCACTGTCATCACGCCGTCATGCTGACAAAGCTCTCCCTCGACACTCAGCTGGATCGAGAGTTCGTGGGACGTCACCGTGCCGAACGTGTGCAGATCGCGGAGGTGCCGTACTTTCGGTACTAGGATCGGTCGGATCGTGAAGACGTACGACTACATCAACCGCGTTGTCATAACGCTTCCGCTTACGGTCTACGAGGGTACGTGGACTACACTCTCCCCTCTCGTTGCTATGCATCACCATGATCTTGCATGTGCGTAGGAAAGTTTTTGAAATTACTGCGTTCCCCAACAACACCCGCAAGGTGTTTGACGAAATCCCTCAACCATGTTTCTTATTCCGTGAGGAATCGCTATGTTTATTCCATCTCGTTGAAATTAGATGTGCCTATTGTGCTGATGAGCTTTCTTGTTGAGTTGTTTTTCGTCGATCGTCGTCATACGATGACTGTGTATTTGATATGGTGATGACTTTATATGGGGACACGATGGCAGATAAGGGGCTAAACTATGGAGGTTCAGTGCACGGGCATGCTATAGTTTGTCGGAACAAGCAAACCAAGCATAATAAGCTTATGGATGATGTATGGAGAGAATCCAGTGTTTGGGCATAAAACATTTTGAAGAAGGTTCCAAATGTTGAGGGATTTGTCCTGGCGCATAGGGCATGTCGCGGAAGCTCATTGTCCATACTTTGTGCAGAAAAGGAATGCAACTAGACAATTTGGTCATGGTGATTTGAAGAAGCTTACTACGATGGTGCACATGCTTGCATACGGTTGTCCAACTAATTATACTGGTGATTGGATTGGAATAGCAGAGAGCATATGCATACAAATTTTGAAGAAATCTGTGAAGGTTTTCATTGAGATCTTCGGAGAAACATATCTCCAAGCACCAAATGAAGCAGGCAGTGTAAGACTTCTTTAGATGGGTGCATCAAATGGTTTCCCGGTGTGCTTGGAAGCATTTATTGCATGCATTGGAGGTGGAAGAATTTCTCTACAACATGGCATGGGCTATTTAAAAGCGAATGTAAAGATGCAACCATAATTCTTGAAGTTATGGCATCAAATGATCTATCACCAGGATCTCACTATGAGCTGCATGTATTTCAAAGACCAATTATTTTGCAAGGCTAGCTGTTGAGGAGGCACCACTAGTGAACTTTGAAGTCAATAGTCATCAATACAACAAGGATGCTATCTTGATAATGGCATATATCCTTCATGGTCTATATTTGTGAAGACAATATCATACCCTCTAGGTAACAAGAAAATTCACTTTGCGAGGCATCAAGAAGCATGTAGAAAGGATGTCGAGTGAGCATTTGGGGTACCGCAAGCTTGTTTTTCCATTTTTCGTGGCCATACAAGATTTTGGCACCAAAAGCATTTGAGGTGCATCATGGTAGCATGTGTGATCGTACATAACATGATCATAGAGAACGAGCAGAATCAACTGGATGATTTTCGCTACGAGAATGAAGAGAACAAAATTTATACACTGTCTCTCCATCCTCGGGCAAACAAAAACTCTAGAGATTTCTTCTAGTGCATTTACAGATTGAAGACCGCCAAGGCATGAACAACTTTGTGATGATCTTGTTGAGATTTCTTGGGAGCTCCATGGACACTAAACTGCTACAAGTTATGTTTACTTTTATTCTTTTGGATGTATGTTTAAATTTGAATTTGAATTTTTTTAATTGGATTTGAAATTATGTTGAATTATGTGTGTTTGAAACATCATTATCTGAATTATTATGGTGATAAAATGGACATGCATATATCATTTATATGAAGAGAAATAGGAAAAATTAGATTATTGGGATATGCTAAAGCGTCCATCCCCAATATGAAACTGTTATTGGGGAGCCCCAATAAGGATTATTAGGGGAGTATTGTTGGGGTTCTGTTAGAGATGAATAGTCCGTTTTGTCAGTTCTTCCTTTTGTATCCTATAGGCTACTGATAATCGCATCAGCTTTCTTTGTTATTTCCTTCTTCTTCTTATCTTTTTGTCTATGTGCATCCCCATAGGTCTTATTATTCCGTTGTTGTACAAATTGGTGTAATTGGTATCATCTTGATATTAATATGTTGCCCTATGTCAAAAAAATGGAAATCGATAGCCACAATTGGGGCCACTGTAATCTTGAGAGTCAGTAGAGGGAATTGTTGTTACGCAACGTCGGGCATTTCCAACCCACATGCACCATGGGAAGCTACAAGAGCATCAAAAACCGGGCCCAGTCGAAGAGCATCACAAGCTTATAAGAGGCCTTAGTCCCTCTCCCATCAAAAGACTAGCACGACGGAAAAGGACATCCCCACCCTTATAAGTCGTGCTCTGCCTCTTACCCCAATTGATGTGGGACTAAACCCCAAAAAACTCTCCCTTTCACATCGGTCATCATGGGCTCATTAACACCAACGTTTCAACTCATCGACCACCCCGTGAATCCACGAAGGTTTATATACTAACACCTAGGCTCTGATACCACTTGTTATATATGCAATCCGGGTCCTTAATCGGCATTCCTGACCCACACGCTCCATGATCTTACAAGAGGCCTTTGGTCCCTCATCCCCCCGCCTAAAAAAAGACTATCCTGATGGGGAGGACACCCTCACCATTATAACTCGTGCTATGCCTCCTCCTACAATCGTTTAGGATTAAACCCAACAATCATGACGATCTCCTTACTCTTCTCCAAGGCCTCAACATCCTCCTTCACTACCCTTTCCTTCGCCACAGCCTCAACAACCTCCTCCACGGCCATGTCGGCGTCCATCCATGCTAAGAGCTTCTCCATCTCCCTCTGACGTTCCTCAGCCGCAACGGCGGATTGTACTTTAGGAAAGTTCCCTAAGTGGCATGTTTTGGTTTGTACGAATAAAAAATCATAAGATTTTTTATATGTCCTACTTTGTATGTAATTCCAATGGAAATTTTCAATGGAGTTCAATCTCATGGAAGTTTTCCGCATCTACACAATTTTTAAACAAGGGACCGATGATGATTGTGTATTATACATGTAACATGTCCATATGCTCAAGATTTAGTTTACATGTGAACTTAGTCATAGCCTAATCCCACTTATGCATGTCGCAAACAGAGCCAGCCTAGATGCATGTAGGATAGGACCAGCTAAAATACTGGTGGTTATGGACCAAAACCCTGCATGATGTTTTACTATGGAGGCTGCCAACCTTATCTGTTGAAACTATAGGTATAGGTGTCGTCTGCACTTGCTCCACTGGGATACAAACCCTGTCCTATAATACGTAGCAGTAGTTTTCTTCTACCTATGCCTTACTTAACCATTGCCAAAAAAAAGGGCGCTTGGGCATCAGCTCTTGTCCCTTTCTATTTCAGGCCAAGCACGCTATCCCATAAATGTTACCTAGAGTCTGCAATATTTTTACAGGTAAGAACAGAGTTGGTGAGCATATACTATGTAATCAAAGAGTTATATACCTAGGGGAGGGGTTAGTACCATTGCTCATTACTTAAACAACTAATAGCATACTAATTTAAATCGCAGGATCATAACCGAGGCTGTGACTTCTGCTACAGCAGCTAGGCAAGTGATGAAAATATACGAAAAGGTTGGAGTAGCTGAAATTTTTCCTAAGATCGTAAAAATGTTAATAAGAGTTTGGAATGGACGAAAGTTTCCTTATAAAATCTAGTGCAAATGGTTCCTAAGAAAAAACCCATAATCACCTCTCGAACAACCCCCCTCCAGAAATTGGAGAAGAGCAATTACTAGTATTCGTATAAAAAAAATACCTTATTTGGACTAAAGAATTGAAAGTTTTTGACTTTTTCTACACACAGTTAACTTTAAGCCCGCAATTCCATGGGAAAATTTCCATGGAGTTCGACCTCTTTGAAATTTTTCGCATGTACGCTGTCTGAAAACGAGGGACCGATGATGATTGGGCCAACTAACCATGTATTATACACGGTCATCTGCTCAGGACTTAGTTTAGATTTGAACCTAGTCATAGCCTAATCCCACTTACGCAAGTGGCAAACAGAGCCAGCCAACATGCATGCATGCAGGATAGGACCAGCTAAACTGCTGGTGGTTATGGACCAAAACCCTGCATGATGTTTAGTATGGTGGTTGCCTGCCTTATCTGCTGAAAGTATAGGTGTCTTTCTGCGCTTGCTCTACTGGGATACAGCCACTGTCCTATAATGGTAGTTTGTTCTAGCTATGCCTTATTTAATCACTGCCTAAAAACCCACAAATTGGGCATCGGCTCTTGGCCCTTTCTGTTTCGGGTTAAGCATGTTCTTCCATAAATGTTACCTAGAGTCTGTAATTTTTTTTACAGGTCACGAAGAACAGGACAAGCACTAGTTGCCCTCTGGAGGTTACACAGTTTTGTTAGCATTTCCATTGTGTTTATCAAATCCCGCATTAAAATAGTTTGTCAAATCTCTGTTCTCCGAATTTCCATTGCATTTTAGCATTTCCATTTGTGGAGTAGTATTTTAATAGAGAAGACCTTTGCTTATTGTACGAATTCCACCGATCAGGTAACAGCCTTCCCAGAAGAACAGAGATATTTTTTTTTCTTAAAACGGAGGCAAAAAATTTGCCTCATATATTAAATAAGGAAGAGAAAGAGTTTGTTACAATACACGCTCATGTTTTTTTTTTTGCGGGGAATACACACCCATGTTACGGCATGACAATTATTCTTGCAATAAAAAAAGACCCTAGTTTCTTTGCCCCGGTTTTGATCCAAAAGTTTGCCTCGTCGACAATAATGTTGAGCAAGATTTGCGGAAGAACGGAGATGTGGGTTACCAGCTTTTGTGCGCGTAACTGGAGCAAGTACCACTGCTAATTAAATCGATGAGGTTCTTTCAGCATAGATCAAGTAGTTTGGATTCTCTCCGTGGAGCTTGGAATCTTACCAGATGGAACACATTTACAGTCGACAGAATGCCCTCTTTTTTCCGCACGCAAAAAAAAATGCCCTTTTTTTTCTAGTAGTATTTGCAACACTTGAATTCACAATAGCCAAAATACTCATGTCCTTCGATTTCATCTAGTAATCATCCTAGGGGGAGACCATTGCCTTCCCCAGAAGAACATTTCGGTCAGGTGTGGTGCTGGTAACCAATATAGTACTTATGTAACCAAAGGTATTGCTGGTCAGGACCATTGCGCATTACTCAGCCAATTAGTAACAGAATTCTAATTAAATCGCTAAGATCATAAACGAGGCGAGGCAAGCTGCAATCAGATCGTCGTTTGGGTCCTTGCAGGTGTTTACTCAACTGGCTGCCGCCTTCACCACAAGCGAGCTGAATGCCGGCGAACTGACCGAATCCTGTTCAGATGGAACAAACGTCAGAAGACCGAGTAGTATATGCAGACTGCAGACCAAATGTTTCATTTTTCTATCTTTAGCCTGCGTATATTTTTGGTTTGGATGGGCAGTGATATTCTGAAAATGCTCAACTGCAAAGATCTGAACATCAGTTTTTTCTCCCTTTTTCGAAAAGAGATGGGAACATGTATACGTATATAAAACCATCATAAAGAGATCCCTACCAACCAGAGCCTCAGAGGAAAGCAGAGCCCTAGAAAGCTCGAAAACCACCGCGCAACGATCAAAAGGCCGGAAAACGGAAGCCGACGGCGCACCAAGCCGGTCTGCGTCTGCAGCAGCAGCGGCAGGGCACAGTAGGCAGTCACCAACTGTTCGGTGCGGCAGGACCGGCCGGCCGTTCGCTGTTTCGGCGTAGCATATGCTTGGCCGCTCGCGGGCTCACGGCGGTACAACTCCGATTCTCCCTCTGCGTCGTCTTTGTCGTCGAGATCAGTGGGAGCAGGCCGCGCCTTCGATCTCCAGATTCCACTCTTGTCTGTCAACCGACCAGTAGCATAACCGCATTTGTCGCTGCCTTCGTACAGACGCGGCCCGATCTGGGCAACGAGCCAAAACGACGACGATGATTCTCTTCTTGTATGCCTGGGCTTTGGGCGTGCATGCAGGTTGTTGTATCTGACGTGGTGTATGTAACTGACAGTAGCAACAGAGTACTACGTTCCTTTGCAGCTAAACTCTCATGAGCCGGATGCATCTTTCTGATGCAGAGGCTGGGGTAATCCCCCTTTTTGAAAAAAAAAACTCTCACTAGCAAACTAGCAATGCACTAACCGACGAGATTCATCAACTTGTTTGTAATGGCCACCGACGAATCCATCCCGTCTGCACGATCGACCAAACCCTGCTTTATTTGGTGAGGGAGGGTTAAGGCGTCAGCGTTGGATCGTTAGCGGGACGGGAGAAAAATGATCCGCGCGCGCTTTGTGTTGGTTGCTGCTGCTGTGTGCAGTCTTGGAGCCATGCGGGTTGGTTGATTCCGCGGCACTCAAAGGCGCTCCCTGAAGCTGACCGTGCAGCCGCCATCTCCCTATGTTATGTTTGTGTGTGCCTATGGTCAAGCGCAATAATTCGTCGACGCAGCTGCCGTCGGATGTGGAGTGATCCCTCTCGTGTCGTGTGTGGTGCTTGCGTCCCTACGAGATTGCCTGCGACGCCATTGGGTTCGGATCGACCGAGCAGATTGGACAGGTTTAATTTGGCGGATGTATCAAATATGCCTCCCTGCTGTTGCACAAGCATAGATAGTCGACCAGTTGGCGATGTACAACATGGAACATATTGCATAGGTGCGGAAATTACCCACGATCCAAAATGGTGCAAAACATTCTGAGTACATTAGTTGTTCCACACTTTCGGGATGGGTTGTGCCATCTATGGCTATGTATCGTTGGTGTCGCCGTGTTGTACCTTCTTTCCTAATGAAACACATGCAATTCCCATGCATGGCTCGAAAAAAGAACCTACATAATCAATAAAGCATGATCACTGTTAAATAGTACTAACGCACAAAATAGTTCTAGGAATTTCAGATATTTTTCTAAATTTTCTGATTCTCTTTGAATAAAAAAAATAGTTGTAGGTTTTCTCCGAACTTTCCCTCCCACTATTTTCATCAGATTTCTTGTTTTAAAAATTTCTTGTCAGAGTATTTCATTCTGACTAGGCTTCTACATGTGCAAAGCTACTCCATTCAGAGCCACCTTTGCAATCCTTCGATTATGAAATACTTACGGTTTTGGCAATTAAGGATTAGAGTTTAGAGGCCAAATCTAGAATAGTCAAAGTACTACTACTAAAAATGACTTTATTCCTCGCAAGTAAAAATTAATGGACTTTATCAACTAACTCTGACCACCTGCGTGGTTGAATAATTTTTTATCTAAAAAAAAGACACACAAAAGAGAATGGGCATATAGTAGTGCAAAGCACAAACCGCACCTAAACTAACCTGCAATAGAAAAAACAGGGTCGCTAGCCGCTAACAATGATGGGTTAACTGATGCTACGTTGCTTAGGACGCAAACCTTAACTAAGCAATCGGACTAGCTAGCTACCTACCTACCTACAAAAAATCACCCTCTACGAACCAAACCTAAAGCTTCCACGCCTTTATTTAACCCCCCTCGATCCAACCAATTTGTGTGCAAGAAAGTCCAACCCCGTCCTCCTACATGGCTACCACAACAGCATATCCAATCATGCAATCAACCATCTACGGCTACGCTTGTCTCAAAAAGATAAGAAAATCAACCATGTACGCATGTCGGCTTACATAGTACACGTATGCGCCCCCCTACCCTGACCAAGAAAATGCATTGATCATCGCAGGGGAGGGGAGGGGATGCTGCCAAGTGCACGCCAAGTTGCAAGGAAACTTTTGTAGCACCCCCTGGAATTGACACCTGAGAAAGAGGCGTGGGAGTCCACAAACCCACGGTTTCCCGGGGGATGAAGAAGAAATATACTATTCCATTCCACCTTGGGAAATCTGGCTACATGTGTGGGTGTGTGTGTGAGAGAGAGAGAGCGGACGAACACGTTGGGGAGGCGGCATGGTCAAGGCCTGTCGCTGTGCCACCAACTGCGCAGCACGACCCCAAGTACTACGTATGGACAAGCCCCGGGTAATTACAAGCCGCCACGACTCAAGGAGCCACCCAATGATTTGGACACCCAGGACAGGCAGGAGCAACGTACGTACGTACGAGAATCAACGGCTCTTCCCTCTCAATCTCAATAATAGTGGTGTGGGTGACCGTCTCAGGTTCCGATGTGCCCGGATTATAGGACGCAGAAACTCGTGTGTAGTGACATACCCGAATTACGGACATAAAAATCAGCAATAAAATCGTAGTGGTTACGCACTTTCGAATATTCTCAGAAACACATGCAATAATAGACAACCGACTCATCATCATATTAGTGTTGACGGAGCAAAAATGGTTTTCCAAATAATAGTATAGTTAATGCACAATTATTGTTGAATTTGCAGAATTAAGTGAAATCTTCTTTCATAAAATCAAAATTCTTGTCTTAGATTTGTCTAGATACGGATGAATCTAATACTAAAACGTGACTTGATACATCCGTATTTAGACAAATCTAAGACAAGAATTTTGGGACGGAGGGAGTACTATATTTGCGTGAGTTAATTAGTGTACAGTTAAAACTTAATCTGCAAGAATCCGGCTGAATTTTAAACTTGTAATTATGGCATTTACTTGGTATAGAAGTCAAAGTTGTCAAAAAATGGAATTAAAAAAAAGCAGAGTGAAATCATACTGTTTACTTCCACCTCTATGGTAGCAGCCGCGATCTTGTGTGGGAGGAGGTGGAGCGGCCATGGGAGGAGAGCTGCGGCACCAAGGTCCGCCTCTATAGGACCAACCCAGCCGTCGTCGCCACCGAGCTCCGGAGGGGGAGTCCGGGGATCAGCGTGTATAGTAGTTTGCAGTGGCGGATCTAGGGGTGTGGTGGTGGGGGCCATGGCCCCCATATACAATTGGCAGATTTTTTTACTAGTGCATTCATATGTATATTCAGTACTTTGTTAACTATTTTGTAATGTGTTTTGAGAAGAAAAAAAATGCTACACTTTTTAATGTTGCCCTCACGTTTGTCAAGTTCTAGATCCGCCACTGGCAGTTTGTCGCCTTGTTGCCTACGTCTGAGTCCGAAGGAGAACATGTGTAGTGTTCGATGAAATGCCCGGGAGAGAAAAGGCTTGATGATGACATGTGGGCCCATGTCCAACTTAACGGTCAATCAATCAAACAGAGCTGACCTGACAGGCGGGCCACGGATGTCATAGTCGACATCATTGTGAGCCGAACGGTAACTAGTGTTTCTCTGCAGCAGATTATACTCAAGTTGGTAGGCATCAGGTTCTCAAAAAAAAAAGTTGGTAGGCATCAGCCAAGCAAAATAACGTGGTAGTTTCTGAAAACCATGACCCAAATTGCGGTAGTTTTTTTTCCCGCTATTTACTTGATTTTTTTTATTACTGGTTAAGATTACAAGAAAAAAAAAAGATTACAAGAAAGCGTCACAAATGCCCTGGTAGGAGGTGAAAGGTGGAATTCACCGCCGGTCGACACTTGCACCACACATTCCAGCGGTCATCCACCACTCCACCACCCCGGTGGACACGCCACAGCGGGAGTGCCTGCGTGCGGCCATGGCCTCCGGATCAACAACATCAGCAACACAGACGCGGCCACGCTTGCAGGAGAGCGCCAACGACAATGACCGGCGGCCTCGATCGCCTCACTGGCAGGCAGCGCCTTGCTGCTGCCGCAAACTTCACTTTACTACCTTCCAATTCCGCCCTCCTCTTCTCTTCTTAAGAAGAGGTCAACCCAAGCGGGCATGGCTCAAGCCCAGTCGCACACAACCCGCGCGCACACTTGCAAGCATCCAAAACCCGCAGCCGCAGCCCAGCCGGCGAGCCATAATATACCAAACCCAAACCAAGCACACGGCACAACCAGCAACCAGCATCGCATCATCGCGTCGCGTCGCCCGCCTTCCAAGAGCCGCGCGCTCCTTCCCTTCCTTCGCGTCCACGACCATCTCCTCCTCCCTCGCTTGCATAGAAGCCTAGAACTATCCCTCTACAGGCCTCGCCGGAGATGGCGACCACGCCGTTGCTGTCGGGAAAACAGGTGGAGGAGGACACGATGCCGCCGTTGCATGGCGTTGTCGTGATCGCCCTCCCGGACCACGCCGCCGACGGGGGCCGGGACTCGCCGTCCAGGAGCGAGCCGGCGGCCTTGAGACGGGCATGGAGGCTGCTGCGGCTGGCCACGGCGCCGCTCGTGGTGCTGGCGGCGTTCGCGCTGGCGGCGCACTGCTACGGCCTCTACTCCTTCTCCTTCTCCGGGGAGGAGGACTGGAAATGGGGCGAGGGGCGCGCCTCGTCCTTCCTGCTGCCGCTGCACCCCAAGCCCAAGGCCGCCGGCGTCAAGGCAGCCGCGGCGGAGGAGGATTCGACCACGGCCGTGCTGCCGGAGAGGTGCGTGAAACAGGCCGGCGCAGGAATTCCAATCCCTTTCGCCTAAAGGCACAATTTGCTCCTTTCCGCCGCCTGGATTCTTTTTGTATCCTACGACGAAAGGAAGTTTGTTTCTTGGCCTTGGGTTGGTTTGGTTGATTCCATGCGCATTTGGTTCTTGTCTTCTTGGAGTTTCTCAGTCGCATTCTCCAGGGACTTCGGTTGGATCACCATTTTTGTCACTTTAACCTGAATCTGTTTAATAACTTCTTCCTTTATTTTTCGCAGATTAGTTTTTTTTTCTCGTACACTGCATGTTTGCAAATTGGACAGCGCGAATATTCTATTAAAAATATTTTTTCACGAATAATAATTTCACATTAATGATTTCACACACATGAGTGAGTTGAATCCTTCGTTGCAGGAATTTGTCAAGGTAACCAACTGGCCCAACAGGGATTTGTTCTTTGGAATGTTGCATTTCTGTCCTGTCATGCCTGCTGGGTCATAAGCATAATTGACCGTCGACATATTAAAATAAGAATGCAAGTCTGTATTTAGATATAGGCATGTCGCTACTAGTATAAACCAACAAGCAAACACTTGCACCGTCGACCTCTCAAAGTCAACATTTTGGTGTTCAGATCAATCTTTCTGTTCGCGTGATTAATCTTTGACAAAGTCCTGTTCTTCGATTCTGTTGCCTATTAAGAATACAGTGCAATTTTCAGTACTAACATGGCATTGTTCTTCTTCTGATTGTTAATATGCAGGCAGTACTACACTTCTGTAAACATTGGCAATCCTGCAAGGCCCTATTTTCTTGACATCGACACCGGGAGCGCCTTGACATGGATCCAGTGTGATGCTCCCTGCACAAATTGCACAAAGGTGGGTACCATTTTCAGTCACATTTCATCTCGTGATAAGAACTCGGCCTCGTCGCGACGACGCAATTTCTGTGGATATCTTGGTTCCAGTGTTCCATCATGAGCCTCATTTCCAAAGTCCACAACGTTCCTGATCCGCCTCTTATCTTGTTACAGGGACCTCATCCTTTATATAAGCCCGCAAAAGAAAACATAGTTCCACCTAAGGATTCACATTGTCAGGAATTGCAAGGCAACCAAGATTACTGCGACACTTGCAAACAATGCGACTACGAGATCGCGTATGCGGACCGAAGCTCCTCTGCCGGTGTGCTTGCGAGGGACAACATGCGGCTGATCACCGCAGACGGTGAGAGGCAAAACATGGACTTTGTCTTCGGGTACGGCACGACTTATCCGATAACCAAACCTGTTCAATGTTCGGAGATGGGTGGTGATGTCTGTACACTAACAAACTGCCCATTTTGTGTACCATCTGTTAGGTGTGCACATGATCAGCAAGGAAAGCTTCTGGACTCACCAGCAAGTACTGATGGGATCCTTGGCCTCAGCAATGGGGCAATGAGCCTCCCTACCCAGCTAGCCAAGCAAGGGATCATTTCCAACGTTTTCGGCCATTGCATCGCCACGGATCCCAGCAGTAGTGGCTACATGTTTCTCGGTGATGATTACGTTCCCAGATGGGGAATGACATGGGTTCCCGTCCGCAATGGTCCAGAGTGAGTCTCACCCCTCCTTTGCCTGAAGATTATTCTCACATGTGGCCATCATTTCTCCCATGAATATCATGGTATCCCGCACCGTCTTCGGCAGGATACGGCATGCCCTGCTTGCGGCAAATCTTCAAGAAATCTTAACCAATTCCAGTCGCTCTCAGGACTCAAACTGCAAATGGAAACTTTGCCCAACTGCTCTGCAATGTTGCTTTGTTCTTTACTTCTTTCTGATATTTGCATCGGCTCCACAAATAAAGTGACCCCCCTTTTTTCAGTAGCCGTAGCAATTGATATCACATCACACCGTCGAACTAGATTATATCCATGCATTACGCTGTGGCACAGATTTCCTTCACCATACAAAAAAACATTGCGCTTCTTGTGATCCGTTGTATGAAAATTCACTTTGTTGAGGTTAGAACGCGTATCTGACTGCAGTTCTGCATTTTGTGTACTGACAGGGACGTGTACAGCACGGTAGTACAGAAGGTGAACTATGGAGGTCAGGAGCTTAATGTGCGAGAGCAGGCTGGGAAGCTGACTCAAGTGATCTTCGACAGCGGGAGCTCATACACTTATTTTCCACATGAAATATACACAAGCCTGATTGCTTCGGTGAGTTTTTGCATCAACTCTCTCCATCAGATGAAATGGGTTCAGTTCCATCCTACTACTTATACCTGATTATGATCTTGCAATTCAACAGCTTGAAGCGGCCTCTCCAGGCTTTGCACGCGATGAATCAGATCAAACGCTGCCTTTCTGCATGAAGCCTAATTTTCCAGTGAGGTAATGTGATGGAAATCTGTTGGTAGTTAAAACGCTGTTTGCTTCTTGATCATCGCAAGGGATGCAGAATTAACAACTTCACATTTCATTAGAAATAATCCTGCCCTTCTGTCAAATGACACTGAGCATTTTTCAGGTCTGTGGATGATGTGAAGCAACTGTTCAAGCCATTGCTTCTGCATTTCAGCAAAACATGGTTTGTGATCCCAAGAACGTTCGCAATTGCTCCCGAGAACTACTTGATCATCAGCGTAAGTTCACAGGCACCCCCAGCAATCACTTCAACCTCATCTCTACGGAGTTCATCACCATCATACTTTTCCTGTGCCTCATTTTCAGGACAAGGGCAATGTCTGCCTAGGGGTGCTTGATGGAACTGAGATTGGCCACAGCTCAACAATAGTAATTGGAGGTAGCGACCGGTCGTTTGTGTGCCACATTTCCATGGCTTCACTAACCATCTCTGTCAAGCTCACCTTTCTCTCCCTTTGCTTGTTGCAGATGTTTCCCTCCGTGGGAAGTTGGTTGCGTATGACAACGACGAGAATCAGATCGGATGGGCTCAGTCAGGCTGCACCAGGCCACAGAAAGCAAGCAGGGTTCCGTTCTTCCTTTCGAGAGCATTGCGCAGTCAACTTCTTTAAATGGCACAGACAGATGATCACCCCGTGTTCGCCTGACCATGCGCTCACCTTTTCGACGCGCAATTCTGCGACCGAAGCTGCCATAATCATATAATGGATGTAGTTAAACAAGGGATATAGGAAAACCAAATTGGAAGAAAGGTGAATAGATATAGCCAGTACCTGTAATTTTTCTCTGCTGTATATATACCAAAGAAGCAGAACTCTGCATATCTGTCGGTATGCTGTGGAGTATATCTCATCCACTTGTAAGACTAAGTGGTGAAGCATATCAATTTTAAATGAGTAGCAGTTATGTGATTTCTGATTTATTTATTTTTGTATTTTCTGTCCAATATACATGAGTTTTTGGTTGATGGAATATCGCGTGGGGACAACACATAATGTTTAACTCAAGCAACATAAGTCTCATGTCCAAACAATGCCCAAACAAACCACACCAACACATGGAAAGCAACATCACACCTTTGAGCAGAGTGTAACAAAGCATAGAAATGCATTAAAAGCAAGCTCACAACAAAAGCATTATGGTGACTCATGAGCAAACTAAAACACGGCTACCTTCCCATCATCAGGTAGGTCAGGGAACATCTCTCTTGCACACATTATACATGACATGGAGCTGCGCGTGCAACCACCAACTATCCAAGAGTAACATGTTATTTACAGATTAACTTCAGAAATACAAGGATCAACAGTGTTACCATTAGCGGTGGCAAACAGGAGCTCCATAGCGGTGCACCCGGCAATCTTCTCATTGCACACACACGAGTTCAGTATTATACACATGTCATCGTCCAAAATTATTAAACAAACTGGACCACGAAAGTGAGTGACAAGGTTTCCAGGTGGAGGAGCCTTGCAGGGTCATCGTCGATGTCAACTCTTCAGCCCAACACATCTGCATATTTTAGCGAGAAACCCGCCATCGTCCGTGCTAACTGCAGCAGGCTCCTCCACAGGGTCCTTGAAGTTAGCCTTCTCACTCAGCTCCTCGAATGCGTTAACAACATTCTGTAGCCGGGCAACAAACTCAATTAGGAGCGAGGCAAATGTGGCCAAGGACAAGGCACTTGCACTTTCATATGTTTTTGACTCCTCGTCTTCAAGCGGCAAGTTTGGATGGAATGATCTGCGTGCAGGCCAGGATAGTAGCGTCTTGTAGCCGTCTATAGTTGCTGATGAATCATATCGGCTAAGAAACGAAGCAGCAGCAAAGCTCTTATAATGCTGAGCCGCAGTTTGATCGGCAATAGTAGGCTCCGTCACTTCATTCTTATTCTCTTTTGCCGCCGCGCTGTTGCCATTTATGGCATCTTTTATTCCTTCAGCTCGCTTGCTAGTGTCCCATCTTTCAGTATTCACCAGAAGATATGACTTCTCGTCAATCTTTTTTTGCAACTCCTCAGCTGCCAAGTGAACTTCCAGTAGAATATCTGAAGACCTCAACTTGGTCATTGTCTTCACATTGTCTCCAAGCTCGCGCAACACCTTAGCACCTTCTCTGCCCACTCTATGAATTTCTGAAATGAAAACCCTTCTGCTTTCTGGCGGTGCCTACAACGAAAATCAAATATACGTTTGTTTAGGTAACAAATGCAGAACTTCAACAGGTTGTCGAGTAAACTAAATTAGCAAACCTGAATTTCTGAAAGAATGCAACCATGCAATGCCATGACTGCAAAGGAACAGTGCCTCAATGCTCCACCAACTTTAGTGAAACCCTTCCAAGGATAGTTCCTCGTTTTGTACGGACCATGGGGCGGTTCCCATATAGCAAAACCTAGCTAGAGCACATACAAAAGGACCGAGTCAGAATTAACAGAAAAGGTGAGATACCCCAAATAGAAGTGTTAGCTTTAGAGCAAAAATTGAACCAGGGTTTCCTCTTGCGCTGACGCCTCGACAGCTGCCCTGTACCCACTATATAGAGGATCATCAGAAGCTTGATATACAAGAATTTTTGAAGGAATCCTTTCATACTCCATGCATTTCAGATATCCATCGACACAGCCTAGAGTGAACAGCCAAGTTGTCAATAAAGGCATAAAAATCAGATGTATACTGGTGTAAAGCCCGCACTTTGCTGTGGGTATTACTAAATGTTTTAGTGTGTTTATTTTGAAATATTTTTATATATAATTTGCATGTTTAAGCATTGAGTTCCAAAATCCAAATGTTGTTGAAGTGCATAAACCAACTGAAATGTCAAATTTTGGTAGATTGATTTTCTGGCACAGTTAAGCAATCTTAATTGTCGCATCCTTTGGAAAGTTACAAACTGAGACATCTTAATTGTCTTTCCACAAAGAGAGATCCTTTCACCAAGGGATGTGTCTTTTAACCAAAGGAAATGACTGTCCCAACTGCCAAGATCTAACGGACTTGATCGATCCTGGATATAATCCAGCTACTGTTCTTTTAGAGTGATGTGGCTTAATGTGGATGCTACATTAGGAGACAGTTTAGGGATAAAGAGGGATATACCCTACGGCATTGCAATGATACAACAACTAATATTTTCTAACTTTTTTTTAGCAATGTATAGTTGACAAATACTGTGATTCTAAGCATCATTATATTAAGGGTTGGGGTGGGGTATTACCTTCTAAGGATTTTGCAACACCAGCAAAATTCTTTGCGATCAAATTGTGCAAATCCTCTCCAGACCAGATTGGGTGAATGCCTATATTGATTCCCAGACTGACAGCAGCACCAAGAGCAATCAATACAAATCTACTTACAGCCGTATCAGTGAACTTCCCTGTGTTGTACCCAGAGACCATGACATAAACGAATGTCAACAAGAATACACGAAATCCATATTCATAAGGCTTCATCGTTGGGTGTAGCTTTGCCAAGTTTGTCATAAAACCTAGCAGTCAAAAACATAAAAGTAGAGGCGTACAAATTAGATACACTTGTATAAAATGCACCAGGAAATGATCGCAGCATGCCCCAATGCTTACCAACAGTGAAGATGCTTATAATAAGGATCACTTCTTCCAATGCACCCAAGTTTTTGGACAATTCGGCAACTGCTAGAGCAAGCCCTCCTGCAGTAAGAGTTCCTAAACCCCTATTGAAACCTTTGCTCAATGTTGCACCTGCATAATGGCGGACCAGGTTACTGAAGGGGAATGCCTACTATTTGCAGGTGTACAAACAAACAGAGCAGCACCATATTGAGACCTAGGTAAGACAGAGTGATAAATAACTGATGTTTTATGTATTGAAATGGTATTTTGAAGACCAGAAAATTCACATGAGAAAGAAACAATCTTCAGTGCGAGTGTGCATCTGTGTGAGTTCTAAAATCGTACTACAATGAAGGGTTCCAATCATTCAACTAGAATCTCTAGTAACAGAGGTTAGCGGTACTTTCAAACACTCATTGTGAAAAGTTTACAAAATACAACTAGGTAAAAAAAACATAACCACTTCATATACGGAGCCAAACACCTCATTGAGCAGGCCAAGGAACAAACATGCAAGCCATGAAGCCAATGATATAAAATTCAAAAACATCAGTACCATTATGATTGACTTCTGCATCACAATGATATTATAGAAGACCAGCAAGCAACATCCCAGGAAATAAAAATACCAGTTGAGAACTACAGGTACCTTTGGTCAAATAGCAGTTGTCTTCAGAAAAACATTCATTTCTTTAGTCATATGTGTTTGTACCATTCCGTATAGTAAGTTCTACAACAGGTTCAAGATCAACGTGGTCCCAAGGAAAATCTCCAGCAATAAAATTTAGTGGTGCTTTCCATGGCTCATAGATAATCTAACGACGTTTTCTTAAAGAAAAGGTAACTAGATCACTTTCTAAGTGGTGGCCCAGAACCTAAACAATTCAGAAAAGACAGAATCTACCGGCAATCAATATAAATTATACGAACACCACTACATTAATCTACCTATCACCAGGTCATCTCCGGTTTCGATAGTAGCATGCACGTTTCTTGCAACACCAACAATAATGGAAGGTCAATTGACAGGAGCTGATGGAAGACAAACTCTCTGTCCCTTAGCAGTGAAATATCTCACTCTAAATGATGTTGATACAGACTTCTCTTTCTGATTGAGAGGCTCTTGACATAGACTTTACACTCCTGAAATCTAAGCCTGCCAGGTTCGTGTGTTCTTTCACGGCAACAGGACCTTTTGATCCGCAAATCTGATCAGAATCGAACTGTTTCCCCACGATTAAAATCACCATGCTCCAGTCACTGATGCATCGAGACATAAAATGGGCACACGACAGAGGCTTAAATTTAGCATTACGAGATCAAGTCACGGGGAATGTTCAAGAAAGTGACGGAGTTTTCCCCTAGTCCTCGAACCAAGAACGGCACAGCACAGAAACCGTCGCAACGGAACGGGGGAAATGGCAGAGAAGCGGCGTGGACTGGTGCGTTACCGATGCTGAACTCGAAGACGACGACGACAGTGAGGATGGCCCAGACGGAGTGGCTGACGATGTCGCGCGGCTCGCGGAGGAAGACGAGGAAGGAGATGAGGGCGAGCGCCAGGCCGACCTTGGCCGCGAAGACGGGCTTCCGGCGGTCGGCCCGAGCGAACGCCCACATCTCGGCCACCCCGTCGCAGAGCGCGCCCCACGCCCCCGCCACGGCGGCGCCGGCGCGCCGGAGCAGCCCCTGCTTGGCCCCCCCGTCGCCGCCGGCCTGGGAGCCCGGCAGGCTCCACGCCGACGAGAGCAGCGGGACGTCCCCCCGCGCGCCCCGCTGGTCCTCCAGCGTCGACCACAGCGACCCCAGCTGCGCCGGCGGCACGCCCGCCGCGCCCGCGGCCATGGCCGGATGGATCTGCGAGACGCTCGCTTCTGGAAGGGCGTCGCGCGCGCGTGGGTTCGGATTTCAGGGTGCGCAGTGTTGCTCTCGGCCTTTCTTGGTCGGCTGCGCCCGCGTGTCGCGCTCCCCGCTATATGGATGGACTCTGGTCAGCCGTGGCGTCACTCCGGCGGCTGCCGCGCGACGCGAAAAGCTGCAGAGCCGGGGAAGGGACGGGAGGAAAGCGCCATGGGTGGCAAAAGGCCGCATTTTTATATGGCGGGATGGAATCCAGCGAGCGGCTGGCCGCCGTGCGATGCGATCCGCTGCGAGAGGTGCAAGGCCACGCAGGGCAGAATTGATCCGTCCCTTTCTTGTGATCCGGGCGCGCGTGGGGTTGAGCCGTCCTTGTGCCCCGTTGTCGGATTGGTCGGTCTGATCTGAAGAATTCCTCTTTTGTTTTAGACCTTTTTTGCTGGTTTGTGAGGCCAATTGCTCTTTGGGATCTGATCTGCCCCCTTTCGATTCCTCTGTCGAAGGATTTTTTTTCAATACATTTTGTGCTAACATTTTACTCCCTCCGTTCTTAAATAATTGTCTTTCTAGCCATTTTAAATGGACTAAATATATGAATGTATGTAGACATGTTTTAGAGTGTAGATTCATTCATTTTACTCTGTATGTAGTCACTTGTTGAAATCCCTAGAAAGACAATTATTTAGGAACGGAGGAAGTATTAGTCAATGGGAAATTTTCTTGTAATGTCCTTTCGATCATAGAAATAGGTTGTACAAGGAGGTAATTGCACCAGGATACAAAAAAAAAAAGGGATACAACAGCTTTGGAGAATATAATGAAAACCAACATTCAAAGAAAACTTTGTGGGTTTGGAGGTTTAAAAAAATCGAAAAAAAAAACATGAGATGTTAATAGGGTGATGGTTTATTGTCATGCAAAATTCCAACTTAAAACGCATTACAAAATGTGAGACATGAAAAAGACAAATTCAGCAATTAATAGTAGTGTTACTGTTCGGCACCGTTTACTATGCTGATTTTGTTACTCCCTTCGTAAACTAATATAAGAGCATTACTAGTAGTACCCCTAAACCCTCAAACCCTCAAAAATAACCGTTTTTTTACGGGTTGCAACAAAAAAAGCAAAGACTAGAACCCCTAAACCTCAAACCCTCAAAAAAAGTAAGGGTCCAACCTCAAACCCGATTTCAAACCGTAGAAGTGAGGGTTGGAGGCGCTCGACCCCACCCCAGACTCCTTCCCGTCGCGTGGGAGGAAGTTTCCGTCCCCAACCTCCGCTTCCTCCTCCCAAGCCGTCGGCCGTCGCCCGCCAATCCGGCCGACCACGCCTCTCGGCCTTGCTGTCCGCCCTACGCCACCTCCCACCGGGATCCGTCGTTCCCGCCGCCTCCGCCCGGCCCCGCCCGCCCATCGGCCTCCCTCCCGCCGCCTCTCGCCTCCTCCCTCTGCCCGCCGCCTCCCTTGCCAACCCCTTGCCTCGGTGGTCGGGCCCCCTTCCCCGATCGGCTCCGCCCCAGCCGCCTCCGCCTCCCAGTGCCTCCAGGCCCCAGTGACCAGGCTGCCGGCCTCGAACCTCCTCGAGCCAGAGGCCAGGCGGGCCCAGGCAACCAGCGCGCCGACCAGAGCTCCCATGGTATGCTTCATTTTCTTTCTTTTTGTTTTATTTTTTTCCTTTTTGATTCATTGTTGGCACTCATAATTTATTGTTTGTTGTATTGTGTAGATGGAGGTGAACAACAACGACATGGACTCGTTGTCCGATTCGTCGGGTTGGTCGTCATCCGACGATTCGGACATCGACGAGTTGTTGCAAGACGACGACGTCGAGATGATGAGCCTCCTCATCGACGTGCAATCCTTTGAAAACCGCATGAAGCTGATGGATCAGAGGAGAGGGTCGAAGATGGGGCGAGTCACCATCTACCGAACCGCGCTCTCGGACACAAGCATTTGATGGAAGACTACTTCATGGAGGTACCTACATACCCTCCTCGTCTCTTCCGCAGAAGGTACCGAATGCGGCGTAGTTTGTTTGTGAAGATTGTCACCGATTGTGAGGCCGCCTCCTATTACTTTAAACGTCGTAGATCCGCCGCCGGTATCATGGGGTTTAGTGCATATCAAAAGATATCGGCGGCAATGCGGTGCTAAGCTTATGGCATACCCGCGGATTATACCGACGAGTATCTTCGCATTGGGCAAGATACAACCACGGAGTCATCCGTAGGTTTGCCAAGTTGGTCATTCGGTTGTATGCGGTGAGCGGTATCTTGGGCACCAAACGAGGAAGATACAAAGAGATTAATGGAAATGAATGAAAAAAGGGGATGGCCGGGGATGCTAGGTAGTCTTGACTGCATGCATGGAGGTGGAAAAATTGCCCAAAGGCATGGCACGGAATGTATTGCGGTAAAAGTCGTGATGCTACCATCGTGCTTGAGGCCGTAGCATCTCAGGACACATGGATTTGGCATGCATTCTTTGGGTTGCCGGGGACACTCAATGATATCAATATCCTCAATAGATCTTCTTTGTTCAAAAGATTAATTTCTGGGGATGCTCCAGCTTGCAACTACAAAATCATGGACAATGAGTACTCAATGGGATAGTATCTCACCGATGGCATCTATCCCTAATGGGCAACTTTTGTGAAGTCCATCAAGGAGAAAAATGGGGTGCCCTTAACAAGAAAAGAGGCTCATTTCACCAAGGCACAAGAGGCAGCCCGCAAGGATATTGAGAGAGCTTTCGTGTTTTGCAAGCAAGGTTTGCCATAGTTAAGTGGTCCAGCTCGGTTTTGGGACAAAAAAACCTTGATGAACATCATGAAATGTTGTGTGATTCTACACAACATGATCCTAGAGGAGGAAAGAGGGTTAAATCTCCCTTGTTTCTATGACAATGTTGGTACCCGTGTGCAACCGGAAAGAAACCCTTCTCGCATACTATAACGCCCTCGATGCAGCTATATCTCCCACGTGTCGAAGCACGACTTAGAGGCATAACCGCATTGAAAGCAATGTCGCAAGTGAGGTAATCTTCACACAACCCATGTAATACATAAGGGAAAGAGATACATAGTTGGCTTACAATCGCCACTTCACACAATACATGAGTAAAGCATTACATCATACAGATACAATCAAGGTCCGACTACGGAACCAAAATAAAAGAAGACTACCCCAAATGCTACACAGATCCCGATCGTCCCAACTGGCTCCACTCTTGATCACCTGAAACGAAACAACACAATGAACAAGATCTTCATCGAGCTCCTCCTTGAGCTCAAAGGCCACCTGCACGGTTTCATCGGCACCTGCAAACTGGTTTAGGAAGTATCTGTGAGTCACGGGGACTCAGCAATCTCACACCCGCGAGATCAAGACTATTTAAGCTTAAAGGTAGGACAGAGTAGTGAGGTGGAGCTGCAGCAAGCGACTAGCATATATGGTGGCTACATACGCAAAAGAGAGCGAGAAGAGAAGGCAAAAGCACGGTCGAACAACTATGATCAATAAGTGATCCTGAAACTACTTACGTCAAACATAACTCCAACACCGTGTTCACTTCCCGGACTCCGCCGAGAAGAGACCATCACGGTTACACACGAGGTTGGTGTATTTTAGTTAAGATCAACTTCGGGTTTTCTACAACGGACATTAACAAATTCCCATCTGCCACATAACATGCTGGCACGGCTTTGAAAGTTCAAAACCCTGCAGGGGTGTCCCAACTTAGCCCATGATAAGCTCTCGCGATCAACGAAGGATATTCCTTCTCCCGGAAGACCCGATCGGTCTCGGAATCCGGC
Organism: Aegilops longissima; assembly: GCA_021605205.1. Taxonomy (NCBI): domain Eukaryota; kingdom Viridiplantae; phylum Streptophyta; class Magnoliopsida; order Poales; family Poaceae; genus Aegilops; species Aegilops longissima. The sequence continues at coordinate 223,759,085 of CM038682.1, forward strand.
TACAAGACATTTCGACAGCAATAAAACAAGACCAGCAAAGCCGCCGGATGTGCCGACAAATCTGATAGGAGTCGCACGTACCTCGGTCTCGAGGCACACCGGATAAGTCAGCCTCTGAGTAAAACCAGCCCTCGAGTTGCCCGAGGTGGCCCCGATCTGCTCGGTTCGGACCAACACTCGAAGGAGCACCGGCCCGGGGGGCTAAAATAAAGATGACCCTCGGGCTCCGAAACCCAAGGGAAAAAGGGCATAGGTGAGGCAAATGGTAAAACCAATGTTGGGCCTTCTTTGGAAAAGTCTTATTCAAAGCGAACTGTCAAGGGGTCCCATAAATCACCCGACCGCGTTAGGGACGCAAAAATCCGGGAACATAACACCGATATGACGGAAACTAGGCGGCAAGAGTGGAACAAAACACCGGGCATAAGGCCGAGCCTTCCACCCTTTACCAAGTATATAGATCGTTAATTAAATAAGATATATTGTGATAGCCCAACAAATAAACATGTTCCAACAAGGAACAACATCTCCATGTTCCAACAAGGAACAAACTTCATCTTCACCGCAACTAACAACGCTATAAGAGGGGCTGAGCAAAGCGGTAACATAGCCAAACAACGGTTTGCTAGGAAGGGTGAAAAGGTTAGAGGCGACATGGTAATATGGGAGGCATGATATAGCAAGTGGTAGGCATCGCAGCATAGGCATAGCAAAAGAGCGAGCATCTAGCAAGCAAAGATAGAAGTGATTTCGAGGGTATGGTCATCTTGCCTGAAATCCATAAGGAAGAAGAACGAGTCCATGAAGAAGACAACCGGACGAGGTCGAACGAGTCCTCACAACTCCGGAACGAAAACCGAAGCTAACGAGAGAAGCAAACCGGAAAGAAGCAAACCACATAGTAATCAACCATCACATGAACAGGTCATGATGCACAAACAAGTATGATGCATGTCCGGTTTAAATAGCATGGCATGGCAATATGCACAAACAACACTACAAGTTAAGTGGAGCTCAATATGCAACGGGTTGCATATTGACAAAACACCACAACACTTATTTAGTTCTCTCTCGGTTAGGTACTCAACAATATTAAATGTTATTAAACATGGCAAGAGGTGAAGCATAAAGAAACTACCTATCTAGGCAAGTTTAAATGAGGCCGAAACAACGAACAACAATTCGGAAAAATCCTCATATGCATATTTCGAATTTGGTGCTGATCTGACCTAAAGCATATTTTAGAGTTGTTAAACATGCAAAGTAGTGCTACCATGTTAAACTAGGCATTTTCTACCCCATTTACATATATAATTTATTTAAAACCGAGCTACGGTTATTTAGTTATGAAATAAATCATTTTAACATGGCATTTAAGCAAATTAATGCAAACAACAATTTTAGCCATTTAAATGTCGTTATCATGATGCGAATGACATGTGCAAGTTTTATGCAATTTTTATGAAAATGTTAACATGAGCATGTTATGAAGCATTATGTCACCGTGGTGGAAGAAAGGGTGCCACGACAGCGAATCCGAAAATGGTGCCACGGCAACATATCGGTTCCGGTAGCTCACGGAGATACCGGTGCAAAAGGAAGTGTGGACGTGAGCGAGTCATGCAATATGGTGGGGTGATCCCGATTACCGGGTTCCCACGGAACGGTGGCATGGCAAAAGAGGGGCATCGCAAGGATGATTCGATCACGGTCGGTCATCTCGGGGTTATACCTCCGAAGCGTGTGTTCGGGGCGGAAAGCGTTTCGTAGAGGGAAGTAGACGTTCACGGGTCGTCGAGGGAAGTAGAGGAAGTAGTCGTTCTCGCGATGATCGCTGAGGGAAGTAGTGGTACACGGCGACGGTAGAGGAAGTAGTGTTTCACGTTCGTTTTCGAAGAGGTACTTGACGGGTCCGAATCCCTTCGGGGTTGTCGTGGTACTTGCGGTCTCGCGATGGTAGTCGTACACGGCGTAGGGGAAGTAGACGTTCATGTTCGATGGTAGTGGTACATCCCGTCATCGGAAGTAGTCGTTCATGTCCCGTGGATGTTCGGGGTCCACGGGGTCTTCGAGGGTCGACGGTAGTGGTACACGGTTTCGTAGTGGAACTTGGTGTGTCCAAGGTCGTCGGCGTAGTGGTGCACCATTTGAGACGTACACGTTCTGTAGATGTCCGAAGTCGTCGGGCTAGCCGGTCTGTCAACTCGAAGGGGGTACTTGTCGGATCCGAGAGGTACTTGGCGAAAGCATGTCGGCGGTATTTGTTCGGGCGGTAACAGATAGTTGTACACAGCGTAGATGTTCATGTCGCCAGTAGTCGTTCACGAGGCCCAACACGGGTCTTGGCGAAACCAGGGCATCTTGGCGGACATGGCGCGGGGCTCGGCGTGGCTCCTCGGCGCCGGGCGGCAGAACGGCGACGGGTCGCGAGGCGGACGGCGAACTTCGCCAGACGACGGCGGCTTGAGAAGACCGGCGCGGCGCGTCAGGGTCACCACCTCCGGCAGGGCCGTGGCGAGAGGAGACACGGGAGGCGGGCCCTCGGACTCGGCGATGGGGCGAGAGAAGGGCGAGGAGGTACTTGCACGGGACGGCGAGAGGGTGCACGACGGCGGCGAGGAGACCGACGGGGCTCGGCCAGTACTCGAGGACGGGCGACGGGAGAACTGGAAGGTCCGGCGCGCTCAGGTTCGGGCATGGTGGTCGCGAGGAGGCGACGAGGAGGGGCCGGGACGGGAGGAGGAGCTAGGCGCGGCGAGCTGACCCGGCCGTGAGGAAGTGGAACTGCAAGGCGGCGGGCGGCGGTGGCGCGGAGAACAGGTGGCGCCGGTGGAGGGACGAGGTGGCGCAGGGTCGGGCGAGATGCCCTGGCGGCGGCGCTAGGAGGAGGAGGCCGACGGGAGGGAAGCAGGAGGGGATCGAGGGGAAGATGGGGATCGAGCGCAGGCGGCGCTGGAGGGAGTCGAGGGAGAAGGTCGGGCTGAGCGAGGCTAGGGTTAGAAGCAGGGGCGGCTGGGCCTTGGGGTTTGGTGGGCCGGCCTAGTTGGTCGGGCCTAAGAGGCCGGCTGGGCTGGCTCTCTTCTCTCTCTCTTTTTTAAACTCTGCCAAAAACAGAAACGCAAAGAAAGAAAGGGAGAGAAAAGAAATGAGTGGACAAGAATTAGGGTATGAGGGTAATTTTTCCGGACTCGCAAAAATATGCTCGTTCCAAGAAAATAGAAAGGCCATGATTGAAGGAAATAAATTCAAATTCATTTGAATATAATTCAAATGGTTTGAATAGGAAGTGGAAGTTTGGAAGGCCCAAAAATGTTGAGAATTTTAGAGGAGCCACAATAAATGGGAAAAGAAATGTTGGCAAAGTTTGGGGACCAAACTTGAAGTAGAAAGGGCATTGGAATTTGCAAGTGTGTTATGGTGAATTCCAATTAATGGAATATTTTTAATATAGCTCCCTAATATTGGGAGGATATGTTATAAAGAGAAGTCAACCTTCCCTCGATTTAAATGGATCGAAAAATCCATACAATTTATTTAGTTGAGTTTTTGAAAATTAAAGATATGATGGCATGATGACATGATGCAATGCAAAAACAAAACAAGCCACACGACAAAACTCGGAAACCCTGGAAGGCAACTGAAGCTCCGGTCTTGGGGCGTCACAACACTCCACCACTACGAGAGGATCTCGTCCCGAGATCTAGGATGGCACCGGAGAAAAAGAAATAGGAAGATAAGAGGTAAAACTAAGTTGCTTCTTTGACAAAAGAGTGAAACCATGAACCTTGAGAGGTTGAAAAATGAAAGAAAGAAAACAACGAAGATGAACAAGGTTGAAAACACTCTGTTAGAAAAGAGGAACATGGGATACGACGAGGACCAAGAGGTTAAGTGATAAGATAGATACTGAAACCACTCTGGTTAAAACTAGATCGAGAAGGAATAAGATTGATATAATTTGGGCAGCACTCCGACTAAAAGAAGAAGGAAAACTTGATAAGATGAAAAGAACTTGAAGAGAAGACACCACACTCCGGTTAAATGGATAATGCAAGAAAAAGAACATGATCTTTACAAAACGAGGTGATGGGTGAAGAGAGCAACATCACAATGCCTCTGGAAACAATGCATGATCGATAGAAAGTTGGAATGAATAGAACGAAGAATGAAACCAACATCTCCCACCATAAATGAATTTGAAAGAGCATCCTTACGAAGTAGGATTGAACGGAGTTGTTTGAAAAACAACAACGATAAGGATAAGCTTGTAGTGGGCTTATGAAAACATCTCAAAATTATGAGGTGAGCTTCTGCCACTAACGGAAACAAACGATTGAATTGATAGCAACACGGAGATGAAAACTTATTTCACCGAGAGGAGAAATGAAGAACTTGGGTCCTTTATAAGCACCATAAATAGCAACAATCCTTAGGGAAAGCTTTAGGTGAAATATAGCCCAAGACAACTCCAACGAAGAGATTGATGGATTTAAAATACCTCATTCTTGACAACATGTGAAACATGAAACACGAACTCAAATTGTCGAGAATGACATAACACCACCTAAAATGATAAGGTAGAACAAATTGCACTTCGAAATGCAAGATGAAGAATGCTTGAACGCCTCAAAACAAAACATGTGTTGAACACCATGCTTATTTTGAAGTATGGCTTGACGGATCATAACTTCGAGAGAAACTTGAAGGACAATTCGAGAAAGAAATGAATCCTTGACGAACCATCATGTAGAGCCTCCATGAAGAGCTCCGGTAAGAAAAAGGATGATAAAAGAAAGAGAAGTTGAAAACACAAGGTGAAGCCTTGCAATGATAAGATGAAGCTTTGAAATGATATAGCCGAGAAAACTTGGAACTCCGGAAAGAAAAATGAATAAATGAAATCAAGAATTTTGATGAACCTCCGGAATAAGGAATTGAATTTACTCGATGGAACAAGAATAAGAATTACATTATGCTGATCCTTCACCAATTGAATTGATGACAAGCAATGGATTTGTCATACTACTTATTCTCATTGAAAAAAAATGATTACAGATAGAGATACAGCGCAAACTTGAAAAGGTATTGATGGAACCACCGGTGGGATTTGGAAAAACAACAAATGAATTGATATGATAAAGAAGGAAGTGAAATCTTGAACGAACCACCGTAAGAATAGAGAATGAACGTAGCAAAGGCACAATTCACCGGGAAGAATTGGAAAACGAATGAAGATGCTTGAGGGGAATTTACCTACATGAGAACGGAGAGATCATGAACTGATTAGAGGATATTTCGACGATGCACCGGTGAGATTTGGAAAACAAGAGTTGAACGCTTGAATGAATAAATCTGAGATGATGGGCTCCGAAGAATCAAACTGAAAAGACTCCTGAATTGCTCCGGATGGGTGAAAAGAATTCTCACAATCAAAACAATTATGAGGATGGCACGAAGCTAGAACCATGAATCTTGAAGAGAATGGAGCAAGATTTAGGAGAGATCCTTCTTCAATCTTCAACTGACGACGAGAAACACCACCATGAATTGTTGAGGCACTCCAGAATGAAAATTAGAAAGGTTGAACCACAAGATGAAAAGAATTTGAAAGATCTTGGAGAAAGACATTTGACTGATGACAATTCATTCTTACGTCAAGCTTCGAAAAGAAATTGGGAATAGCTCCGGGAAAATAAAAGAGTTAGGTAAGATCCTGGGAAAAGACCTGTGGGTTAGGGCCCACTCAAAAGAAACACCGTTGAACGATTGCTTGAAATAGATATTGCACCGGTAGAATTAAATGGCTTGAATGAGATAGCATCCTCAAAAGAACTTGAGTGAATTGAGAATGGAAACTAGAATCTTCTGAGATATCTTCAACACTCCGGAACAAATGAATAACAAGAAGTGAAAACTTAAGAGGTGCACCGGCATGAGAAAACATTTGAAACGATGAAAAGAATACGGTCAACACTGAAAACTTGACTTAAATCCACCAGAGAAGAAAATTAGAATGGAACAAAGATAAGGTTAAAGCTTCCTTAGCGTCTTCATGAGAAATCACCGGATAAACATTAAAGGAAAAGAATGAAGAAACTTCCCTCAATAAAATTGATACTTGATTAAGAAATCTGAGTCCTTGAAGAAAAAGGGTGGGAGGGCGGGAAAACAAACAACTTGGGTCGGATGAAACGAACACCGTTGAGAAAAAACTTAGAATCGATCTTGCGAATGTTGGAATGATCGGATCCACTTGAAGAGAAGCACGCCGGTTGAGAAAAGAATTGACATGACAAGCTCAGTGATCAAGAAGGATTAGTATTCACATAGCAATATGAGAACACCATTTAGGAAAGGTATGGAATCAACACTTTGCATTGAAGCAACTTGAATACCACAAAACGGAACAAAAAACAAAGGATTTGGCTTGTAGAATAAGCCGGAACAAATACATATGATAGAGATTTACCCAATCCCATATCATGCATCTGTCGGAAAGATATTCTAGGAGCTACTTGAATTCCACCTATAAACTCCCGAAACTTTCTGGTTATGCAATCTGGTGTTGGGGATACAGGGACACAAAATATATCACCCAAACTAACAATACCTAGATCCAAATTGTATCCATCCGTCAACACATAACCAAGAAACCTTCGAAATCGTGTACCTCGACCTTGAAAAACATCCGTTATACAAGTCATGGCAATACTCCCTTTTCGCCACGATCTTGGGCTATCGGGTTATCTCACCAACAACTGCACAAAAGAGATTTTCGATGTCGGCAAAACTCGGTATTCCAGAATCTGCAACGATAAAATTGTGACGACAACACCTCGGAGCTCAACTCCCGGGACACCGCCACAACCCTAAATGACAGGAGGCACCAAGAACAATGTTCTCGTCACAAAACCATCGAACGATTCCAAGATACCAGCGTGATCCTAAAAAAATTTTTAGTGAAATTTGAGGAGAGAAAAGTCAAAACTCTACGTCGGGATACCTCACCAGAGCGATTTAAGGGACCGAGGAGTAAAAGAATCCCTCTCCGATATATATAATCCTAAGACTCAAAACATTTTCCGTTCTAGACTCAACAACGCCAAAGAACAATCAAGTAGGGGCTCCTAAGTCGGGAAGGCTCGATTACCAACTTGAACGCCTCGATGCGGCTATATCTCCCACGTGTCGAAGCACGACTTAGAGGCATAACCGCATTGAAAGCAATGTCGCAAGTGAGGTAATCTTCACACAACCCATGTAATACATAAGGAAAGAGATACATAGTTGGCTTACAATCGCCACTTCACACAATACATGAGTAAAGCATTACATCATACAGATACAATCAAGGTCCGACTACGGAACCAAAATAAAAGAAGACTACCCCAAATGCTACACAGATCCCCGATCGTCCCAACTGGCTCCACTCTTGATCAGCTGAAGCGAAACAACACAATGAACAAGATCTTCATCGAGCTCCTCCTTGAGCTCAAAAGGCCACCGCACGGTTTCATCGGCACCGCAAACTGGTTTAGGAAGTATCTGTGAGTCACGGGACTCAACAATCTCACACCATGAGATCAAGACTATTTAAGCTTAAAGGTAGGACAGAGTAGTGAGGTGGAGCTGCAGCAGCGACTAGCATATATGGTGGCTACATACGCAAAAGAGAGCGAGAAGAGAAGGCAAAAGCACGGTCGAACAACTATGATCAATAAGTGATCCTGAAACTACTTACGTCAAACATAACTCCAACACCGTGTTCACTTCCGGACTCACGAGAAGAGACCATCACAGTTACACACGCCGTTGGTGTATTTTAGTTAAGATCAACTTCGGGTTTTCTACGACCGGACATTAACAAATTCCCATCTGCCACATAACCGCTGCACGGCTTTGAAAGTTCAAAACCTGCAGGGTGTCCCAACTTAGCCCATGATAAGCTCTCGCGATCAACGAAGGATATTCCTTCTCCCGGAAGACCCGATCGTCTCGGAATCCGGCTACAAGACATTTCGACAGAATAAAACAAGACCAGCAAAACCGCCCGGATGTGCCGACAAATCCTGATAGGAGTCGACGTACCTCGGTCTCAGGGCACACCGGATAAGTCAGCCTACGAGTAAAACCAGCCCTCGAGTTGCCCCGAGGTGGCCCCGCAGTCTGCTCGGTTCGGACCAACACTCGAAGGAGCACTGGCCCGGGGGGCTAAAATAAAGATGACCCTCGGGCTCCGGAAACCCAAGGGAAAAAGGGCATAGGTGAGGCAAATGGTAAAACCAATGTTGGGCCTTGCTGGAAAAGTCTTATTCAAAGCGAACTGTCAAGGGGGTCCCATAAATCACCCGACCGCGTTAGGGACGCAAAAATCCGGGAACATAACACCGATATGACGGAAACTAGGGCGGCAAGAGTGGAACAAAACACCAGGCATAAGGCCGAGCCTTCCACCCTTTACCAAGTATATAGATGCGTTAATTAAATAAGATATATTGTGATAGCCCAACAAATAAACATGTTCCAACAAGGAACAACATCTCCATGTTCCAACAAGGAACAAACTTCATCTTCACCTGCAACTAACAACGCTATAAGAGGGGCTGAGCAAAGCGGTAACATAGCCAAACAACGGTTTGCTAGGAAGGGTGAAAAGGTTAGAGGCTGACATGGTAATATGGGAGGCATGATATAGCAAGTGGTAGGCATCGCAGCATAGGCATAGCAAAAGAGCGAGCATCTAGCAAGCAAAGATAGAAGTGATTTCGAGGGTATGGTCATCTTGCCTGAAATCCCGCAAGGAAGAAGAACGAGTCCATGAAGAAGACAACCGGACGAGGTCGAACGAGTCCTCACAACTCCGGAACGAAAACCGAAGCTAACGAGAGAAGCAAACCGGAAAGAAGCAAACCACATAGTAATCAACCATCACATGAACAGGTCATGATGCACAAACAAGTATGATGCATGTCCGGTTTAAATAGCATGGCATGGCAATATGCACAAACAACACTACAAGTTAAGTGGAGCTCAATATGCAACGGGTTGCATATTGACAAAACACCACAACACTTATTTAGTTCTCTCTCGGTTAGGTACTCAACAATATTAAATGTTATTAAACATGGCAAGAGGTGAAGCATAAAGAAACTACCTATCTAGGCAAGTTTAAATGAGGCCGGAAACAACGAACAACAATTCCGGTAAAATCCTCATATGCATATTTCGAATTTGGTGCTGATCTGACCTAAAGCATATTTTAGAGTTGTTAAACATGCAAAGTAGTGCTACCATGTTAAACTAGGCATTTTTCTACCCCATTTACATATATAATTTATTTAAAACCGAGCTACGGTTATTTAGTTATGAAATAAATCATTTTAACATGGCATTTAAGCAAATTAATGCAAACAACAATTTTAGCCATTTAAATGTCGTTATCATGATGCGAATGACATGTGCAAGTTTTATGCAATTTTTATGAAAATGTTAACATGAGCATGTTATGAAGCATTATGTCACCGTGGTGGAAGAAAGGGGTGCCACGGCAACGAATCCGAAAATGGTGCCACGGCAACATATCGGTTCCGGTAGCTCACGGAGATACCGGTGCAAAAGGAAGTGTGGACGTGAGCGAGTCATGCAAGATGGTGGGGTGATCCCGATTACCGGGTTCCCACGGAACGGTGGCATGGCAAAAGAGGGGCATCGCAAGGATGATTCGATCACGGTCGGTCATCTCGGGGTTATACCTCCGAAGCGTGTGTTCGGGGCGGAAAGCGTTTCGTAGAGGGAAGTAGACGTTCACGGGTCGTCGAGGGAAGTAGAGGAAGTAGTCGTTCTCGCGATGATCGCTGAGGGAAGTAGTGGTACACGGCGACGGTAGAGGAAGTAGTGTTTCACGTTCGTTTTCGAAGAGGTACTTGACGGGTCCGAATCCCTTCGGGGTTGTCGTGGTACTTGCGGTCTCGCGATGGTAGTCGTACACGGCGTAGGGGAAGTAGACGTTCATGTTCGATGGTAGTGGTACATCCGTCGCCGAAGTAGTCGTTCATGTCCGTGGATGTTCGGGTCCACGGGTCTTGAGGGTCGACGGTAGTGGTACACGGTTTCGTAGTGGAACTTGGTGTGTCCAAGGTCGTCGGCGTAGTGGTGCACCATTTGAGACGTACACGTTCTGTAGATGTCCGAAGTCGTCGGGCTAGCCGGTCTGTCAACTCGAAGGGGGTACTTGTCGGATCCGAGAGGTACTTGGCGAAAGCATGTCGAAGGTATTTGTTCTGGGCAGGTAACAGTAGTTGTACACAGCGTAGATGTTCATGTCGCTGTAGTCGTTCACAGGGCCCAACACAGGGTCTTGGCGAAACCAGGGGCATCTTGGCGGACATGGCGCGGGGCTCGGCGTGGCTCCTCGGGGCGCCGGCGGCAGGAAACGGCGACGGGGTCGCGAGGCGGACGGCGAACTCGCCAGGACGACGGCGGCTTGAGAAGACCGGCGCTGGCGCGTCGGGTCACCACCTCCGGCAGGGCCGTGGCAGAGGAGACACGGGAGGCGGGCCCTCGGACTCGAGCGATGGGGCGAGGAGAAGGGCGAGGAGGTACTGCACGGGACGGGCGAGAGGGTGCACGACGGCGGGCGAGGAGACCGACGGGCTCCGGCTGGTACTCGAGGACGGGCGACGGGAGAACTGGAAGGTCCGGCGCGCGCTCAGTTGGGCATGGTGGTCGCGAGGAGGCGACGAGGAGGGGCCGGGACGGGAGGAGGAGCTAGGCGCGGCGCGAGCTACGGCCGGCAGGTGAGGAAGTGGAACTGCAAGGCGGCGGGTGCTGGCGGTGGCGCTGGAACAGGTGGCGCCGGTGGAGGGACGAGGTGGCGCAGGTCGGGCGAGATGCCTGGCGGCGGCGCTAGGAGGAGGAGGCCGACGGGAGGAAGCGGGGAGGATCGAGGGAAGATGGGGATCGGCCTTGGCGCGGGAGGAGTCGAGGGAGAAGGTCGGGCTGAGCGAGGCTAGGGTTAGAAGCAGGGGCGGCTGGGCCTTGGGGTTTGGTGGGCCGGCCTAGTTGGTCGGGCCTAAGAGGCCGGCTGGGCTGGCTCTCTTCTCTCTCTCTTTTTTAAACTCTGCCAAAAACAGAAACGCAAAGAAAGAAAGGGAGAGAAAAGAAATGAGTGGACAAGAATTAGGGTATGAGGGTATTTTTCCGGACTCAAAAAATATGCTCGTTCCAAGAAAATAGAAAGGCCATGATTGAAGGAAATAATTCAAATTCATTTGAATATAATTCAAATGGTTTGAATAGGAAGTGGAAGTTTGGAAGGCCCAAAATGTTGAGAATTTTAGAGGAGCCACAATAAATGGGAAAAGAATGTTGGCAAAGTTTGGGGACCAAACTTGAAGTAGAAAGGGCATTGGAATTTGCAAGTGTGTTATGGTGAATTCCAATTAATGGAATATTTTTAATATAGCTCCCTAATATTGGGAGGATATGTTATAAAGAGAAGTCAACCTTCCCTCGATTTAAATGGATCGAAAAATCCATACAATTTATTTAGTTGAGTTTTTGAAAATTAAAGATATGATGGCATGATGACATGATGCAATGCAAAAACAAAACAAGCCACACGACAAAACTCGAAAACCCTGGAAGGCAACTGAAGCTCCGGTCTTGGGGCGTCACACATACACGCTTTTCTTCAAGCACATCGTGAGATTGAGGATGCAACCACTCATGGTCGGCTCCGGGATGATCTAATAGAGCACCACTGGCAGTTGGAAGGGCGGCGCATTGGCCCATGATGTATCTTTGTTTTACTTTTCTATGTCCTATTTGATTCGAACAATTAGTGTAATTTGCTCAAACATTGTTGTAATAATTTGAATGATCATTGTTTTATTCGGTGTTGTAATAATAACTAGAATGATTATTGTTTTATGTCAAATGTGATGGAATTTGTGATATGTCATATGATGAAATGTGAAGAAATGTGTGATATATGAAATGACAGTTTTAAAGGTTGGGGTTGAGGCAAAGACTAGAACCCTCAAATCCAACCCTTAAAGCAGTTTAAGGGTTGGGTTTGAGGGTTCTAATCTTTGCCCCTGTTTTTCAACCCTTAAAAGTGTCAAAAAGTGGCACTTCTCAACCCTTAAAACTGCTATAAGGGTTTGAGGGTTTAGGGGTTCTACTAGTAATGCTCTAAGAGCGTTTAGATCACTACTTTAGTTATCTAAACGCTCTTATATTAGTTTACAGAGGGAGTATTTTTATAGCTCACATCCCATAATATGTTTGAACTTGAAATTTTGTTTGGCAATAAAACGTCGCCCTCTTAACGTCCCATGTTCTTTTGAGATTGTTTTGCAACTTCATCTTTTCTACGTGGTTTTCACCGTTTTTCACTGAATGTTGGTTTCCATGTGATATTCTCCCCCAACAACTTGTACAATGGGTTATTTCGTAATTGGTGCGTGTTGAGACTATCCCTTTTGTAATGCCTATTATAACGTGAATTTTGAATGAGGCTATGTACTATGAATTTAGTGATGCACTACTACAAATTATGGTTTTTGTTGCTTATGTTATATGGATCTACTCATGTATTGGCCCATTTTATCATGCTTTTTTTATTGTGATTATGTTTCAAAGATGTTGTTTTATTGCTCCAGTTATGTGTTAATTATTGACTTTTTTTCTTCTTATACACATATAGTTGAAATAATTTATCATTGTTCAACTTATGTTGAAATGATGATGCTTTAATGCTCGAATTATTAGTGAAGTGTCGAAATGTCTTTTGAATATTGTATTGGTACCAAAAACTTCATTGATGCAGCATACCTTCGATACAGGCTACCAAGCACAGTCGCAGCGCAACAGGTCTAACCTCTCATGCAGGCTACGGAACAAAGTCTCAGCTTAGTATGCCACAACACATGCACCCCTACCAAAAACCTGCAGTTGCATGTATTCGACATGGCTAGACTTAGCATGTCACAAAGGGAACAACAATGCTAAGATAAGAACGGCTACCAAATACACCCATAGAGCATCTCCACTCGTTCGGCCCCCCAGCGCACCCGACGATTGCGTTTGGCGTATGCGCCGGCGGTTTTTTCGCCCTGGGGTCGATGCAGTTCCCAGCCGCGCCACCAAGTTTCGGCCCCCAGATGCCCATAAATTCAAACTTGTCTTTCCCCACTACCAAAAAAACACCACAAGTTTGGCGATCAAAAGGAAGGACACATATACAATGGCACACATCAAACGGCGGGCTCCTCTGGCGTGGGACTGGCCAGTGTCGGAGTGCTGGGCGTCGGCGTTGGTGTTGGCGTCGGCGTAGGGGCGGTGGTCGAAGCCGGCCCGGGCATCTGGTTCAGAATGAGGCCGCGCTCCGCCAGGTACCACGCCTTGACCTGCTCGTCCATCGTCGACATGTCTGCCGCCATCAAGAACGCCAGGTTGGTGTTCCTCTTCTTCATGGCGACGTAGGTCCTGAGAAGGTCGAGCTTCACGTCCTGCTTCGTCATCAACACCGACCACCACGAGTCGGATTTTTCCTCCCTCTTTGCGGCGTTGTTCTTGGCGTCGGCGATGCACTGCTCGATCGATGATTGCAGTCGTTCAGCAGCGGGTGCCGCGTCTCTCGCCGCCTTGGCTCTTTTGTTGCCATCAGGGCGCCCATCCGCCGCCGCCGGGGCAAGCGCGTCCGGCTTGTACGTCTCCTTGGCCTTGGCGGGGGTGAGCCGGACCTCCCTCCACTTCTCGCACGACTCGATTCTGGAGAACACGTGAAGGAACTTGAACTCCGCGTCGCTGTTGTCCTGGCGATACATGTTGAACATCCGAACCATCTGCACAGCCGAAGAACAAGTGTCGGCGAAGTGCACGGTGAAAAAGAACTGAGCCGGCGGCTGGGCATACCTGACCCTCGATGTTGGTGCCGCTTTGCGAGCCGCGACCTCCTCTACAATCCCATGACATTTGTTGCAGGGTGCCTGGATGATCGTCCAATGGTTCGCCATGGCCGTGTCGTCGTGCTCCATGTGGATGTTCGCGAAGTAGGGGTCGACCAACTTGCGGTCATCGAACGCCGTCTTGATCCTTCTCCAGTACGTGTCAGTGTTCTGGTTCGCGCCGGTGATCGGGTCGATGCTGACGGTCTTCCATGCTTTGGCGAGGCACTCGTCTTCCTTCGACGTCCACTTGACGCGAGGCTTGCCCGGCTGGCATTGGCCGCCCGCTTCTTCTTTCTCCCTTTCATTGTCGGCGCCGGCTCCGCCTTCTCCTCGGCCGCCTGTTCTTCCTCCTCTCCCTCCTTCTCGACATCATCGAGCTTGTCGCCCATGTCGGCGTCCATCGTGTCGTCTTGTGCGTGGAACCCGGGGCAGGAAGCGGCGGCGACCGAGCCGCTCGTGATGATCTCGTCCATGTCGACGTCGGTGGCGTCGGTGTTGCTGAACTATGGCGCCGAGCCATGTGCAAATGGCAGGGCGCCCCGGCACAGAGGCGGCGCAGGCGAGGCTGAGTAGGCCGGCGACGAGTAGTTGTACTGGGTGTTGAGGCCGGCGTTGAATGCGGGGGAGGGAGTGCGCTGGTCGGGGTTGAGGCCGGTGGGGAGGCACGCGGTGGCGTGCCATGCGGGACGGTGATGTTGGGGTTGAACCCGCCATGCGCGTCGCCGTCAGAGTAGTCGGGCGAGGGTGCGTACCCCCATTGCGACGGGGGCGACGAGAGGTTGGCCGGCGACGCGACGCTGGCTCGCTCCCCCTGGCTGCTTGTGGACGATGGACCGGCAATAGGTTTATCATCCCCGCACGAGACGCCTCTGCCTGCTCCACCGCCGCCGCCGCATTCCTGGCCCTCTTGACGATGAGCCTGTTCCGCCGGTCGACGGTGATCGCCTCCCGGCGCTGAACGTCCATCCTCCACTCGGCGATCGACATGCCCGACGGTCTTGCCATCGGCGCCCTCTGCTTCCTCTGCTTCGGCTGGGTGGAATCAGCGGCGGTGCGAGGAGCAACATATTTCTTCGGCGGCATGGCGCCCGGTCTAATGAGGAGAATGGCGGGAACAGCGGGGGAGAAGGGGGAGCAATGGAGGAAATGGAGGGAAAAGGCGGGCAAAACGGTGGAAATATGCCTGGTGTCGCCGACAGCGCGGCCCCACGCGACTTTTCGGTTCAGGCGGCCCCCAGGGTGCTGGGTTCGGCTCGGTATCGCCGGTTGTTATTTCGGCCGAAACCGGCGATAATCGAGAAGCTGGAGATACGACTGGACCGTTTTTTTGACGCCGGCGCTAAAAAAGACGCCCTGGGGGGCCTGTTGGGGGCGCGAGTGGAGATGCCCTTAAGCCCCAGCCCTTTCCGTAAACAATACACACCTGATCAAACCGAGCCAAACAAACAAAAAACCGAAACGCTCTCTTGGTCTCCCCTACGCCAACTAATCGATATGCTCTCCGTCCCATAATATTAGACGTTTTGATAAAGTAATATAACTGGCAAAAAATGTCTTACATTATGGGATGAAGGGAGTGCTAAACTAATTAAGCATCCAACAACGTTAATCACTAGATCCAACCCCAACCAGTACTCTGTTTAATTGTTTAATAAGTACAGCAGTAAAATAAACGCTTGGCTCTTGGCAGGACATCGAACCAAACCAAGATTGCTCAGTATGATTCATACTATAGTATGGGTAGCACCAGGAGTTCTGATGGTCGGTTTGACTTCATCTGGTGCGGCAGCTGCATACCAGGAGTTTTCCCAATAGAAACACCATAGAATGATAGAAAATAATCTACGCATTCATGTTGGCAATTTCCATACTTCGCCACTCTCCTCTGGTCGGCGCCATGAGGTGATGAAATATGGAGTCGAGACGTGGTAGGAGTCTCTGCATACTTTTCTTACAACTGTTGGGTACGGCACTGGTGGCAACATCATCGAGCTGCTTCATGGCGCCCACGTACGCTCACCACTAGCGTTCCAACGCCGGTAGTGAGTCTGACACGTGGGCCTGGTTTTTGTAGGCGGGTGAGGTTAGCTTATCTTCCTCTATTGGAATGAATCTATGACATGTGGGTCTTGCTGTTTAACAGAATTCCTGATTAGTCACTTGTTAAACATGTAGGCGCTGATGAGTGGCCAACGGCACATGAGGCATGAGGGAATGGAATTTCTAAAAGCTAGGGGACCTAAACAAAAAGCTTGGATGGGCGGATTTTAGGGCCAATTCATGTTACTCCCTCCGTCCGGGTTTATTAGGCCTCTTAGCATCACAAGCATATCCCATTTTATAAGGCCTTGCTTTGGAAAGGTGCATGCATGCAACCATTTGATTGGTTGCATTGAAAGTCATTGTTGTTAGTGCCATGTCTGAAAAATTAATACACTTCATGTGTGCTTTTTCATTGGCTGCATGCAGTGAGAGATTGCATTGGGAGTGGAATGAAAGAATTAATGTGAGCAAATTACTATGTGTTTTGGTTTAAGAGAAGTTGTCTTTAGGCCTAATAAACCCGGACGGAGGAAGTAAATACTTTTCGCCTCGTTCGGATGTAAACATTGGGCCTCCGAATTCGATATTGGAATTGGTTAGGCCCGAATGCCATTGTTCAGATGGTCTTGGTATTCAGACTTGAAAACGGACCAAGATATTGGCCCAGCCGCGGCAACACGTGCGCCTCCACTTCTCCAATTCAGAGCCTCACCGCTCGGTTTTCTTTGGTATTCGGTAGCGCGCGAGCACCCCGCCCCACTTACCGCTTCGTCCCGCTGGAGGAAAAGGAACAGGCGCTGGAGAGGAGAAGCGGCGCCGACGACTGCCTTCTCCCTCCTCCTCCTCCTCCTCCTCCTCCTCCTCTAATCCCTTGTCCTCCTCTCTTCTCCCCAACGAAGGTCGATCCATACCAAGTCTTCTTCTTGCTCGCCATGGAGAGCGCCCCCCCCCCCTGTCCCTTGTCTTCCCCGTCATGGCGACCGAGGTCCGACGAGATCCCACCAGGCGGCGGTGGCAGCTGCCTCTTGACTGCCATGGCAAGCCCCCCCCCCCCCTACGACCCTCCCTACAAGCGCCTAAATACCCCATGGCAGCCGGCCCCTCCCCTTGGTCAGAACCCTAATCCCTAAAATTTCCCTCTAATCCAAATTTGGTGGGTGTATGGATCCCCATCAGCAACATGATTCTTTTTTTTTGAGGGAAGCAACCCGATTCAAGGTACGTATCTTCACTTGTTATGTAGATCTAGATTAGTAGTGCAATTTTCACCTGAGGTAAATTGATATGTTGTACAAGTGATGGATGCCTAATTACATAATTATTGTGTAGTTGCATACTGTCAGATCAAGTAGATTGGTTTCTTATACTCCCTCCGTTTCTAAATATAAGTCTTTGTAGACATTTCACTATGGACCACATACGGATGTATCTAGATGCATTTTAGAGTATAGATTCACTCATTTTGCTCTGTATGTGGTCCATAGTAAAATATCTTCAAAGACTTATATTTAGGAACAGAGGGAGTATAACTGAAAAGAACAACAGGAAAAAGAGGAAAATATTATCTTGATGGAACTCTACTTTGAATCGGTTATTTTTGGGATTATCTTGAGGAAGTATTGGCTGTTGATGTTGAATGAGAAGAACGGTGCTTGATTGGTGCCTTCTGGATATTATGTATGCTGGTTGGCTGCAATGTAACCGTTAAGAGCATGTGGTTCTAATGATGGTTAAAACATGTATCTTTTGGATATTATGTATCGTGTCTTTATGATGGTTAAAACATGTGTTTTGAGCTTGCTGTTGTCAACTGGATATAACTTGTTGCTACATGTCTGACACTCACTTTTATTGATGTCAAATGCTGCTGTTTTGTGATGCTCTTGTACAAGTGATGCCGCTATATAAGTAGTGTTGTTGTTATATGATGTTGTTGTACAAGTGTTGTTGCCGGTACGTATGTAAGTTTTGCCGTTTTGTACTGCTATATAAGTAGTGTTGTTGTTATATATTCATTTTCTGTATAAAATTTAGTTTCAACCAATAGAACAATGTACAATGTAGATACAGTAACAAATGAGCAATTCCAATGCAACTTATGACCATCCAAACAAGCCATGGAATTGAACCACCCTCTCCGAATGCCAAGTGCCAATTACTTGACATCCAAACAGCAGAATTCACATTCAATATCAATATCAATGTCGTGTGTGATTTGGCATTGCCCCAATTCAATGCCAATCCTCCCAATATCTACATCCAAACAGAGTGTTAGATAAGTTTCTTTTAACAAGGTAGAGACTCAGAGGCTCATACATATACATATATACGCACACACTCGCACCCTACCTCTATGAGCACCTTCTAGAGACTGAGAAGACACATCATCTTGAGATTGATGAAGTTGTCATAGACGTCTTCATAGTCGATAAGAACGTCTTCCCACTGAACGCACATCACTGAAAGGACTGAAATAAATCTAGAAAAATGTGAACACCAATATGAAGTCTAGGACTTGAACTCTGGTGGGCTGGGGATACCACAGGTTGGTTCACAGCCAACCTTTCCTGCCGAATCCCCTCCTTTCGCCGTTGCCGCTGCGAGCCTATGCCACGGTGGAGGAGGGCTCCACCAAACGGTGCTGGGGATCTCCTCTCTTCATCGGCAGGGGTTGCGTCGTGTGGGCCAACTATGGTCGGGGGATGTGGAAGCCGTGCGATGTGCGGTGGCCCTTCCCTACCTCGTGGCGGAACTCGGCGGGCAGTGACCTGACTCACGACAACGACAACAATGCATGAGTGGGTTTGATCTGAGCCCGTCCAAGTCCACCATCGGCGCGGGATCAATTTGTTAGCATGGTTTGCCAACATCAGTCTTTCTTGGTCCCAGATCCGGCCATTAGCCGGTGGCTCAAGAGGCATTTTTGCTTCCTCTGGGCTATGATTGATAGCGACGCAAAACCGACGATGACGTGAATAGTGCAATGGTGGGGCGGGTGGTGCGTCTACGACTTGCAGCGGCAACACAGATGTCACGCGGCTCGACGTCATCATCGCCGCATTGGTGTTGTGGAGCACATGCAAGATGAAGATGTCGACGACCGGTGACGGTTCTTGTCCAATGGGCCAAGGTGGACCGGTCGTGAAACTATCATTTTAAAATATTTAAAATTTTATTGTTGTGATATAAATGCTAATTGAAAATTCCAGGGCCGGCCACGGCCCACCTTGTCCACCCTCTAGCTCTGCCCTTGCCAACGACCTGACTCTTTGAGTTGTGCGGTAGTTCATGTTCACAAGCATGGCTTTGGTTACATGTTGATGTCCATCAAGGAGATGTGCACGACCGGTTGTGGACGGACATACATGTCAGATAATGGTATGAATTTCAATTTCTTATCTTCCTTTTTATCTCTCTAGCTGTGTGCACCTAAAATGTCTTGACTAAATTTTAACATTGCATTGTTGCTGAGTTTGAGTTTAATTTGTACAGTATTATTTAATTTTTTTGTGCTTGCCATGAATGAGCCCTATCCCCTTACAAAATCTAAAAATTCATATGTATTTTTACCACGTGTATGAAAACCGTGAAATACAACGTAAAAAAACCCGTAAAATACATTTTTACGGTTCATTTTGTGATTTTAGTGGAAGGCGCGCGCACCCTCCCACGCATGTGTTTGTGGAGCCGAGCGAGGTGCCCGCGTGTGGTCTGCTTCGCCATCCACTCCTGCTACTCAGCACACTGCACACACCCCAGCTCGATCGTCCCACCGTCCCCTCCTTCCTCCGGCGAGATGCTCCTGTCGGAGCTCCCGAATCCGCCCCGCCCATGGCGCCCCCGCGTTCGAGAAGCCCATTCCGCTCGCCCTCGCCACCTCCCTCTCCCCGGCCCCCACGCTACGCCCTTACCGACAAGGCGCCACCTCCTCCTGTCCCCTTCCGCGACTCCGTCCGACGACCCCGCGCTCCCTCCGGCGAGGCGACCGTCTCGCCCGAAGAGGGCGTCGGGCGAGGGCGAGGGGTGGACGAAGAAGGCGGTGCCGCCCGCGCCCGTCACGCGCGGGCTCTCCAGCCCCGTTCCCGAGGAGCCGCTGTCGCCGCCCCGGTGGACGGCCGGGCGGCAGGCGCGCGCCGCGTGGCGGAAGGCGACGTCGTTAGTGCCCAGGAGGGCCAGGAGCGTCATCCTGCTCAACCTGCTCGTCCTCATATTTGGTACGGACGTATTCGGCTCCCCCACCCTGCATTTCTGATAAGAGTATCTACTGCGTGCTGCACGCCACCTGTTCGATGGTATTTCAGAGAGAAATGGCGAGGGGAGGGGTCTGTCATATCTGGGGACTGGGGTGATGTCTTCTCGGACTGGAGTGGAGGGGTCTTTCAGAGAGAAATGGCGAGGGGAGGGGTCTGTCATATCTGGGGACTGGGGTGATGTCTTCTCGGACTGGAGTGGTGTGAGTTATTTCAATAGCACAACAGAATTGCGTACCTGCATGCTAGTCAGCTAGTGTACATGGAAATATACGTTTTAGAATACCATACCGTACTATGGCTTCATTCATAGATTAATAGCTTATATCTATGGAATGGATATTTCAGTTACAAATATAAATTGTGTGATTGTAATTCTCACATAATATTTTTGCGAACAAGTTCAGTATATGCTATGTATTTTTGTGTTTGTGCATACCTTTCATGGATGTTGTATCTATCCTTTTTTCCTGGTATAGCATGCCAACTCTCCTCTTTTTCTTCTCTAAGGCTGTGCCATCAAATTTGGAGTGTTACTGTTATATTTCTTTAGTGCTGCTTACTAAGAATAGAAGTCCATGCTCCATTTTCCGATTATTGCACATAAAATGAGTGTCAATGCACTACAGTAGTGTCAGTTAGAAAATGTGCATACAATTTCAGATGAAAAATACAAGTAAATTCGTGCCCTTGCTGCCCGATTTTAAATGTGACGAGTACTGCTGATCACTCCTTGTCTGAGATTTTCTCCTGAATAGTCAGCTAAATTGATTTTTCTTTTCTACCAGCAAGCAACATTTCTATTGTCAAGGAAGCGCAGACTATGTTGGATCCCGACCTTTTCAATATCATACGCTTCACTATTGCGGCCATTCCTTTTGTGCCATTCTTGTTGAAGTCACTCAGAGACATGCAAGTTGTTATTAGGGGAGTAGAGCTGGGGGTTTGGGTAACCTTGGCCTACCTCACTCAGTCTATTGGGTTAGTTACAGCTGATGCTGGCCGTGCATCTTTCATATCCGCCCTGACAGTAAGATCCTTTCTCAAGCTTAATCCATAAAGTATTCCCTATAAGATATGTTGTATGTTCTTTACTCAAACATATTCAGGTGATCATTGTCCCTTTCTTGGATGGTATTCTTGGAGCAGAAATACCTGCATATACATGGCTTGGAGCATTTTTATCAGCTCTCGGGGTTGGTATTCTGGAGTTAAGTGGTTCTCCACCATGTGTAAGTCGACTATCTACATGTAAAGGTCCACAAGTTTTTCTGAACGTTTTTTTTTCCGAACCATGCAGGAGAACTGCATGTATTATATTAAAGATAGAGAGGGAGTACAAACGACCAAAACTTTCTGAACGTTTTTATTTGTCTTATGGCTTATAGTACTGTTCTGTGTCAAGATTAGTGTGCTTTAGAATTTGACCTCTGTATTCTTGATTACCAAGTTGATAATAACTGCACAACTTGCACATATCATGCTGATTGATCTTGTCTCTGCGTACTATCTTTAGGTTGGTGATCTTCTGACCCTCGTTAGTGCCTTTTGTTTTGGAATTCACATGCTCAGAACCGAGCATATTTCCAGGAAAATGAAGAAAGAAAATTTCCTAGCCCTTGTTGGATGTCAGGTTAGTTATCAACTAAATCTCAATGCTTCTCTTGCATTTATCTCGTGAAAATTTTCCACTTTGTTCTCAACGAAGTGTTCTAAAAATTGGTTTGAAATCAGGTGGTTGTCGTAGCTGTTGTGTCGGCAGTCTCATTCATTATTAAATGCTTCCTCCAGAATGTGGTACCCTGGAATTTAAAATCACGGACACCAACAGAGTTATTCAGTATGATGTCATCGTTTCCTTGGCTAGCAATACTATACACAGGCATAATCGCAACAACCTTTTGCTTATGGGCAGAGGTTAGTAACTAAATCTTGCCATGCCAATTCTTTTCAGTTTGATGTCAAGTTTATCTCTAGAAATACCTTTTTTTTCTGACATTTTCCTGTCATCAGATTGTTGCTATGCGTGATGTATCAGCTACAGAAACTGCAATAATTTATGGTCTGGAACCAGTATGGGGTGCTACTTTCGCATGGGCAATTCATGGCGAGAGATGGGGCATTACTGGACTTATTGGAGCTATCTTCATCATAGGTACTTATTCACCAGCCACCACATTCTCAGCTACATTCTGCATTACGAATTTTCAATGATGAAAGTTAATGACTAGTTGCAGTACAAACCATCAATGTCCTTAACTGTTTGGAAATGTAGGGCGTAGTGTGGCCATCCAAGTTCAAATTTGACCAACAAATAATCTCAGAATATGTGGGTTGTGTTAAAGCACAATAGGGTTATGTTTTTCCAAAAGTACTTTCTTGTGATTGTGATTTGTAATATTGTACTTCAAACTTGGACAATAAAGTTAACACCTTAGATTTCCTACAGGAGGGAGTAGTTCCCACAGCGAGAATATTAACTCATGTTTTTCTTTTCAGCCGGTAGCTTGATGGTTCAGGTACTGGGGTCATTTCTTGATATTGATGTATCAGAGGACAGTTACCAGATGAACAGCTGATACATAAATTGCAAAAATACGAGGATTTCACATGATAACATATGATCAGTTGATCACTACTGCGACGTAATACGCCAAGTAGCTAGCATGACACTGCAACAAGATCTAACTACAATTATGGCCAGTTGCACAAGGAATGGAAAGCTCACTAGGCTGACAAAAATAGGGGTGGCTCACTGGTGGCCTGAGCAACTGATGAAAACAAACTGTGGTGCCTCGTGGCGTGGAGAACACATCTACAGAAAATGGTGATGTGTATCACTCGACTAAACGCTTAGGGTAGCCTGATGTAGTATCAGTAATAGTCTAAATCCTTCTTTCTCTCAATGTAAATCAATCCACATGATGTAGTATGTAATAGATTACTTCATGCTGATTCTGCATCAACCTATGTTTTAGTATGTTATTGTTCATTGTCAACTAGATATATGCCCATAAAACTAGATTGTACCAACTGACACATAGCTTACAAATTCTCCATGGGATCAGAACTGCACCTGGTATGCTTTGGATCAGACGGCGTACTCCAGCCCAAGAAACGAAAAACAAGATTATACTCAAGGAGTAGTATATATCTCGAAACAGAGCAGTACCATTGCAGGCTCAGAGGAGCAAGAAGTAGAGCAACAGTTTTACTTTGCATGAACAAGTGGAGCGAAATGCTCAGAGGTACATCTGTGGCTACCCTTGTACCCCTTTCAACTCCTTCTATAATTTCAACTCCTATCAATGCAATGACAAGCAAGCTTTCGCGTATTCACAAAAAAAGTAATGCAAAATAATAATAATTCGGATAACAAATACTTCTAGTTTCTAAATGCATAAGTACATAGTACCATCAATATACAACTTCCAAATATAACAAGATGCATGCTAAAGATAATTCCAATAGTCGAACTAAGAACAAGGAACCAGGTCAAAACCGAACAACTGACCGTACAGGCGTACACATTACGGTCTAAACTTTTAGCAATCATGTCGGCTTGCCTGACCTGAATTCTGCATTTGAGGAGTCTAAGTAAGCTAATGGGCCTAGAGCTCTAGACTAATGGGATAAGGAGCTGAAACTCAAACTCCATTGAGCGTGTAGCATTCCTGAATGCAGCCACGGTTCAGACTTCAGACATGGACATGCGCCAGTTGCTGCTTTCAGGTCTGTATACACCATTCAGTGTGGATTGTTTGACCAGTTCCTTCTTTCCTCCTTGCCGCTGCCGGCCTTCAGCAGCAACCATTGGGGATGTGTGCTGCCGCCGCCATTCTACCATGCAGGGAGAGAACCCGCTTCGCCGGTCGCCTCTCCAGTAGACCGACTGACGCCCCGCAACCTCCGCCACCGGCCCAGTAGAAAATACAACTAAATTATGGGATTCATGCATGGTCAATGAAACTACAAAAGAAAATCCGAAACTGTCAGAAAAGTTCAGACTTAAATGATCAAGAAGTGCAGAGTCCGAAACTGTCAGTCATTATCATTTGTACTGTAAAAAAGGTTAGAGAGAAAAATTAATGAATATGAGTCACATAAACCTATTCAGATCACTCCCTCTCCAACATTGGCAATGCTCACTAGATCTTTATAAATCTGGGCACTTGTTTGAATTCAGGAAGGAGATAAACATATAACATTGGGGGGGTTAGATTCAGTTTAACCTCTTGTACATCCTGTATATGTGTGAATTAAGGAGTAGCAAGCACAAGAACAGCAACATTCAGAGATGACAGAATCAAGGCACAAATACAACTATGGAGCTAAAATACAACTATTTAGATCAAGGCATTGTTAAGAAAGATAACATAGTTCAGTAAGTCATGAACATAAATGCTGCAAAATTTGGAGACCACTTAGATACTGTAAATTCAGTTAGCAACAAGACAGACAGATTGCACTTAGATTTCAATGAAAATATGACTACTTCACACTGTAAATCATGAACATTGACACTGTAAGAAATGTTTACACAGAAGAGTAAATGGTAAGAAGTGTTAAAGAAGGGGAACGGTGAGAGAGCGCAACATGTAGAGGCGCATAAAGGACTTTGGTGGATACACTAATTCCTTATTGTTCGACGATTCTTAGAGGAGAGGGAAAATGGCAAAGAATCCCTCAAAATTTGAAGTGTGGACGTGGAAGGTTGGAGAATTGGGGAGACAGAAATAGTAGGTGGAGGACGATTATGGAGTTCCATTTATCAGTAAAAAACGACAATGTTGCTTGAAGGATCTTTTGTTAGCAAGGTGCAAGAGAATCCTAAAGATATATGTTTGTCGTGTTCGGTGTTGAGCCATTGAAATATTTATACCCCGTTGCAACACATGGGCAATTAACTAGTCGCTACAAAAAGGTTAATCCACATATTGCAATGTTGTAATGCGAAATAATAATAATTCAGATTGTGCGATGACGGAAACGTCTTACCCTATCCCGGGCGACGTGCTACGTGTTATATAGCAGGGGCGCAATAACCCTGAGGCACATACATGAGTTGGTTACATGAGAAGATAAGAGAGAATCGGCATACAACTTGAGGAGAAAGAAAAGCAAGAGATAGACTTGGTTACAACCGAATAGATATCATATCCTGGCTAAACTACTTCCTGAACTATCTCCCTGAAGATCCTCTTCTGTCACGTATGTGCCGTATGTTTAACACCCCCCCTTAATCACAACTTCATCAAGTTGAGATTATGTTTAAAATTTTCAAAGCTTCTCACAGGCAAAGCCTTTGTAAATCCATCTGCAAGCTGATCTTTGGAGTGGATAAAGCGAATATCAAGTTGCTTTTGAGCAACCCTCTCACGAACAAAGTGAAAATCTATTTCAATATGTTTTGTCCTTGCATGAAAAACTGGATTGGCAGATAGATAGGTTGCACCAAGGTTATCACACCACAGACATGGAGCTGGTGTGTTCTTTATGCCTAGTTCTTTCAGCATGGACTGAACCCATATAATCTCGGCTGTAGCATTTGCCAGTGCTTTATACTCTGCCTCTGTACTGGATCTAGAAACAGTGGCCTGTTTTCGAGCACACCATGATATTAAATTTGGTCCAAAAAAGATTGCAAAACCTCCAGTGGAGCGTCTGTCATCCAGGCATCCTGCCCAATCTGAGTCAGAGAAGGCACTAACAAGATTTGAAGATGACCTGCTGAAATCTAGACCAATGTTCATAGTTCCTTTGACATATCTCACTATGCGTTTTGCGGCAGTAAAGTGGACATTAGTAGGTGCATGAAGAAATTGGCACACTTTGTTAACAGCAAAGGATATATCAGGTCTGGTCAAAGTGAGATACTGAAGTGCTCCTACCAAGCTCCTGTATTTTGTGCTATCTTCTGAACTCAAGAGATTACCTTCTGTGAGAGACAGCTTTTCTGAGCTAGATAATGGAGTAGGTGTCGGCTTACAACCTTGTAAACCAGCCTTTTTTACCAAATCAGCTGCATACTTTTCCTGAGAGAGACGAAGCCCACTTGCATGTTTCTTCACCTCAATTCCAAGGAAATAGTGCAAGTCACCAAGGTCCTTTAGAGCAAAATCTGCACTCAAATCTTTCAACAGCCCTGTGATTGCTTCATTTGATGAGCTTGTCACAATGATATCATCAACATATATCAAAACAAATATGCATGTGTTGGACTTGTTGTAAATGAATAAAGAAGTGTCAGATTTGGATGAAATAAAACCAAGTGCTTGCATTTTATGACAGAGACGAGAGTACCATGCTCTCGGTGCTTGCTTCAATCCATAAAGTGCCTTGTCCAGTTTACACACATAAGAGGGGGAATTTTTGCTTTCAAACCCAGGAGGTTGCTTCATGTACACTTCCTCTTCCAGAACACCGTGAAGAAACGCGTTCTGAACGTCTAACTGTCTGAGACTCCAGCCCCTAGAAACAGCAATAAACAAAACAAGACGGATGGTTGCAACTTTAACAACTGGACTAAAAGTATCCTCATAGTCAATACCATACCGTTGTTTAAATCCTTTTGCAACGAGTCTAGCTTTGTAACGATCAATAGTTCCATCAGACTTTCTCTTGATCCTGAATACCCACTTGCAATCAATTAAATTTTTACCTTGCTGTGGAGGAACTAAGTGCCATGTCTTATTTTTCTTTAAGGCTATGTACTCTTCATTCATCGCTTTCTTCCATTTCTCATCACCAAGTGCCTCTTCTAGAGTATGAGGTTCACCTGGTTCACCTGTAGAACAAACCATGCCATATTTTGTTACATGTTTGTAATTAACAGGTTGTATTACTCCCTTTTGTAGTCGTTGCGCCGAGGAGAGGTGCCCAGATTTTCAGCCACAGATGATCCTGCAGCTTGAACAGGAGTTTCGGAGGAGCCGATCCCGATCCGCGCACAGCAGCAGCAGTTTCTGTCCCGTTTGGATTTTACGTGGCAAGTGGCGCGATCGCCCATGTGCGAAGCGCAGAAGATCCCGCCGCAGCGATCGGCTCATCATTGCTGCGTGATGGCGAATCGGCCTCGTGTCCGACGCCGGTCGGATGCACGCGGATCAGCGCCGGATCCCGCCCGCCGGGCCCCGCACCGTCGAGCGAACGGGTGGCGCCGCTTGTAACACACCGGTTGGCGGTGAAGCGTCTGCTGCCAGCGCCAATCCTGGTGACAAGTGGCGGACGACGGTTGGTGCGGAGGTGACGATCGCCGCATCCGTGGGCGCGCTGGTTCGAGGAGCGTCGCGCTACGCTGGCGCCGACGCGCTGCGTCTGCCGCCGCTGATCCCGAGGCGGATCTCGATATCTGCGGCGCAGTGAACGGATCCCGAGGGGGATTTGTCCCCAGATTCCGGGCACATAGAATATGGCGCTGATGAAGGGTTTTTTTCACCATTTTCTTCCCTGATTTCGCCATTTGCCTTGCTGTTTTCACCTGTAACACCACAAAGCTTATGCATATCATCAGTAAGAGGGTTAGTCAGTAGTTGATCATCACTGTTGTTTCCCCCTTGATCAACACCGGAGAGATGATGAGGCAAAAGAAGAATCTCTTGGCGAAGAAGAGCACCGGCGTTGGGATGAAGATCAGCAAAAGGAAATTTGGATTCATCAAAGATAACATCGCGTGAGATATACACACGGCCAGTGGCAACGTCGAGGCACTTGACACCTTTATGTTGGGTGCTATAGCCTAGGAATACACACTGTTTTGAGCGGAACATGAGCTTTCGAGTGTTATATGGACGAAGATTGGGCCAACAGGCACACCCAAACACACGGAGAGACTTGTAGTCGGGTTTGACATGGAAGAGTCGTTCTAGTGGTGTTTCATTGTTAATGACACGACTAGGAAGCATGTTGATGACGTGAACTGCTGTGAGGAAAGCCTCATCCCAGAACTTGAGGGGCATAGATGCGCCAGCTAGGAGGGCTAAACCAACCTCAACTATGTGTCGGTGCTTGCGTTCAGCAGAGCCATTCTGTTGATGAGCGTGAGGGCATGACACATGATGTGATATGCCAAGGTTTTGGAAGAAGGAATTTAATTTTTCATATTCCCTCCCCACCGACCGACAGCAATGATTTTACTGTCAAATTTTCGTTCAACGAGAGCTTGAAAGTTTTGGAAGACTTGAAAAACATCGGATCTTTTCTTGAGAAGATAAATCCAAGAAAATTTGCTGTAGTCATCTATAAAGCTCACATAATAAGTGTGTCTACCAACAGAACTAGGAGTAGGGCCCCAAACATCAGAGAAGATTAATTGCAAGGGTTTGGTAGAAACACTAGTAGATATGGGATAAGGCAATTGATGACTTTTTGCACGTTGACAAGAATCACAAATAGTTTCAAGATCACGCTCACCAACAAACGAGAGCTTATTTTTCCTAAGCAGTTTTTCAACTAAAGAGAAAGCAGCATGTCCTAATCGATCGTGCCACCTTGCTGATGAGAGTTTGGCGGCACCATAGGCTTGTTTATTTGATCTCCTGCGCTCCCGGAGCAATGGGTAGAGCCCTCGAACGCATCTACCTCGATAGAGCACTTTCTTCGTTGCCTGATCCTTGATCAAGAAAATATAAGGATGAAACTCAAGGAAGACATGGTTGTCAATGGCAATTCTATGAACAGAAAGGAGATTCTTGTCGGCACTAGGAACTAGCAAAATTTTATTTAGATGAAGTTTACGACGAGGGGTACTAAACAATGAGTGACCAACATGACTAATCCTCATACCTTCGCCGTTGGCAGTGTAGATGTGATCCTTGCCCCGGTATTTTTCCTTCATGGTGACCTTCTCGAGCTCGTTGGTGATGTGGTTGGTGGCCCCACTATCAACGTACCAGTTTGTGTCGATGCCGTAGGAGCCATCCGCAGCCGCAGCAACTTTGTCCTCGTCTTCATCATAGCGGTACCAACAGTCCTTGGCTGTGTGCCCAAGCTTGCCACAGATCTGGCAGCGGGCGGCATCAGGACGGGACCGGCTGGAGGCGCCGCCGCGGCGAGGCTTGGAGTTGATGGAGCGGCCGTTGCGGGAGTTGGAGGAGCCGCCGTTGTTCTGTTTTCCTCGACCGCCTTTGTTGCGGGAGATCCACGTGGGCGAGAGACGCCACCACGACCGCGAGACGCGACGTTGGCCGAAGACTTGAAGCCGCCGGAGGAGCCGTTAAACTGCGCCATGCGCTGATCAAAGTTACTCAGCATGGCATAGAGCTCGTCGAGGGTGACGGGTGTGACGTGGGCGTCGAGTGCAGAGACAAGCGGCTGGTAGTCGACATCGAGGCCATGGAGGATGTACGAGATCAACTCGTCGTCCTGGATTGGTTTTCCGGCGGCGGCGAGTTCATCGGCGAGGCCGCGCAGGGAGGCGAAGTAGGAGGCGACCGATTGGTTGCCCTTCTGCGCGTTGATGAGCGCAGTCCTGATGTTGTTGCCGCGGCTGAGGGACTGAGACGAGAACATGCCCACCACGGCCACCCAGAGTTCACGCGCCGTGGTGATCGCGGTGACCGCGACCAGCACCTCCTTGGACAGAGTACTCAGCAGATAGCCAACCACTTGTTGATCCTCCCGGACCCAAATTGGGTGGAGAGGGTTGGGCACAGAGGACTCCTTGCCGTCCTTGTCCTTGGTGACGTGGAGTCGGGCCGGCTCCGGCGTGGTGCCGTCGACGTAGCCGAAGACACCGGCGCCCCGCAGGTGGGGTGTGACCTGCGTGCGCCACAGCACGTAGTTCGTGCGGTTGAGCTTCTCGGTGACCTGGCCATTGAGGCTAGGCTGAGCGGCGCCGGAGGATGAAGACATGGCTATGCACTAGATGCAATCGGGAGGCTAGATTGGAAGAGGAAAGCTCTGATTACCATGTGCGATGGCGGAAACGTCTTACCCTATCCCGGGCGACGTGCTACGTGTTATATAGCAGGGGCGCAATAACCCTGAGGCGCATACATGAGTTGGTTACATGAGAAGATAAGAGAGAATCGGCATACAACTTGAGGAGAAAGAAAAGCAAGAGATAGACTTGGTTACAACCGATATCATATCCTGGCTAAACTACTTCCTGAACTATCTCTCTGAAGATCCTCTTCTGTCACGTATGTGCCGTATGTTTAACACAGATAACAAGTATTTCTAGTTTCTAAATGCATAAGTACAGTGTACCATCAATATGCAACATTCAAATAACAACATGCATGCTAGAGATAATTCCAATAGTCGAACTAAGAACAAGGATACACCAAGCCAAAACCAAACCGAACCGAACAACAGCCACAACTGACCTCAAAGGAACTGGCCGTACACAAGATGCTCTAAACTTGTACTCCCTCCGTCCCAACCCTCGCGTAAATTGCTTTGAATAGGTGTACTTGAGATC
>CM038682.1:224527254-224649820 GCA_021605205.1 Aegilops longissima
GAGTCAATGATGTGGGGCCCAGCCTCGTTAACTAAATAGGTTTAGTTTTAATTAAAGTTTAGTTAAGCTAATTACCCCGACACCTCGACCCACAACAGGTTTGACTCGACATCTCCGTTGATTCTCGACGCCATGTCGACGATGGTCGATTTAATAATTTTATTTCTGGATTTATTCTAATATAGGAAATTCCGTAATATAATTCAAACTTCAAATATTCATAACTTTTAATCAGAATCCAAATGCAAAAATTTATATATGGAAAATGATCAGAAAAATCCATTCTATCCATTGGTACAGGTTTCATGCATGTTAAAACAAGTTAACCTTGCTGTTTAAACAGAATAAGATAATGCACCTTTAGGGCTATTTCAAATGAGCTAGCATTTGAATCTTTGATTCTAATGGGTTCATCCCTTTTTGTTTTAGCTTGCATTAGGCCAACACACATCCATATTGCCATGTCATAGCATGCATCATATTGTTGCATATTGTCATGTGTGTTTACCTTCGGTATGCTTTTCGTGATAGGTTCTGCCCCCGAGGATAATCTCGACTATCCATCTAAAGGGCAGTACTCTACCACCATTCCATCAGGCAAGCAACCCATTGATCATTCCGATACAAACCCATGTTCTCGCTTCGCTTCTTGTTTTATCGCATTAAGACAACGCGATTCAAACTGTTGTGTGCTGCGGTAGTTGAACCCACTTCCTTTGCATGACCTGTCATTGCCACAGTAACTAGATGAAACCCACTAGTATGTGTAGGAGTTGATTGAGCCATGTTTGTGATTCCTACCATGCTATTCTTGCTATGCTTAGAGTTGTGTCAGTCCGCTCATCGGGATGATGAACTGGAGTGAAAGGTGGTGTTGGTTCGAGAGTGAAAGTGTTGAACACGTTTTGGTAAAGGTATCGATGAGAGGCCGTGTAGGAGTACATGGTGGGTTGTTTCATTGAAGCCGATCCTAAGAACTGAGATCTGTGTTTGTGATCCATGAAACAGTTACTACCACGCATTGGGATCCTTAATTGACCCTCTCACCTTCTTAACCACCCTTGTTCTCATCCGGAGTTGCAAGTAGTTTCGTGTTTGTAGCATGTCGGGGCCGCACGCAACGCAGACCTTAGGGGTGGGTTGTGTTGCGGTAGGCACGCGGTCTCGTGTACCGAAAGTGCCCGCTTGGTATCTCGGGAACCCTGCACACATCGCTCGGGCTGTATGGGAAACCTCGCCGACTCCTCATGGATGGAACCCGAATAGGCGATAAACCCGACTCGGACTTGAGTGTTTAGGTAGGTGTGGCCGACACCCACGCTGGGCTTCCGCTGAAGGTTGCCGAGTACATGTCGTGTAAACGCGTAAGTGGTGGGAGCGCAGGTGAAGATGTACACCCCGCAGGGTTTTAATATGATCTATTCAATAGCCGTGTCCACGGAGAAGGACTTCTTGGTTGCCTATATCAGTTCATAGACAAGTAAATGGATACTACTAAAAGCCTCAAGATAAGTGTGAGTATCATGGATGGCCCTCTCGTGGATGACGAGAGAGGATCCACGGTGGAGTATTGTGATGGTGATTAGTGGACTCTGCAAAGCATAAATGCTTTACAAGTGGTGTCACGAGGATAGTTTAGCCAAGAGTCAAAGCTGGCTTGCTGCAATTAACTCCACCACCTTCTTGAGAATGTGCATGTATGATAGGATTCGTGGTAAGACTTGCCGAGTACCTCCGCACTCATGTTTGCTTAATTAATGTTTTTCAGAGGACAACACTGCCCTCCGATGGGTTTTATGTAGATCTCGACTCGACGAGTGAACTAGCCACCTGTGGTGGTCCAAGGCTTGTGAAGGGCCATTGTATATAGAAAGGCTTCAACAAGCTTTCTTTCTTTCTAGAGTCCAGATCAGACTAGTTTGCTTCCGCATGTGCTTGTATGCTTGTATGACTTGAGTGTTGGGTCATGTGACCCTACCTGTATGGATATAGTTATGTATGGCTCTCTGAGCCTCTTAAATAAAGTACTTTGAGTTGTAGAGTTTTGTTGTGATGCCTTGTTGTATTTACTCATATCGGGCATATTATGCGGTATGATTGAAATGCTTGGTATGAGGGATCCCACAAACTAGTTGTTTATCCTTGGCAGCCTCTCATATGGGGAAATGTAGTCTCGTGCTTCCGAGCGATAGTAGTCCGCTATAGCCCGGTTCACCGAGTCCTGCTAGCCCAAAGACTACTGCTTGGACACTTGACTGGCCGGCATGTGTTTCACTTTGTTCCTATGTCTGTCCTTCGGGAAATGTCACGCGGTGGTATTCGAGTCCTGCTTAGCTCGCTACAGCCGGGATACCGGATTCTGTTAGCCCTGCTACATCCCGAATATATACGCTGATGACCGACATGATCGATGTGATTCATGTATGCCTGTCCCCATAGGTTAGCGCCGCTTTGGGTTCACGATCAGCCATGTCGGCCCGGTTCTTTGTCATGTGGATGCTAGCGACACCATCATATACGTGAGCCAAAAGGCTAAACGGTCCCGGCCATGGTAAGGCGACACCTGGGAATACCTTGCGGAGGCCGCAAAGTGATATGAGGTGTTACCGCCAGATCGATGTGACTTGAATCGGGTCCCGACAGCGCTGGCATCAGAGCAGGGCTGCCTGTAGGTTCGCTAAGCCAAACTGGTCGATGTTGAGTCTAGAAATGCTTTAGTTATATGTAGGGGAATTGATTGTGGAGGAACGAAGGCTCTTTTTATTCCTTTACCTTATGCCCTCTAATCTGAGTCATCCTCTTCTCATTCTACGTGGGTATAGGACTAGGCTCTCTCTCTATCGTGTTCACGTGTTACTAATCCGTAGTAACTTATAGGATTGTTGGTTACATCCTCGCCTCAGTTCTACTAATTTTTAGTATGCTATCGCTGAACCGTAACCTTGATATAATGTTGTTGAGTGGTTTTGCAATATGATTTTGAATGTCTCAAATCTGATCTTGAGCATTTACAGATGTTATGCTGCCCGATTTTCCCTAGAAATTCTAATGTCTTTGAATTGTGGCTATGCTTTCAGATGGCCACTGCTCCCGTAACCAAGTGGTTCGTCTGACCCGCTGCATTGATGTGTGGTCACACGGCAATGTTGGTTCGGTGATGATCGAGACCGTTACCGATGGTATCCTCAATATACCGCCGAGGAGCAGTTTAGGATTTCAATCAAAGCCAATATCTGCACGGTCAGATTTATCCATCTTATCCCGGAGCTACTGAACCGCTTCACCGTTCTTATGGGCTCGATCACTATTGGAATGTCCGCAAGATGCAGCCTATTCTATGATGACTATTATTCGAGCTGTAACTGCCTTTGCTGGGCAACACCGATTTCCGCTACATGCCAAGATCCTCCCCGGGCGCATGGCTACCTTCGTGGTATGTACAGCGATGCATCCCATGAGGACTCACTTCTTCGCACTACTACCGAAGTTGTGGAAGACAAGGACCCCGAGAACTGGCCTTGCGATGGAGCTCTTTAATGCCCCTTCGATCACTGGCTACTCGACTGGTTTGCACCTGCCGTGCAAGCCGGATACATGGACATGAGGGACTTGTACCTGTGCGGGCTGGTCTGCCAGACTTTATGGAGTGGCGTGAGGTTGGAGGCATCACCTCCTC
The DNA here is from genome assembly GCA_021605205.1 of Aegilops longissima. Taxonomy (NCBI): domain Eukaryota; kingdom Viridiplantae; phylum Streptophyta; class Magnoliopsida; order Poales; family Poaceae; genus Aegilops; species Aegilops longissima. Next base: position 224,530,931 of record CM038682.1, read on the forward strand.
GTGGGCCTGCCTCGCCGCCGCTTGTTGGACCACGGCCACATCCGAGTCCCTATGGTCCATGTGCTCCACAGATTGTCTGCTTCCGGATGATCATGTTCCACTTCTGTGCTTGGGTGGTGACTTCTATGAGGACTACTACGGAGCTGCCTGAGTTAGTAGTAGTATTCCTAGTATTGTAATAGTTGTATTCCCACCGCCCCGCGTGACTTGTGGAATATGACCTAGTGTGTATCGTTCCGTAAGTGTAGAAAAATAATGTATAGGAGTTGGAATGCTTCCGATGAGATGTAACGCCTTTCCTTATATTTGTACTCCGTCGGGCTTGTACTAAACTATGAATGGTGTGTATGACCGTAGGTATATATATGGCTGTTTTATATTACCATGTCATACGGATGAACATCTCTGCATTCCGTGTTATCCATTACATTCCGCACTTCCTTGTTAAATTCTGCCATCCTGGTTTAAACCTTTGCTTTGTTTTCCTAGGATGGTCAACACCCGCAACAATCCTGCTGCTCCGGAGCAGGGAGAAGCCAGCGCAGCTGGAAATGCAAATCTGCCTCAACCGCCATCCTTGGCCGAGGTTATGCTGGAAGAAGAACGCAATAAGCGTGAGACCAATCGCTTACTGGAGCGGATTGAACAAAACACCGCACGCCAGCCAAGAAATGATTTGGTTTCACTCAATGACTTCGCTGTCTGTATCCACCGGTTCAAATATTCCGCTGAGCCTCTCGACGCGGATGATTGGCTTCGCAGATCAACCACAAGCTGCGCTCGCCAACGTGGCCGAGGCCGACAAGGTTACCTTTGCCGCTTATCATCTTGAAGGCCCCGCTAGTCTCTCGTGGGAGAATTATGAGGCTATGCGTCCGTTGGACAAATTACAACTTGGCTGAATTCAGTGCCGCCCGTGAGCATCACATCCCGTAAGGTCTCATGGACCGCAAAAGGGAGGAATTCTGCAGTTTCACCCAAGGTAGGCTAATAAAGGATGCTTACACCGTGAATTTGGGAATTTAGCACGTTATGCTCCCAAGAAGTTTCTACCGACGCCAAGAAGGTGCAAGGTTCCGCAAGGACTTAGCCCTGAGCTACGCCGAGGCCTTCAGATGCATGAGTGCACTTTTTTGAAGCTAGTCAATAAGGCTATCACCAAATCGGGCAGTCTGATTTTGAGGCTACACGCAGCACGTCCGTGACTCGATCTTCATCCGCTCGATCCCGAAGCGCCGGGTTTGATTCCAAATACTGCTCTACCACCTGTGTTCACCCCGAGGCTATCCTTTGAGGCGCCGCCCCAACCAGCAAAGATGTTCCGCCTAAGACTTACGGAGGCCCCATCGCTAATGCTGCTCCACGCCCAACATGATAACTTGCTTCAAGTGGAGAGACGGGCCACTACATCCGTGAGTGTCCCCAAAACAATCCCACCAAATCGAAAGTCTGCTGGCCGTGGCAAGCCAGCAGAAAGGTACTCCATGTTAAACCAGTTGCCACCGCCGTGGCCACGCCAACTATGTTTCAATTGAGGAAACTTATGAGGATCCCAACGCCGTTCTCGGCACGCCTTGTTAATTGCCATCCGCAACTGTTCTTTTTTGATATTGGAGCATCTCATTCATTTATTTCGAGAGCTATGCTCGCTTGCACAACACCACATTCTCGGACATGCATACCTCCATGGAAATTAGACCCCGGTTCTAGATGGCAAACCTCTAGAATAAGTCATGGAATGAAACTTGTCGACACGATTAGTCTTTCTTGCATCTCTAATAGCTCTCAAGTCCTCGGACATAAACATCATCTTGGGTATGGACTGGATGTCAGCCCATTACGCTAAGATTGATTGCTCTACTAGAACTGCTCAGCTCACCCATCCTTCGGCAAGACAGCTTAATGTTTTAACCCGAGTGTCTAAACGCCACTTTACTCCTTAAATGCCAACCCCTTCCGCACCTCAAGATATTCCGTAGTCCGTGATTTCCGGATGTCTTTCAGAGGAACTGCCAGTGTTCCACCGACAGGATGTCGAGTTCGTGATAGATCTTGTTCCCTAACCGCCCCAATCTCTAGAAGACCTTATAAGATGGCACCCTAGAACTAGCCGAGCTTAAAAACAACTCGATGAGTCCTTGCAAAAGGGTTTCATCCGCCCTAGTTCATCCCCATGGGCTTGCCCCGCCCTCTTCGTCAAGAAGAAGGATGGAACGGATCGGATGGTTGTAGATTATCGACCGCCAACTTGGTCACCATCAAGAACAAGTATCCGCTTCCCGTGATCAACGACCGTATGATCAGCTCGCTGGGTCCTCGCCTTTTTCCAAGATGGATTTGAGGTTGGGCTACCATCAAATCAAAATCAAGAACGGGACATTCCTAAACGGCCTTTGTTACTCGTTATGGCCAAGACGAGTACAATCGTCATGTCCTTTGGGTTAACCAATGCTCCAGCCACCTTCTCTCGGTTAATGAACTCAATCTTCATGGAGTATTTGGATAAATTGTCGTGGTATACCTCGATGATATACTCATCTACTCCAAGAATGAGGAAGAACATGCCAAACATCTAAGGCTAGTATTGATGAAACTTCAAGAGCATCGCTTTATGCCAAATTCTCTAAGTGTGAATTTGGTTACCGTAAGTGACCTATCTAGGCCATGTAATCTCCGGTAAGGGCATTGCTGTCAATCCCGAAGCGAAGTTCAAGCCGCCCTGATCGGACTCCACCTGAATCGGTCAAGCAAGTTCGAGTTTCTCGGTTTAGCGAAGCTATTGCCGCCGCTCGCCGAGAATTTCTAAAGTTGCTAAACCTCTAACCGAACTCCTCAAGAAAGATAAAAGTTCGAATGGACGCCATAGTGCGAAGTTCAGCTTTCAGAACTGAAAAGACGCTCGACATCTGCTCCCGCATTTGTTCCACCAGATTTTTCTAAGGACTTTATTATCTATTGCGACGCCGCGACAAGGACTAGGTTGCATACCCATGCAAGATCGTCATGTGATTGCCTATGCTTCTCGACGTTAAGGCCCACATGAGGATAACTACCCCACACACGATCTAGAGCTTGCAAAGAGTGGTTCATGCACTCAAAACCTGGCGACATTACCTTCTTGGTAATCGCTATAAATCTACATCGATCACCAAAGTCTGAAATATATCCTCACCCAACCGGACTTGAATCTCGGCAAAGACGTTGGGTCGAGTTGATTACAGATTACGACTTAGGAATATCTTACACCCTGTGCAAAGCTAATGTCATGGCTGACGACTAAGTCGCAAATCTTATCAGAATAACCTGATGTTACAACAAAGTCAACCATTTCTCCACGAGGAATTTCGTAAGCTTAATCTCCACATTGTTCCTCGAGGATTCCTTTCCACCCCGGTGGCGTAAACCTAACCTTACGGATCGAATCATAGCTGCTCAAAGAATATGATAGAGGGATATCCCGGATCAAGGAGAACATTGCTAGCGGAGCTGCTAAGTGTTTTTCCATAGATGAACGAGGTGTTGTCTTCTTTGAGAACCGCTGGTGGTTCCTAAGAAACAACAGCTACGGCAATTGATTCTTAAGGAAGCTCATGACTCTCCTCTCACCATTCATCCCGTAGTACTAAAATGTATCAAGACCTACGCCAGAGGTTTTGGTGGACTAGGATGAAGAGAGAAATCGCTCAATACATTGCTAATTGCGACGCTCGTCGTCGAAGTTAAAGCAGAGCATCAACGGCCTGCTGGTACCCTTCAACCTTTGGAAATTCCTAAATGGAAATGGGATAAAATCGGTATGGATTTCATTACCGGGTTTCCCAGACCAAGAGAGGGAATAATGCTATCTTCGTTGTCATTGATCGCCTTTCCAAAGTAGCCCACTTCCTACCCGCTCGTGAGAGTATAACCGCTAGCCAGCTAGCTGATTTGTACATCTCTCTAATAGTGTCTCTTCATGGTGTTCCATTGAGATTAACTCAGACCGTGGAAGTCTCTTCACCTCTCGATTTTGGGAAAGTTTCCAAAACGCTATGGGAACTCGCTCTCCTTTAGCACCGCCTTCCATCCTCAATCAAGTGGTCAAGTAGAACGAGTCAATCAAATCCTAGAGGATATGCTTCGAGCTTCACATCTCTTTCGCATGAATTGGGAGAAATGCCTTCCATTCGCCGAGTTCGCTTATAACAATAGTTATCAAGCCAGCTTGGGCAAAGCTCCTTTCAAGTTCTTTATGGACGGAAATGTCGAACGCCTCTTAACTGGTCGAAACCGGGAGAGACAACTCTTTGGCCCGGATATGATTCAGAAGCGTAAGAGCAGGTTCGCGTTATTCGTGAGAAATTGAAAACAGCCCAATCTCGTCAAAAGAGCCAATATGATCGCAAGCATAAGCCTATGGCTTATGAAATTGGCGAGAAGGCTTACCTCCGGTTACTCCTTTGAAGGAACCCATCGATTCGTATCAAAGGCAAGTTGGCTCCTCGTTACATTGGACCCTTTCGCATTCTTGCCAAATGAGGAGAAGTTGCCTACCAATTGAACTACCTCCGCATCTTCCAGAGTCCATGATGTCTTCCACGCTTCCCAACTCAAAGCGTTGCTTTCGGATCCTATCCGTGGAGTGGACCACTAAACGCTTGATCTCCAAGATAACCTCACCTATCGAGAATATCCCGCTCAGATTTTCGATCGCCGAGCGCATTCACTCGACGCCGAATATCAAGTTTCTAAAGGTTCAATGGTCAAACCATTCCGAGCAAGAAGCAACTTGGGAAAGGGAGGATCGCCTTCGACTTGAGTATCCCACCTTTTTCAAGAATAGATCCTAAATCTCGGACGAGATTCTTTTGAGTGGGGTGAGTTGTCACATCCTAGCTAGACCATGCATTAGGTGTGCATCATGTTTAAATTTCATTTGAATTTGAAATGGGGAAGACAGAAACCCCGTAACCCCCCTTAATTCAACTAGGGTTTACTAAAATTTATTTCAATGAACCTGAAATGCCCTTCAAAATGCTCATCATCTTTGCTTTGGTTCAGAGCCTATGTCAAAAGTGGTGCACCATTTTCTAGGTCATCCAAAGGTCTTTGAATTAATTCATTAGTATTTGAACTTGAGCATTTCAAATTATATAAAATATTTCAAATGTCCAAATATTGCCAAACCAAAATGTTTCATGTTGGAAATATTTCAACAATGGACCAGGAGCATTTTGGTGAATTTTGAAACTGTTTTGGTATTTTTAAAAACTCCACAAAGTTGCAGAAATATAGAAAAGGATAAAACAGGAAGAAACTTACCTAGCGCCTCCCTACCCGGCCCACCAGCCGGCCCAGCCCAGCAGCCGCGCCAGCGAGCTGCTTGGCTCGGCCAGGCAGGCAGCCAGGTGCTCGGCGGCGAGCACCGCATGGGTGCCACGACCTGGTTGCCGCCGCCGCTTCCTCTCGCCCACCTGCCGACGTGGTTCGCCTCTCTCTCCCCGAACCCCTCGACACCTCCTCTCCTCCCGGCTCCTCTCTCAAGCTCCCTCGCTTGGCCGACGCTTGCGCCGCCAAGACCATCGCCAGAATCGCGCCCCCGCCATCCGTGCTCCTCCTCACCTTGTCCAGAGCTCGCCGCCTCAACTACCCCGAACTAGCCGAGCCCCGCCGCCAGTGAAACGAATCCACCACACCGACCTCGACCGAGTCCACTGTCGCCGAGATCCCTTCAACGCCGCTGCCGCCCGCCCGCCCCCGACCTCAACGAAGCGCTTTACGAAGTTGCCCGTGAGCCCATCTACCTCCCCTTCCCTTTTCTCTCGCTCGAGCAAAGGTAGCAACCGAACGGAGCTCACCAAGACTCGCCGCCGCTGAGCTCGTCGCCGACGTGTTCCCGGTCACCCTCCGCCACCTCTTGGTGTCCATCACACTCACCGCACCCCATGGGGTCTAACTATGCACTTCCCGCACCTCACCGACCCTCTAGCCCCAAGTTCGCTTCGTCAACTCCGCGACCGCTTAGTTCGTCCGCCGGGCGCCGATTCCGCCACCCGACCCCAACCGACTCCACCAAGAGTTGCGGCATGTTCCCAGCTACCCATAGCCACCTCCGCTGCTCGCTTGGTCGCCGGAATGGCCAAACGACTTCCGCCGCCCGTCGGGCTCGCTGGCAGCTAGACGCCGTGCAGCCGACGTGGACTTTGACCACGGTGGGCCCGTTGACTCGATGAGTCAATGACATGTGGAGCCCAGCCTCGTTAACTAAATAGGTTTAGTTTTAATTAAAGTTTAGTTAAGCTAATTACCCCGACACCTGGACCCACAAATGTTTGACTCGACATCTCCGCTGACTTCGACGCATATGTCGACGATGGTCGACGATTAATTTAATTTCTGGATTTATTCTAATATAGGAAATTCCGAATATAATTCAAACTTCAAATATTCATAACTTTTAATCAGAATCCAAATGCAAAGATTTATATATGGAAAATGATCAGAAAAATCCATTCTATCCATTGGTACAGGTTTCATGCATGTTAAAACAAGTTAACCTTGCTGTTTAAACAGAATAAGATAATGCACCTTTAGGGCTATTTCAATGAGCTAGCATTTGAATCTTTGATTCAAATGGGTTCATCCTTTTGTTTTAGCTTGCATTAGGCCAACACACATCCATATTGCCATGTCATAGCATGCATCATATTGTTGCATATTGTCATGTGTGTTTACCTTCGTATGCTTTTCAGGATAGGTTCTCGCCTCGAGGATAATCTCGACTATCCATCTAAAGGGCAGATTTCTACCACCATTCCATCGTGCAAGCAACCCATTGATCATTCCGATACAAACCCATGTTCTCGCTTCGCTCTTGTTTTATCGCATTAAGACAACGCGATTCAAACTGTTGTGTGCTGTGGTAGTTGAACCCACTTCCTTTGCATGACTGTCATTGCCACAAGAATTAGATGAAACCCACTAGTATGTGTAGGAGTTGATTGAGCCATGTTTGTGATTCCTACCATGCTATGCTTGCTATGCTTAGAGTTGTGTCGTCCGCTCATCGGGATGATGAACCTGGAGGAAAGGTGGTGTTGGTTCGAGAGTGAAAGTGTTGAACACGCTTTTGGTAAAGGTATCGATGAGAGGCCGTAGGAGTACATGGTGGGTTGTTTCATTGAAGCCGATCCTAAGAACTGAGATCTGTGTTTGTGATCCATGAAACAGTTACTACCACGCATTGGGATCCTTAATTGACCCTCTCAGCTTCTTAACCACCCTTGTTCTCAGTCCGGAGTTGCAAGTAGTTTCTGGTGTTTGTAGCATGCTGGGGGCCGCACGCAACGCTGACCTTAGGGGTGGGTTGTGTTGCGGTAGGCACGTGGTCTGGTGTACCGAAAGTGCCCGATGGTATCTCGGGAACCCTGCACACATCATTCGGGCTGTATGGGAAACCTCGCCGACTCCTCATGGATGGAACCCGAATAGGCGATAAACCCGACTCGGACTTGAGTGTTTAGGTAGGCTGTGGCCGACACCCACGCTGGGCTTCCGCTTGAAGGTTGCCGAGTACATGTCGTAAACGGCGGTAAGTGGTGGAGCGTGTGAAGAAGTACACCCCGCATGGGTTTTAATATGATCTATTCGAATGGCCGTGTCCACGGAGAAGGACTTCTGGGTTGCCTATATCAGTTCATAGACAAGTAAATGGATACTACTAAAAGCCTCAAGATAAGTGTGAGTACCGCGGATGGCCCTCTCGTGGATGAAGAGAGAGGATCCACGGTGGAGTATTGTGATGGTGATTAGTGGACTCTGCAAAGCGATAAATGCTTTACAAGTGGTATCACGAGGATAGTTTAGCCAAGAGTCAAAGCTGGCTTGCTGCAATTAACTCCACCACCTTCTTGAGAATGTGCATGTATGATAGGATTCTGTGGTAAGACTTGCTGAGTACCTCCGTACTCATGTTTGCTTAATTAATGTTTTTCAGAGGACAACACTGCCCCCTCCGATGGGTTCTATGTAGATCTCGACTTCGACGAGTGAACTAACCACCCAGGTGGTGGTCCAAGGCTTGTGAAGGGCCATTGTAGATAGAAAGGCTTCAACAAGCTTTCTTTCTTTCTAGAGTCTCAGACTCTGACTAGTTTGCTTCCGCATGTGCTTGTATGCTTGTATGACTTGAGTGTTGGGTCATGTGACCCCTACCTATATGGATATAGTTATGTATGGCTCCTGAGCCTCTTAAATAAAGTACTTTGAGTTGTAGAGTTTTGTTGTGATGCCTTGTTGTATTTACTCATATCGGGCATATTATGCGGTATGATTGAAATGCTTGGTATGAGTGGGATCCGACAAACTAGTTGTTTATCCTTGGCAGCCTCTCATATGGGGAAATGTAGTCTCGTGCTTTCGAGCGATAGTAGTCCGCTACAGCCCGGTTCACGGAGTCCTGCTAGCCAAAGACTACCGCTTGGACACTTGATCTGGCCGGCATGTGTTTCACTTCGCCTTATGTCCGTTCCTTCGGGAAATGTCACGGTGGTATTCGAGTCCTGCCTAGCTGCTACAGCCCGGGATACCGGAGTCCTCATAGCCCAGTGCTACAGCCCGAATATATACGCTGATGACCGACATGCTCGATGTGATTCATGTATGCCTGTCCCCATAGGTTAGCGCCGCTTTGGGTTCACGACTAGCCATGTCGGCCCGGTTCTTTGTCATGTGGATGCTAGCGACACCACCATATACGTGAGCCAAAAGGCTAAACGGTCCCGGCCATGGTAAGGCGACACCGTGGGAATACCGTGCGTGAGGCCGCAAAGTGATATGAGGTGTTACCGGCTAGATCGATGTGACTTGGAATCGGGGTCCTGACAAATGCGAAGGTTACTAATATCCTAAAGGAACTAGCAAACTCTATCAACATGAATGAGTAGAGTGAATCTCGGGTTCAAGAACCCAGGAGTAGGATACCTACTACTAAGTGGCATCACGGGATACTTTCGAGAATGATGGCCGGAATCATCACACTGGGGACACAAAGCATGGCTGGATTACTAAGTGATACTCTAGACACCTAGGGTCATAATAATAACTCCAACATACATGTCGAGGTAATAAGGTACCTCAGCTCACCGATTAGTGTGCTTAATCTAGCCCAAAAGGACATCAGGAACGGGAGGAAGGGGTTTGCAAATGCATCAGATAGTTTAGAAACCTGGGATGACTCGGACAACATAACGGCTGTAAATGCTCAAAAGATTTGGGACATCATGCAAAATGGTGGCATAACCACTCAATAACATCATATCAAGGTTCCGAGATCACCAGTTGACATACGGAAATAGTAGAAACTGAACTGGGCTTAGAACCAACAATCTTAAAAGTCTATGGATTAGTAACACGTCATCCTGATAGATAGATGAGAAGCCTAGTTCTTAAACCCCGTAGAAGAGAAGAGGATGACTCAGATCAGAAGGCCATGAGGTATAAGGAGTAAAAATAGCCTTATGTTCCCTTCCCCAATCAATTCCCTTACATAACTAAAGCATTTCTAGACACAACTTCGACCAGTTTGGCTTGGTAATCCCACAGCAACAAAGCTCGATACCAACGCTGTCAGACCCCGATTCCAAGTCACATCGATCTAGCCGGTAACACCTCATATCACTTTGCGGCCTCACGCACGGTATTCCCACGGTGTCGCTTACCATGGCCCGGACCGCTTATGCCTTTTGGCTCACGATATGATAGTGTCGCTAGCATCCATATGATGAGAACCCGGCCGACATGGCTAGTCGTGAACCCAAAGCGGCACTAACCCATGGGGACAGGCATACATGAATCACATCGAGCATGTCGGTCATCAACGATGAATCCGGCTGTAGCACTGGCTAACAGGACTCGTAAACCGGGCTGTAGCAGGCTAGGCAGACTCGAATATCACCGTGTGACATTTCAAGGGATGTATATAGGAACAAGTGAAACACATGCCGCCAGTCAAGTGTCCAAAGCAAGAGTGTTGGGCTAGCAGGACTCCGTGAACCGGCAGAAGGACTACTATCGCTCAGGAGCACTAGACTACATTTCCCCATATGAGAGGCTGCCAAGGATAAACAACTAGATTGTCGGATCCCACACATACCAAGCATTTCAAACATACACACAATATGCTCAATATGTGTAAATACAACATGGCATCACAACATAACTCTATGACTCAAATATTTATTCATTAGGCTCCGAGGAGCGAGATATTACAAACATGGGTCTCATGACCCAACATACAGAGCATACAAGCAACAAGCACAAGCGGAAGCTTAACATGTCTGAGTACAGACATCTACAAATGAAAAAGGCCGACTATCTACCAGATCCTGTCGAGGGCACAAGATCGTAGCTGAGGTAACAAGCTAAACGTCGAAGGCCACGCGGAACTACTAACGAGACTGACGTCTCTCTGCAAAACATAAAATAAGCAAACGTGAGTACAAATGTACTCAGCAAGACTTACATCAGAACTAACTACATATGCATCATTATCAACAAAGGGGTGGTGGAGTTTGACCGCAGCAAGCCAACTTTGACTCGTGGCTATCCCGAACTACGATCGCAAGTAACTCTTTGAGGTGGCACACGAGTCCACATATTCACCATATCAATACACCACTATGGATCCGATCCCGCCTTCCCACGGAACGCCATCCATAGCACTCACGCTTATCTTGCGATTTTAGAGTATCCACTTTCACTTGTCTATGAACAGATATAGGCAACCTGTAAGTCCTTCTCCATGACACGGCTATTCAATAGATCATATTAACCCCGCAGGGTGTACTTCTTCACACACGCCTCGCCACTTATCGCCATGTACACCTCGTGTATCTCGGCAACCTTCAAGCGGAAGCTTTGGCGAGGAGTCGGCCACGACCGACTAACCACACAAGTATCTAGTCCAGGTTTATAGCCTATTCGGTTCCATCCGCAAGGAGATCCGCCAGGTGTCGCCACGGCCCCACCAAACGATGAGAGCAGGGTTCCCGAGACACCAAACGGCCCCTGCACACCGTGCCTCGGTGTATCTACCACAACATAGCCCACGCCTAGGGTCAGCGCTACGCACGGCCCCCAACACATATCCTACAAACACCAGAAACTAGTTGCAACTCCTGGACAGAGATCAAGTGGATTAATAAATCGAGAGAGCTTGGAGTGCCCGGAGCCCAATGTGTGGTAGTAACTGTTTCATGGATCACAAACACAGAACTCAGTTCCTGAGGACGGCTGCAATGAGACAACCCACCATGTACTCCTACATGGCCTCTCACCGCTACCTTTACCAAATCATGTTCACACACTTAGCTCTCAACAATAGGACATGTTCACACACCTCCTATTCATCCCCGATGAATCAGACCTGACTCAACTCTAAGCAGTAGCAGGCATGTCAAACAAGCATGAATGAGTAGGCACAGCAGGGCTCAAACAACTCCTACTCATGCTAGTGGGTTTCATCTAGTTACTGTGGAATAACAGGTCATGCAGAGGATAAAGGGGTTCAGCTACCGCAGCAAGTAATGTATGAATCGTTGTTGTCCTAATGCAGAAAAGAGAGCAGGAGTGAGAGAGTGGGATTATATCGAATGAACAAGGGGTTTTGCTTACCGCACTTTCAAGATAATATAGCTCTTCATCAGTGTCATCGATCTCATCGTCGAAACCACGTCTATCGAGAGGGAACAACCACCGACAAACAAGAAAAAACACAATCAATGCAATGCATAAACAAATGAATCACATGTCATGTTAAGGAACGGAATTGACCTAATGCAGCAGTAGGCTAAGTTAATTGAAGTGGAATTCAAACAAGGTTAAACTCCAACTCCAAATGCTAGTTCATAAATTACCCTAATCATGATTCATCCTATTCAGTGAGGTTAACTTGATCAAACATGCATGAAAATGGTACAGATGGATAGGTTGGATTTTTCTGATAATTTTTCATATATAAATTATTTCAATCTGAGCTACGGTTGAATTACTATGAATTTTAGAAGTTTAGAATATTTTCTGGAATTTCCTGAATTAAAATAAATCCAGAAAAAGAGTTATTAAGGCCAAGATTAGGTCATGCTGACCTCAGAGGTCAACAGCGGTCTAGGTCAAACCTGACGTGGGATCCACACGCCGCTGACACAGATCGGTTTGGTGGATGACAGGGCCTAGTCAATCGCCACGCCAAAGAAAGTCAACTCGACATGTGGGCCGGTGGGTTAGTCTAATTTAAGCAAGGAATAATTCGGGGTTAATCTAGTGCGTGGGGCCCATCCTCGCGGCACAGTGATCAGCTAATGGCGCCATTAGTGCTAATCTGTGCTGACGTCGACCGCCGAGTCTCACCGGCGGTGACCAAACCCACGGCGAAGCTCGCCGGGCTGCGCTTATAGGCGGCGATGGACGCCAAGGCCACCGTAAGGTAGCCCGAGCATGCCAAGATCTAGCTAGCCGCACGGAGGCCGCGTGGTCGCTGGAATCGATAACGGCGAAGCGCATTCGCCGTGGCCGGAGTTCGGACGTGGAAGGGGTCGACGCCACGGTGCACTAGAGGAGAAACCGAAGAGCGCTGCCCCGGGAGGGCGGCGAACATGGTGACGCCGCCAGCGCAAGCTTCAGTGGTTGCAGCGGCGGCGGTGACATGGCCGGGCGGCAGGAGCCTCGGCTGGCTGGGAATGGGGCTAGAGTGCACAAACGCAAGGGAGGAAGAGGGTTTGGAGCAGGTTCTCACGGTGAGGTCAAGAGCAGCTCCGTGGGCTTGGGAGGCTTTCTGACGGCGAAGTTGACGGGCGGCGATCTCCGGCAGAGGCGGCGAAGATGGCGGGCAGAGGGTGATGCAGGCGTCCCGCGCCGGGCGGCTCGGTGAGGAGGAGGAGAGGACTAGACGGAGCTCGTGGACTGCTCGAGGGGACGAGGGGAGGCGATGGCCGTGGTGGTGTTCGGCCGGCTGCGCGATAGTGCTCGTGGTAGCGCAAGAGAGAGCCAGAGGAGGAGAGGAGCTCTGGGAGAGAGTGAGAGGCCTGGGGGGTGCATGGCCGCCTCCGTGGCGCTGGAAGGGCCTCGAGGCGTGAGGCAGGCAGGAAGGAGGCCACGGCGATCGCTGGCTGTAGCCGACACGCCCGCCATCGGGCAGAGGTGGAAGAAGACCAAGTCGCCCCGTGGGCTGGGCCGATTCTGCTAGGGCCACTGTAAGTGGGCCTCTGTGAGCGCCAAAGTTAGTCCTTTCCTAATTGCATTTTCTTTCTGTTTTCTATTTTCTGTAATTTGTTTTGATTTAGTAATAATACCATACCATTTCATAAAATCTCGGGAACAGCTTATGGGTGCTTTCAATTATTTCAGGACCCTTAACAATTTCCAACATTTTTGGAGCATCTAAAATATATATAGCATTTAAAGGCCCCAATTCAAATACAATATGAGTTAATTTAAAAATCCAGAGTGGCCAAAAAAATAAGTGCATTATTTTTGGCAGAGGTTTTCACCTTCATCAAAAATAATGAATTTTTCTAAAGGGCATTCTGGGTTCATTGAAAATATTTTTATTTTGATCCTAAATGCATTTCATTTAGTGCTAGGGTTTGTCATCCCCATTTCAAATTTCATGAAAAGTAAACATGATGCATGGATGCAATGCCACTAGTTACAAGCAAGCTCTAGGGCTGTGACAAGTAACTGTTCATGGATCACAAACACAAAACTCAGTTCCTGAGGACGGCTGCAATGAGACAACCCACCATGTACTCCTACATGGCCTCTCACCGCTACCTTTACCAAATCGTGTCCACACACTTAGCTCTCAACAGTAGGACATGTTCACCACATTCCAATTCATCCCCGATGAATCAGACCTGACTCAACTCTAAGCAATAGCAGGCATGATAAACAAGCATGAATGAGTAGCACATCAGGGCTCAAACAACTCCTACTCATGCTTGTGGGTTTCATCTATTTACTGTGGCAATGACAGGTCACGCAGAGGAAAGGGGTTCAACTACCGCAGCATGTAACAGTTGAATCGTTGTTGTCCTAATGCAGTAAAAGTGAGCAGGAGCGAGAGAATGTGATTGTATCAGAATGAACAAGGGGTTTTTTCTTGCCTGGCACTTCCGAAGATAGTATATCTCTTCATCGGTGCCATCGATCACATCACCGGAACAACGTCTACTGAGAGGGGACAAACACCGACAAACAAGAGGGAACACAATCGATGCGATGCAACAATATGATGCATGACCATGACATGGAAATATGTTGTTGATTGAGCTAATGCAACTAGCAACTAGATTAAATGAAGTTGGTTTGAAACAAAGGCTCAAATTCAAACTCCATATGTGGAAATTCAAATGCCATTTACACAATTTGTCCTAAGCAGTAGCTAGAAGTTGTTCTAACATGCATTAAAAAGGTACAAATGCATAGATTGGATTTTTCTGATCATTTTTCATATATAATTTATCTTATTTGGAGTTACGGTTTAATTTCTATGAATTTTAGAAGTTTTGCACATTTTCTGGAATTTCCAATTTATTTAGAAATATGAGTATTCCAGTAAATGTGTTTACGACGTCAGCACTGCGTCAGGGTGACGTCAGCAGTTGACCAAAGTCAAAACTGACTGGTGGAGCCTACCTGTCATTGAGCTAGTTAACTGGCAGGGTTAATTAAACTTAGATTATTTTAACGCGGGGTTTAATTAGGATGTGGGGCCCATGTTTTAGTTTCACAGGAGGGTTAATTAGCGTCTTAAGCAGGGATTAGTCGGCGGCTAATCGCTGGCGAAAGCGGGGCACGTCGGAGTTGCCCGTCCGACCAACTCCGGCGACGAGGGGTCGTGCAGCTTGGCTTGTTGGAACCAGCGCAACGAGGCGCGTCGGTTGGTGGCCTCGGTAAGGCCTGGGGTGGCCGGGTGTGTCGCCGGCGTTGAGGTTTAGCGGCGGCGGAGCTCGGGCTCGAGCGGGTGCGGGGTTTCAGTGCAAGCTAGAGCAAACGGTGCAGCAAGTTCGCTTCCCGGGGACGAGGTGAGCATCTTGGTTCTGCTTAGGAGAGCGGGGGAGGTCGAGAGCGCAGGGCTGGCCGGCCATGGCGGCGGCGGCGCTCGGGAGCTTGCCGGGCAGCGGCTAGAGGGCGAGCGCGACAAAGGGAGGAGGGGGAAAAGACTGCATGTCTCACAGCGGATCTTCTGGTGCGGGCGGCGAGCTCGGGGAGGTCCCGTAGCCGGCGAATCGACGACAGCGGCCGTCAGGGCAGAAGATGAAGATAGTGATGGTGGCGATGCTGTAGGGCTCCTGCGGTCGCGTGCCTCAGTGTGTAGCTCCACAGAGTTGAGGCGGAGCTCGTGGTGGCGCTAGTTGGGTGGGTGGTGGCCTATAGCCACGGCGACTGCGACGGTGCGCTCTCGGTCTCACGGGAAGAGAGGAAGAGGGAGCCAGAGGAGGGGGAGAATGAGGGGAGTGTCGGGGGTTGGGTGCGACATATGCCAAAGGATGGCTTATCATGGAGGGGGCGACTAGAACGTCGCCGGTGCCTGGAAATGGGATGAGGCGAAGACATGCACGCTTGCGAATCTTACCCAGCTTCAGGGCTCTCCGAGGAGATAACACCCCATCGCTGCTCAAGGGGTCTCCGCATGATCACTATGACAAAGTGGGTACAAGGTTGCTCCTTGAGCTGTTCGGGGTGAGGAAGGAGAAGGGCACGACTAGCTCTTCTCTTCCCTCTATGTGTGTCTAAAACTATTGGGGTCCAACCCTTTGCATGGGTGCCCCGGGGGGTTTATATAGGCTACCCGGGGTACAATGGTAATCCGCCTGGCGCTGGTCCCAGCCTGCTGGCTCTCTTAAGTCGCCGTCCTCTCCGCCGACTTCTGGGGCCCGCCGACTAGTGGGCCCCGCCGACGGTCCAGCATGGAGCCGATAGCCCTCGTTCGCCGCGAGCGGGCCTTGCCGCTCAGAGGTTATCAGAGTCAGCGCTTCTAATGACGCGAGCTCGTCAGGTCATGGCAGCAGCCGCCTACCTGGCGGGCGATCATCGCTGCTATTCCTCGCCTTGTCGGTTAATGGCGCTTGAGCCCGTGGGAGGGCCGCCGACTTTCGGAGGCCGACTCCAGCGGTCCGTTTTGGGGCGCTCGCCGACTTCTGACTCCGCCGACAGCGGTCCCGCCGTCTTCGGTCAGACAGACAGCCATCGTGGGTACAGGAATTCGCCCACGGATCGACGCCGTGGCAGCGTGGCTACAATGCTGCGCCGGACGGAGATCTCCGCTTGTGACGGCGCTGCGCGCCATGCTCGCTTTTTATGAGCGGGCAGGACGGGCCACAAGGCGGCTTTATCCCATCCCGCCTGTGGTCGCCAGCAGGAGGAGGATGGAGTCGCGGGCCGCCTCTATGTAGCCGGCTTCATCGGAAGTCGCTAGTCTTGAGTCGGCTTGTCTTGAGGCCGTCTCGGGACTCGGCTGGGAGAGGATCGGCGACTCCGCCGCCGACTCTCGTAGGCGGCTCGCCGCCTTGGGGTCTCGAGGGGCGCATCTGCCCTGACACTTTGAAAGGTCCTGGGCTCGGGTTTGCCTACCTGTGGCCCATTACTCCGGCTGGGAGGCTCGGGCGCCTCCTTGGCTATGCAGGATGTCGGGAGGCTGCCACCGCTGGGCAGAGGTGGAGGCCTCGCGGCGCCAAGATGTTACTTCCGCCTCGCCATCGGGCAGAGGTTGAAGACAACCGCCTGCCCGGTGGGCTGGATCGTGCAGCTGGGCCGGCTAAGGTAAGTGGCCTGTGCATGGTCTTTCTTTTTATTTTTGTTTTTTACTACTTTGCCACTGTTTTGCAAATTCAAAGGAATTCAAAACAATGCAAAATATTCTCTAACCATTTTTATGTTGCTTCTTGGACTTCTCCAAAAGCACACAAAATATATCAGAGGTATTTGGAAATATATCCCATATATATTTGGGTATATTTCCAAATTCAAATAGAATAGTGATTTAAATTTAGTGCCCAAAGTATTCCACAAAAATGTTCACTATTTTTGGTTTGGTCTCAAAGCCTTGCCAAAATTATCAAACATTTATGAAGGCATTTTGGAAACAATGAATGCAATTTAAAGGGTTCTTGCCCTTCTTTTAAATTGATTTCTGAGGCTTTCACTTTCCTCAATTTTAGTTTCTTGAATTTAAACATGATGCTTGCTCACTGATGCAACTATTACACTCAGGTGTTCTAGGGTTGTGACAACCAAATCATATTGCAGTGGATGTTCCTCCATCATGTGTGGTTCATTCTCATGGTTCCAGCTGTTGGTGAAACCACTTACGTTTGCAAGTGGAATTGTAGACTTCACAAACAAATTTATCTTTCAGACTGTACTGAATGTTGGCCAAGAGAAGCATCCATGTTAGTAGGAAGAACAAATGTTTTTTTCTAGATCTTTGCTTTTGGAGCTACATATTTGTATATGATCTCAGAATCATTGAGATCCATTAACATGTTGATCTTATGTATGGGAATCGCATTAGTTGGTTTTAGTTGAGAGGCAAGATCCGGTGGCTGATCTTTGCTTTTGAGCTACATATTTGTATATGATCCGTGAATCATTGAGATGCATTAACAGTTCCTTATTTCTGTTCGCTCGGTGTTTACAAGTTATCGATCGATAACTAGCTAGCCTACTAATGCGCCCTCGGCAGTTTTAGTTGCGATGCAAGATCCGGCGGTAGTTTTTGAATAAAATGCCTACCTCTGAAGAAACCGGCAAGCTGCTCTAAAGAAAATGCCATGCGAACCTGAAGAAACTGCCAGCAAAAACGTTCGCAAATGCCTTATCTCCGAGCTAAAGTTCATCAACTAATGCCCTCAGCTGTGACTCGTTGCATGCTGCCCGCGATATCGGCTGCGAGCAATTTTGAGTGTTCGCATGCAGTCGGCCGTAATTAAGGCAGCTAATCGATGTGAAAAAGATGCGCTTTAATTGTTGCGGCCTTTTATATCCGTGGAATCATTATTGACAAGGAGGAGATGATTCGAGTGCACTCGCTTGACCGTTATGCCGGGCGCGCGACCCAGACGGACGGACGGGACAACATACCATAATTTCAGTTTCTCTAGTTTTCCACGGCAAGTCGGGCGCTAAGCCATGCTCGCTTCATTATGCAAGTGAATTTCGATGACCGTCGCGCTACCTTCCGCCTATAAGTACTGCTTCCGCCTTCTCGGTGTCACCGTGACCCAACTCACCCTATCCTCATAAGCCCCCACCGCCCGACGCCGCCGCCACTTATCCTCGCGCTCGACACGCCCGCTTTGCCCCCGCCCGTCCGCGATAGGCGAGGCCGGAGGCGGTCACTGCCGGAACAGGTGTTTAGTTTTTCACCGGAAGGCAGACGGAGGGAGGAGGCATTCTATCAGTCTTTAGATGGCAATGCGGAGATCGAGGACTTGTTGGAGCGCGACCTCCTGGCGGAGGAGCAGGAGTTGTTGGAGCGCGACCGCTTGGCGGAGGAGCAGCGTATCACCGATCTGCGCCACCAGCGGGACATGGAGCAGCAGCGCACCGACGCTCTGAGTCGCAAGCAGAGCACCCGCAACTGGGCCGACTACGTGGAGGCCGGCGCCCGACTAATAGCCCTGGAGGCTGTCGGGCACGCATGCGTTCACGACGCTGATTTTTACTACCATCTCGTCAAGTGGGTTTCCCGCTTAGAAGCCGAAGCTTCGGTGGACCACGACGGCATGGAAAGGGCCAACGCGCAGGAGCAACGCGCCCTATCGCACCTCTGGCATGTCCGAGGTGAGGCGGAGGACGCCGGTGCCGGCGTTTAGCGTGTACCGCGAATGACGGCCGGCATCGTCTAGTTAGCTAAGAGTAAGTTAGTACTTGTACGCTACTAGAGTATTAGTGGGAGTAGATAGTTAACTTGGCTATGATGGTTGTCAACGTGGAAGTTTAGTACTCTATATGTGGATCAGACACACATTTTGCTCAATGTTGAACTTTCCGTTTGAACGTATGGAATAGGCTATTATTTTTTAAATGGGTTGTATTTGTCCTCGACGGGTTTAGAGGCTGACTTGTGAGCCTATCAAGTTGACGCGTACACAATCAGGAGATGATTGTATGAGGAGAGGATGACAGCAGGGACCCGCCAAGGTCATGGCAGTACGCAAGCAAGTGCCTCCTTATTTCAAGCCAATAAAAAAATGGCTCCTCCTAATGGATTTCTGACATCTGGGTCCCATGCCATTGTCAACGTAGTCAATAAATTAGAGAATTGCACAACGAGCGGCTGACACCAGGGACCCAGCAGCTCGCCCAGTTATTTTTGTTTTGGGTTAATTTGATAAATGCCACTCCAAATCTGATGTTTCCGAGAAATGCCACTGCAATTTCCAAACTTTAAAAAATGCCATTTCGTGCCATTTCCAGTGGCATTTTTCAAAGTCTCGAGTGGCGTTTTCCAAAGTTTGCAAAAATTGCAGTGGCATTTTTCAAAGTTTGGAAATTGCAGTGGCATTTTTATGAATCGCCATAATTGGAGTGGCTTTTATCTAATTTGTTTTTGAGACGAAAGCAGGGTGTCAACTGGGTTGTGCGGGGCACTCTGGCCTGTCTAGGCAACCTTCTCTTTTATGTTTACCACAGCCAGCCCAGTAGTTTCTTTCTTTCTTAAAATGGCTAGCTCAGCTTTTTTGTGATTTGCCAAGTAAGTCGCTTTGTCAGGCCTGTTGGGCTGCAAATCTTTCAAGACAAGGATAGCTTCATTCGGCTGGCCGAGAAAATGGTCTATCAGTAATGAGAAATGGGCTATACATTTTTAAAGCACATCAAACCGGCAATTAGTTTCAAATTACTTTTTTTCATTTCAAGATTTTAAATTGCATTGATTTTTATGCGTGGACAATTTGTTGATTTTATATTGATATACATTTATTTTAAAATCAGTTTGAATGTGACTCAAATTTCGGATTAAAACAATTCGACCGCACCAAATATGCAAAATTTCATATAATTTTTAACCGTGGCCACAATATGGGCTGTAATGCTAACAAAAAGAATATGGGCTCCAAAAAACCTTAAGAATTAGCAAATGGGCTGTAAATTATTAGAAATAATGGTAGATGGGTTGTATACTGTTTTCCACAGATTTGAGGCTTTCCTAAAAAGGTTGACGACAGCAAAGGATCGTTGGATGTCCATCCAACGGCCGTCGTGGCTTCTTTAATCTCTGCTCTTCCTGCTCCGGCCCGGCCAAACAAGCGCCAGTGGATTGCTCGCTTCCTCCTCGCTGCAGTCAGGCTGCCGTGCAGGCCTCACCGCCCCCACCGCATTCCCATCGCTGGCCTAGCCATCCTCTACTCACCCACACCTCATCGTTATTCTCCGCGACGGCAGACGAACCACTAAACCCCGTGACAACAGATCCCCTCCGCATGGGAAACAACTGCCGAGTCCTCCCCGGCCCGTGTCGCTCCTTCCTAGGCCTCGCCATCGCCCACCGCCCTGGTGCTCTCGGCGCGACCTGGTCAACGTGGTCAAGGACCGACATGCATCTGAAGCGGATCAGACGTGGAGAGGCCGACAGCTGGGTCCACGCCACACGCAAGGAAATGCCTCCTTATTACGCCGCAAAATAATGATTCCTCCACCGACATCCGGGACCCACCGAAGGGCCTCAGATTTTGCAAAAACACTACCGCTGGCCGACAGCTCGGACCCACCAGCTATATCTTCGCACGCAAGGAAGTGCCTCCTTATTACTTAACAAAAAGAATACCCCCGCTAGCTGGGACCAAAGATAGTGGCAGCCTGACTTAGGGCCTACTAAGTTGACGGGACGGAGGGCTTTGTCAACTTAGTCAATATGCACGATTCTAGCTCTAGTGACCGTGACGATGTCCATCCAACGGCCATAGTGCTTCTTCAACCTATGGTCTTCTTGCTCCACCACCAAACCAGCGCCGGTCGTGCCTCGTGCTCCCGCCTCCCGCGGGCCACTGCGGACGCTGGAGGCCTCACCGCCCTACTACTCCCACCACCATCGCCAGGCCATCCTCTACTCACCCACATCCTCAGTAATTCTTCGCGACGGCAGCCTCACACCGCAGCGAACCAGTGAACCTCATACTCCTCACGCTGGGCATCCACCGCCGCGTTTTCCCGGCTCCGCGCCGCCCCTTCCTAGGCCTCGCCGTCATCCATCGCCTCGGTGCTCTCGGCGCGGCGTGGTCAACGTGGTCAAGGAACGGCTTCCATCGGACGTGGACTGACGTAGAGAGGTCGATACCGGGTCCACGGCCACAAAGAAGGAAGTGACTCCTTATTACGCCGGAAAATAACGATTCCTCCACGTGACTGCAGGGATCCACCGGACGGGCAACCGTATTTCGTGAAAAAAAAACGTTTCCCCTTGACTGCTGGGACCTACCAGCTACATCTTCGCACGCAAGGAAGTGCGTCCGGGCAAAAAAAACGATTCTCCCCCTGACAGCTGGGACCCACCAGCTACATCTTCGCACGCAAGGAAGTGCCTGACAGTCGGGACCCACCTGGTCGAAGCGTACGTAGCGTTGTCATTCTTGTCACAAACCTGTACGTACATACTGGTCGATCGGTCTGTCTGCTGGCTGCAGCGATGAACCGTGGCCATGCAAGGAAGGGCGCGTGTGGTAGTAGAGGCGTGCATGTGTGGTAGTAGAGGCGCACACGTAGCATGTACATGTACGTACAGCGGCCATGCTGCAAGAAAGTAAATACGACCACGTACGTACATACAGGCGGGGTCTCGAACGCCTACTCGCGCATACGTACGCCAGGGCTCGTGTACATGGCTGGGTTGGAACGGAGAAACTGTGTCGTTGTCGTGTTCATGGGGAGGCAACGGAATGCGTTGTGTTCATCGGGAGGCAACGGAACGCGTGGGAGCCAACTGGCTTGGACGAAACAGCTGATGGAAACGAGGCCTCGCGTACCGCAGAACGAAGGAAAGTGCCTTGTGTTCGACCGGCCACGGTCGAAACGGGATCCTGTTCATTGGGAGGGGTTTGGCATACTGCAAAACAGAGGAAACAGACCTCCTACGGTCGAAACAGGGGTCCTGTTGATCGAGAGTGGTGTGGCGTACCGCAAAACGGAGGAAACGAACTTGTGTTGGAGCGCTACGGTCGAAACGGGGGTCTTGTTCATCGGGAGGGGTGTGGCGTAGCGCAAAACGGGACTCCACGGGATACTGTTCATCTCCACTGTCGACCCCCTCCAGCCTCCACGGGCTACTGTTCATCCACCGTCGACCTCCTCCAGCCTCCACCTATGACTGTTCATCCACGGGCTCCTATTCATCCAGCCTCCACCACGCGCTACTCCGCCGGCTACTGTTCAACCTGCCCTCTCCACGGGCTCCTATTCAACCACCCCTCCACGGGCTACTGTTCATCCTGCCCTCCACCATCTACTGTTCATCCAGCCCTCCATGGGGTGGTCCTGTTCATCCAGCCCTCCATGGGGTCCTGTTCATCCAGCCCCAACCGGCTCGATTGATCAGGGTCCTGTTCATCCAGAGGCAACACCACGGGGTCCTGTTCATCCACCCCCACCGGGAACTGTTCATACAAACCCCCCCAGCCACGCTCACTGTTCATCCAGAGGCAGCATCGATCGGCTTCAGTTAGCAGCAGTAGCAAAGGAATCGCTCGATCGGGTTCAGTTAACAGCCATCGATCGATCGCTCGGGTTCAAGAACGCATAGCTCGCGGTGCAATCGCCGGGTTGATTAGAGCCCAATGCCTCGCTCGGGTTCTGTCGGATCCCAACGCCTCGCACCCACGCGCGTGCGTGTATGAGAGAAACGCGCATCGCTCGGCCCGACCACCCACTGTAACCGGGAACACCCCGATATTTTCCTCTCCCTCGCTTCTACCATGATTTTCTTCATCATGGACAGCCCAAAGAATGTCATGCAGCTGCATCTCCGGCCCGCCCAGGACGAAAATCCCATTTTTGTCATTATTTTTTGACATAGAAGTAGGAGCCCACCACATCTATGATGATACCGGGTTTTGTCACAATTATCGTCATAGAAGTGTCACAAGTATGACAGAAAAAAACTTCGTTCGGCCCAAAATGTCATGGATGTGTCTTTTTCTTGTAGTGGATGGGGACCGGAGGGGTGGCGGGCGGGGTGAGGTTTTTGTGACGTGGGGATGGTGAGGGTTTTCTTTTTTCTTTTTTGAATTGTGTGGTGAGTGTTTTCTGTCCCATAAAGAATTTTGGAGGCGACGGTTTGCTAGAGCCAACCATGTGTGATTGACGCAATAGGCAAAATAAAAGTCATTGCACACGGTTCCAATTTTTGGAACCGTGTGTGATTGACGTACTACCTCCGTCCTGGTTTATTGGTCCCCTTTGTATTTTTTACCAAAATTTGACCAAACATTTAACCAAGAAATTTTTGTTGACTTGCACTAACATTTTGTCAGTTAAACCTTTGGTCAAAATTTAAAACAAATTACAAAGGGGACCAATAAACCAAGACGGAGGTAGATTCCATCAACCAAACTGATTGCATCCACATCCCACGGTTAGACATAAGTAAACATAGATTAAACATACTCAGACGTAGACAATAAGCGTACACGTACACAAGCATAGTTCAACCATAAGTACATAGTTCAACTGTCATTAAGCATACTCAAGCGTACATAGTTCGATCCCACATCTCATCTCACATGCCGGCACGATCCTGAAGCTTCTCCAGTACTCACAGACGCTGCAGGCGCCAACCTGCGAGAATACTTCTGCTTGAAGGAGCCAACGGCCCGTCCTCTTGCATGCGCCAGAACAATTAGATACGTGTCATGAAGTTTGTGATTGCAAAATGGGCATCGATAGCCGTCGTTCCAGGTCCTAATACGCATGTTATGCGTTCCAGCATAAAGCTCCCCCAGGATTTGCCTCTTGTACCTCCTCTGGCCATCTTCATCCTCACTGTCCACATCGTCAGACAACACCTATACAAATAGTAAAACAAATTTGGCATCAAATCAATTATTACATATCATGAAGTGGGATTAGAAATTTATGGCTATTTATTTATACATATTCAGAGATTATGGTTCAATTTTTAAGCATAGTCGTCTATGTGCAGACCAATCTTGAAGAAAATAATGGCACAAATATATTTAGGTCATTCAAAATCAATTGTCAAGTCCCGACTAGGAATTATTAGCACGAACACTAACCCTAGTCGGATTACTAGCAGAAATCATTTGCACAGATGAAACAACTAATCACTTATCACTTGTACCATTCAAACAATCAATACACTACACAGATCTAACAAAACTTACTCAGATTTCATGGATTGGGAGAACATAACCATAGGATTTCTATTCCAAAAAGGGGGAGGCATGAGTAACCAGAGAGAGCCTATGATCTATTTGACACATAAATGGGTATAGATGACTAACCAGATGTCCGTCGTCATCGGAGTCGTCGCCGGAGTGGTCGTCGGAGTTGTCGTCGGGGTCGTCACCAGAGTCGGCGTGGAACTCCGTCTCTGGCTGCTCGACGCCGTCGACGATGTCAGGGTGCAGCGATAACTCGCCGACGGTGACGGAAACCTCTATCTCCATCTCCACGCTGTGCTCCGATGCTTTAGCAGCCCCGGCGTTGCCACTCCCTTCGATGGGGCGCTTCGGTGGCATCCTCATACACTGACGGCTTTGAGGACTGAGAGCGGCGTCGAGGATGCAAGCGAAGAGAGAGGATTGTGTGTGTGGCGAGGATGGGGGGTGCGGCCGCTCGAGCACACCATTAATATGGAGTAGTGGGAGTTGTGGGAGAGAGGCGGGCGGCAGTCAAACCGATGGCTCGCCTCTGGTGAGCCTGTGCATCGGACTGCTGGCATGCCTACCAAAGTTTCACATAGCTACTCGCATGCTTCCTGAGTGACACTATGCAGCGAGCACGCCTCCGTCAATTCACACACATGCACGCACGCCTCCCGGTCTGCCTGCGCAACAATTTGCTCGCATGCGTCCCGTCAACTCAGGCTTGCTCGCACGGCACGCGCGACACGTATATTGTTTTTCTATGGATGATTAATGTTGCCGCTTTATTGCTTAACCGAAGCATGTCACGTACCCATTGTTGATCTAACGCTCATGGTTCGAATAAATAATCCGTTTGTGATATTGGTTCCCAATTATTAATAATCTCCCGTTTGTAGTTAGATAAAGATTACATCAAAACTGGTCTCAAATTTGACAAAAAAAGTACAATGCCACTTTGTATTGGTGTCCATATGACAACACGATAAGTTTCATGAACTCCAAATAAGTTTTGGATGTACTAGAATTTAAAGATCAAGATTCTCAATGTTTGACATTTGTTGCACGGGGAGTAAACATGCACCCAGTGAGTCACATGTGTTTTTGCAATCCATTTAGGTGCACTGTCACGTGTGCATGTATCTCAAATTTGATTTTTGCACATTATACCCGTAGAAAATCAATAGATTAATGTACTAAAACATCTTAATGATCTCTATGATTTTTTCGAAATTAAAATGGCCCTCCTTTGGTAACATATGTTCACCGCTAGATAATTAATTTAACATGCATGGTAGTTGCGGTGGATTCGCGGTGTGTGTGTGGGTGTGTGCGTCTGGGGGTGGCGGGTGGCTCGCAGTATACTATGAGTTGTGAGTCACTGTGTGGGTTGGCCATTTTGTTAGGAAGGCCGGTGCCACATCAGAGTCGTGAATTCGTTATTTAAAACATAGCACAACCCTTTCATACATAGATGTTTTGGCCACATGCAGTCGATGGTTGTCCTACACGACACTCGATGCTCGCGTGTGACGCTTTCTGTGGGCCCGCGAGGTCATCGTCCATCACTTTGACAAACAGCCAACAGTGAGGTTAATTTGACCAGCAAGGTAGAATCTTTTTTGTTTGTGTTATGGTGGTATATAGTACGCGTTGAAGAGGTGTTAGGGGACTAACTTAAATACTATACGTACGCGTCCGTGAACAAGTACACCTCACTCAGTGTCGGGACTTTTTAGTTTTCGAGGCACGTGCCACATCAAAATTGTGAAATTGGCTATTCAAACATCACACAACACCTCTTTCGGCCACATGCATGCGTGCGGTGGTTATCCTAGCTAGGACACTCAAGTGTGACGCTTCCATCTGTGAGCACACGTGGCCATCGTTGATGCATGCATGCGTCACTTTGACCTGCATTGGGAGAGGTTAATTAATTTCACCATCGATTAGGATTCTTTTGGGTTGTACATATTATGGCAGGAGCATATAGTATGCAGCGAAGAGGGGGGAAGGGGACCATCATATGTAGTACGCTTCATGAACCACGCTCTGTGTGGGTGCATGGTTTACGGTTTTTGAGGCATGTGGCACATCAAAGTTGTGCATTTTGGGTATTCAACATATATATGTTTGGCCCACATGCAAAGCAGTGGTGGTTGTCCTCTCGCACCCACTTAAGCGGTTATCAGCGATATCGATGCTTACCATTTGTGGGCTCGCTTGGTCCATCACTACTTTTTTCCTTACAACAAGAGAGGTTAATTTGACTTAGGAGGGGATTATATTTTTTGCTTGTAATACGGTATATATTATATATAGGTCATGCTCTAGGATGACATGGATGATACAGTTTGAGCACACACACATGCATGTGTACGCATGAATCCCTCCCATCGAGTCGAAGTGGCTAGTACAATGACACGTCATGAACCGATCTCGCTCTGTGTGGGGAGCTAGTGTACGATTTTTGACGCACGTGCCACGTCAATGTTGTGAAATGGTATTCAAACATGCATGCACGCATCACCTCCATACATATGCATGTAGCGGTTGCCTTCGAACAGTACACTCCCTCGCGTGGTTATCGGCGACAAGCCTATATATTTGTGGGCCCGCGTGGACATCCATGATCACCTTGACCGACAACAAGATAGGTTACCATGGCGGATTCTTCATTTGGTTCATGTTATCGTAGTATAGGTCATTGTGAGATTCAGACCTAATTAAGTTTGAGCGCATATACTATGCATGCATGCATGCATGCATGAATCCCCGTCATTGGCTTGAAGTGTGGTGTAACATAGATATGCATCGTCAACCTAACGCTCACTCAGTGTGGGGATCTCTAGTTCGAAATCACGGTGCCACATCAAAGTTGTTCCATTGTTACTCAAAAACACACCTCTCCATACATATGTTTGGGCCACATGCATGCAGTGGTTTTCTTCGCGGACTAGCTACTTGCGTGATTATTGGTGAGCTAGCCCATCTCCAGGGTCGCATGGACAACCATCACTTTGACCAATAACAAGAGAGAGGTTGTACGACCAAGGTGGATTATTCTTGGTCCTTTTTACGATCCATCTTGGTGAGATATGCCTCTTTGGCCCGCCGACTGAAAGTGTGTGTGTGGGGGAGGGCTGCTACTTTGCACTTTGGTAGGTGAACCTCGGTTGGGTGGGGGGGCATTCATTTGTAGCTTAGGGTTCCCTTCGTGGTGACACGAGAGGGGATGCTAGCTACTTCAAGACTTTGCTAGGTGAACCTTGGTTGGGGGGGCATGCATTCATAGCTTAGAATTCCCTTCGTGCCGACATGAGGGGGGCTGCTAGCTATTTCAAGACTTTGCTAGGTGAACCTCAGCTTGGGGGGCATGCATTCATAGCTTAGGATCCTCTTCGTGCTGACAAGAGGGAGAGGCAGGCTGCTAGCTACTTAACACTTTGCTAGGTGAACCTCGGTTGGGGGGGAGGGGGAATATATTCATAGCTTAGGATTCCCTTCATGCCGACACGAGGAGGGTGGGGGCAAGCAATATTGTGCGCTTTGCGAGATAGGTGCCACATCGAAGTTGCATTTGGTATTTGAAAATCAAACCACCCTTTTCATACATAAATTTGGTCCACATGCAAGTGTGTCCGTGTTCTGACCCTCTCCCGCGTCATTTTTCGCCAAATTTATGAACATTAGACAAGTCGGATGATGCAACAGACACGGTTCACTCAAACTAACCATGTGCATTGGGCTCCACGAGGCTTCCCCTCTCAAAAAAATCTACCCACCTGCAGTTATTTTCTGTTTGATAACACATAGTTATTGTGTTTCGACCGTGTGTGTTGTTTCTTGTTCCCAATCCCGCCTGCATCCCTAAAAAATATCTGCCCGGCTCGAGGGTTTTTCTATTTCATGACACACGGTTGTTATCTCCGGACCGTGTGCGATGCACCATCATCAAAATTTTCAATAGCCCCGGCATTTCACTCCTGCGTAGTAAAATTTTCAGCACCCACGTCATTTCCTCAAACACCCCCGCCCCCCTCCACACACACACACCAAAACCTCCTCGGGAGTGCGCACGCGCGCACACACACACCGGCTCCCTCACTCGAAACCCTAGCGAGGTCCCGCCGCCGCCGCCGCAAGGCCTCCATTGTCAACATCTGCCGGTTTGCCCGTGCAGCTTACCCACCGATCTCCATACCCAGGTCACCTTGAGTTTCTTAGATGACGCCTGCCAAACGCCCCCTTTCCCACAGATCCCCATCCCCATCCCACTCCAGATCGTAGCCTAAGCCCGGCTACGCTTCCCGTGGAGTTCGAGGAGCAACTGGACCAAAAGAGGTGTATCGCGGTCTCTTCGCCCGACGTCGCCGAGGAAGCTGACGACCATTACTGGCGGAAGGCACTCAAGCAGCAGGCTAGAGTATGCGGGCATGTCTCGACCGCCGGCTACGACATCGAGGTCATTGAGGGAGTCCTGGATTAGGGCGTATCCGGACAACCGGACTATATGCATCGTTCGGACTATTGACGCGTGAAGATACAAGACTCAAGACTTTGTTCCGTGTCTGGATGTGACTCTCCTTTGCGTGGAAGACAAGCTTGGCGATCCGGATATTGTGTTTCCTTGCGTGTAACCGACTCCATGTAAACCCTAGCCCTCTCCGGTGTCTATATAAACCGGAGAGGTTGGTCCTTAGAAGGCCGATCACAATTACAATCATAATCATCATAGGCTAGCTCCTAGGGTTTAGCCTCTACGATCTCGCATAGATCTACTCTTGTACTACTCATATCTTCAATATTAATCAAGCAGAAGTAGGGTTTACCTCCATCAAGAGGGACCGAACCAGGTAAACATTGAGTCCCTTGCTTCCGCTACCATCAGCCTAAGACGCATGTGTCGGGACCCCTACCCGAGATCCGCCGGTTCGATAATCAAATTGGTGCTTTCATTGAGAGTTCCTCTGTGTCATCGCTGCAAGGCTTGATGGCGCCTTCAATCGTCAACAACACGGTCCAGGGCGAGACTTTTCTCCCCGGGCAGATATTTGTGTTCGGCGGCTTCACCCTGCGGGCCAATGCGCTTGGCCATCTGGAGCAGATCGATAGCTACGCCCCTGGCCACCAGGTCAGGTTCGGAAACTTGAACTACATGGCCGACATCCACAGAGATTTGATCTTCGATGGATTCGGGCCTGTGCCAGGAACACCGGACAGTCACGATGAGCATGGCTTAGACCTGCTGTCAAACAATGTTGGGGATATCACCCCTACAGTAGCCCCGGATCTAAATCCGGAGCAGGCTGCGTTGCCTAAGGACGGAGGGATGGACCCCGCCCTGCAGGCCACACACTCATCGGCGGTAGAGCCGAACACATGCCTCACTTCCAAGGAAGCCTGTGGCTCCGGACCCTCGGACTCGTATCCGGTTGTAGGTTCCAGTCCGCGCGCTCCCGAGCCTGCCGAGCCTGGTTGGGCTCCGGTAATGGAGTTTACCGTTGCGGATATCTTCCAGCACTCGCCCTTTGGCGACATGCTGAACTCATTAAGGTCTCTTTCTTTGTCAGGAGACTCTGGGCAGAACTATGTCCGGCTTGAGTGGGAAGCAGGCGACGAAGGAATTCGCTGCCCACCCACCACCCACTTCATTGCCACGGTCGATGATCTAACCGACGTGCTTGACATCGACTCCGAAGACATCGACGGTATGGACGACGATGCAGGAGAAGTACAGGAAACACCGCTCATAGCGCGGTGGACAGCTACCTCCTCATAAGATATATATATGGTGGACACTCCGAAAGAAACCAATGGCGACGAGGCAACGGAGGATAACCCCTCAGGGAGAAAAGCAAAGCATGGGCGCCGTCGGCGCCGCTCCAAGCCCCGCCACAGCAATACCGTCCCTGGAGATGAAAGCAATCCGGATGGTGCCGAAGAGGAATACAACCCTGACTAGCCCGCCTTCGAGCAGGCCGAACAGGAAGATGAACAGGTCAGCCTGCATTTAACAAAGCGATCGACGGACATCCGGGAGGACAACTATGTGCCCCTTCAAGATTTAGATTAGCCTCGGCGACGACGAGTTCGGCGTGCCTGAGGATCCTGAAGAACAGGAGCGCTTCAAGCGCCGGCTTATTGCCACTGCGAGGAGCGTGAAGAAGAAGCAGCAGCAGCTTCAAGCTGATCAGGACCTGCTCACAGACAGATGGACAGAAGTCCTGGCAGCCGAGGAATATGGACTCGAGCGCCACAGGGCTGACTGGCCACCCCGTGGCCGGGATAAAACAGCATACCAGCCTGAATACCAGCCCGCACACCCGCGCCAGTTTACTTCGGCCCGGGGCAATACTCAAAACACCGCAGGACAACCAAGATCGATCTACGGATCGCGGGGGCGTGCCCCAGTGCGCGACGATGACCGTCACGCCGGA
The DNA here is from genome assembly GCA_021605205.1 of Aegilops longissima. NCBI lineage: Eukaryota > Viridiplantae > Streptophyta > Magnoliopsida > Poales > Poaceae > Aegilops > Aegilops longissima. The sequence continues at coordinate 224,561,727 of CM038682.1, forward strand.
TACATTATCAATAAGTCCGGCCGGGCCGAACACAGCAACCCCGACCAATTCAATGCGTGAGCTACATAGCCCGCACAGCAGGCGCCAGACACCCTCTCGCTTCACCGACGAGTGATGGATCATGAATTCGTAGGGTTCAAACCCGTAAACATCGAATCATACGATGGCACAACAGACCCGCAGATGGATCAAGATTTTTCTCCACATTCACATGGCCCTTGGATACGATCTACACGCCATCAAGTATCTTCCCTTAAGCTCAAAGGACCAGTCCGCATCGCTAAATAGCCCATCGGCAAATTCCTTTAGCTGTTGGGAAAACTCGAAGACGATTCCTCGACAACTTCCAGTGGCACGATAAAGCGACCACCGGACGCCGATGACTTGAGCCACATCACTCAACAGCCCGGGGAGTCAGCCAGGAAATTCTGGACTCGGTTCCTAACTAAAAAGAACCAAATAGTCGACTGTCCGGACGTCGAAGCCCTGGGGCTTTTAAGCATAATATCCTTGACGAATGACTCACCCGACACCTCGGCCAGGAAAAACCCAAGACCATGGCAGCTCTCACAACACTAATGACCCGCTTTTGCGCGGGCGAAGACAGCTGGTTGGCTCGTAGCAGCACCACGCCACATTCCGGCACTTCAGATGTTCGCGACAATAATGGCAAGCCACGGCGCAACAGACATAAGCGACAGAACAACGACGACAACACCGAAGACACGGCAGTCAACGTCGGATTCAGTGGATCCAAATCCGGTCAGCGGAAGAAGCCATTCGAAAGAAACAATCAAGGACCATGCAGTCTGAACTGCATACTAGAAAGCTCGTGCCAAATTCATGGCACCACAGACAAGCCTGCTAACCACACGAATAGAGACTGCTGGGTGTTCAAACAGGCCGGTAAAATAAACGCCGAAAACAAGGACAAGGGGCTGCACAGCGACGATGACGAGGAGCCCCGGCGTCCGAACACAGGGGGACAGAAGAAATTCGCCCTGTGTGAAAATGGTTAACATGATCTACGACACTCACATCCCCAAGCGGGAACGGAAGCGAGCACTACGGGACGTCTATGCGATGGATCCAGTCGCCCCCAAATTCAACCCATGGTCAGCTTGTCCGATTACCTTTGATCGTAGGGATCATCCTACTAGCATCCGTCACGACGGCTCAGCGGCATTGGTCTTAGACCCAATCATCGACGGATTCCACCTCACGCGAGTCCTTATGGACGGCGGCAGCAGCCTGAACCTGCTTTATCAGGGCACAGTGCGCAAAATGGGCATCAACCCTTCAAGGATCAAGCCCACCAAAACCACCTTTAAAGGTGTAATTCCTGGAGTAGAGGCCCGCTGTACGGGCTCTATAACATTGGAAGTAGTCTTCGGATCTCCGGACAACTTCCAAAGTGAAGAGTTAATCTTTGATATCGTCCCTTTCCGTAATGGTTACCACGCACTGCTCGGACGAACCGCATTCGCTAGATTCAATGCGGTACCACACTATGCATACCTCAAGCTCAAGATGACAGGCCCGCACGGGGTCATAACAGTCAACGGAAACATGGACCGCTCTCTCCGTACGGAAGAGCATACTGCAGCCCTCGCGGAAGAAGTGCAATGCGGCCTCCTCCGGCAAGCCACCAATCCGGCGAAGACAACCTCGAGCACCGTCAAGCGAGGCCGGAGCACCCCGCAACAGGATCACCAGGCACGCCAAGAGCGCGACTAGCGGTCCGGCCTCCGCTCAAGCCCCATCGAAGCAGCATTCGTGCCATGCGCATACAACTACGCACTCAAAATACCATGGGCACAGGTGGAGGCGCAGCAGTGACTCAGTCAGCAGTGCGGTATCACCGCAACATACTTTCATAAAAAAATCTCCCCTTTCTCTTTCTATTTCTTTCAGGACACTGCCTTAGAGCAACCTCTTCAGAAGAGCCAGATTGTCGAACTTATACAGGGGAGAAAACGAAGGAGGCAATAGCCTTTACGCACAGAAGGAAACACCCAGGTGGAATCTATTTACGATCGTTATACCTGTTTTATCTATCTGTCCACGGCCTGCCCCCGGATAGGACATGTCAAATAGTCCTATTTATCTCCGCTTAATGCATTCATTGTAAACATACGCTTAAAGGTATTATTCATCAAGGGGAGATAATATATAGCGTCAGCTTATTATTCTTATTTGAGCATTTTTTTACAAATGTCTATTTAAATATTGCATCCGTACACCTTGGTGCGTTCAGTTTGCCAGGGGCTCTTATGGCGCCCTGTAATACAGCAAGAAAAGTGTGAACACTTTCAACAGTGCGGCACCCCGAACTTATAGCACTATATGCATCAGCTCCGAATCATGTCTTGGGTCTACAGTTGGGTTACCCCGGCTCCCTTGTTTTGGTACCTTACGTTCCATTATATCGGCTAAGGTAGCGCAGGGAGAACTACTACGATTGTGTCCTGGTTCTTCCGGACGAGCACCTCAGTAGAGAAAGCCGAAAACTGACCGGCATGATGTGGGGAGAGCTGGTCGCTGTTCGAGAGGTCTTAAAATCCTTAAAGATTTTTTCCGCTTTGGGCGGGGAATCAGCTTCATCCGATCTAGGCGTATATAGCGCCCCAATTCGGCCTTCCGGATTCTAGGGGCTTCGCCGAAATTTAAAATTGTAGACTTCTATGGCTAAGCGAAAGTTATAAAGCCGCATAATCTGATTGCCTTGTTCGCTGCACCGGATACCTCCTTAAGGGACCAAACATTTGGATAAAGAGTGTCCGGGTTCTCCACGAACACCCAAATACTAGTTACATGGGGGCGGAAGCCGACGACTGGCCTACTTTCAGAATTTTATAAACAGCCGCACAGAAGGTAATATTTTAAATAAAAAGTGCTACATTGCGCAAGTAACTTCGTCCTTAAATTACAAACATGACAGAAGTGAATTCATTCTAAAATTGTGTCCTTGGTACATTCATTGGCCACGAGACGAGCGCCCTTCATAACGCCATCGTAATACTTCTCCGGATAGCGATGCGCCTTGCCCTCCGCGCCGGCCCTTCACCAGCTTCTCCGCATCCAGCTTGCCCTAATGCACCTTCACAAGGCACAGTTCGGCGGGCACCTCAATGCAAACTGATCGCTGATAACTTCAAGCCGCGGACAGGCATTCACCATCCGCTTGATCAGGCCAAGTAGAAGCATGGGCAGGGCTCACCAGCCAACCGACTATGAAATCTTTCATAGCCACTTCGGCCGCCCGGTGGAGTTCGACCAACTGATTCAGTTGGTCACTCAGAGGCATTGGGTGTTCGGCCCCAGCATACTGGGACCAGAATAGCTTCTCCGTTGAGCTCCCCTCTTGGGCACGGTAGAACTCCGTGGCATCTGATATGCTGCGTGGCAGATCTGCGAATGCCCCTGGAGAGCTCCGAACTCGGGTAAGTAAAAGAAACGCCTCCTCCACATGTTTGCTTTGCATAAAGAATTTCTTACTCGCCGCTATCTTCTGGGCCTCCTGGATTTCCTGCTGTGCCTTCTCGGCTTCGGCCTTGGCGTCTTTCATACTCACAAGGGCCTTCGCAAGCTCGGCCTCTTTCATCTTTAGATCATGCTCCATGGACTCGAACTTCTTGCCGAGATCCTGGAGCTCTTGCTGTACCTCGCCCACTCTAGCGCTTTGCTTTTCATGCTCCTTGCATTCCAAGGACGCCCTGTCTTCGGCCTCGGACAGCGCTTTCTTCAGGGATGCCACTTCGGCGGTGGCCCCTGTTACACAGTAACGAAGCTTCGTCGTTAGACTAACCAATTTTATCTATCCTTAAATACATAAGGGTGGGGGATCAGTCACCTTTGTTCTCTTCGAGCTGCCTCTTTGTGAGGTCGAACTCTCCCTGCGCCTGCTCCAAGCCCCATTTTAGTTCGGCGATGTAGCGACCAGACCCGAATGGATCAAGTCTCTGTGCTCGTTGTCATCCTCGGATCAAGAATGCCGACACCACACAAGATTTCAAGGATTTATAGCAGAGTAGCAATCACACACTTATTACATCGCTTTCCACGAGGAACTTATTACAATAATATGGCTTAAGGCCATCTAATGATAACAGCGAAGGCTTGGAAGATAAGCGAGTCCATTAACTCCAACGGCATCATCGAGTATAGAACCACGACCTAACACCTTACTCGTCGTTCAAAAGTCTCGAACGTGAAAGTTGCAGCCCAAAACGGGTTAGCACATGGAATATGCTTGGCAATGTAACACATAAGAGCAATGAAGGAAATAAGCCTATACTACATGCATATATGGCTGGTGGTAAGGCTCTACGTTACATTTGCATAAAGCTGATTTTTCCTACATCAAAGGAATAATTTTATTTAACTATCATGGTGGTTGTTAAACATTGAGAATGGTTGACAGATCCTCAATCCCAATTAAAAAGTACTCATCAAAACCCAATAACTTTTATTAGAAGTAACATGTTGAGATTCACATGATATTCAATTACCAGATACTCAAATTGTCCATAATCGGGACACGGCTAATCATGATTAGTTTATACACTCGCAGAGGTTTGCGACTTTTCCCCATTAAGACTCGATCGCCTCCGCTTGGTTCTCGTGACTACATGGTGTTTGAGAAACGGATGACCGAGACATAGTCTTTCAAGCGCTAGCACCTTACATGTGGGTAGACCGCACCAACCTACATCCCCTACATCAGCTAGCCTACCCGTAAGAGTTCGCACGACTTAGTCAACTACGCCAGAGCCCATAATTGGCTTGTGGCTGCACACTAAAGTTTCCAGCTTGAATAATCTTATGATCCCTTAGAGCCTGGGTATGCTCCAAAAAATACAGCAAGTCCTCGATAGAAACCAGTGCCTCAATCCACCCAAATGTGTGTTTAGGTTGCCACCTTAGATAAACCATTAATTAACAATCTCACATCTGTCATGGATATTCACTCACCCAATCCACGCCTACTAGCATAGCATGGCATAATAGCAAACGAGAAGTAACTCCCAAGGTTTCATAAGTAAAACAGTAATAGGTACTACCTCAATCTACTTCCCAATCCCACAATTTAATTAGGTCCTAAACATGCAAGTGTTTGAGGGTTTGATCTAATGCAATAAACTGGGTAGTAGAAAAGGTATGATCAGTGTTACTTGCCTTGTCGATGATCCGCGAGACCTAGAGATTCAAGTAACAAGCGGCGCACCGGTGATCTAACGCAGACAAACAACAAGCATACAATAAGTACTCATCTAATGCACGGGAAATCTCGAATAAAAGATCTAACCAGAGAATTCAACTTAAGAACCCTGGTTGCAAAAAGAATCGAGTCAATAAAGCATCGAAAGTCGAAACTCGAGAGAGAACGACTCGGTTTAGCAATCTGAAATTAGGTCAAAATTTTTCAGTACCAAAACTCTGTGTAAGTAGGTTAGTCGAACGGCGGTTTCATATTTAAACTCCAGCGCTTGAATCACCTGATTCGATAAACGAGCAAGAAATAAAACAGATTTGAAAATCGGATCGAAATCGAATCGTAAAATTAACGGATTAATTCCGATTAAAAGAAAACGACGAACGGATTAAATAACGGACGCTCGTTAACAGAACTAATCCAACGAACACGTTCATTGAAACGAACGGTTCGGTGAACGTTCATAATTAAGAAAACCGAAAAAATAAAACCAATCTAGGTTTTTAAAAACCGAACATTATGAAAAAACCGGATCGGTTTTTTAAAAAACCGGATCGGGCGACGGCGGCGGCTACCTCCGTGTTCTCGGCGGGGCTCCGCGGGGGGTGGTCCGCGGGTCGGGAGGGGCGGCGGGTCGGCGGGCGCCCAAGGCGGGCGGCGGGTCGGCGGCGGCGGGAACGGCGGCGGCGGGGCTCGGCTTAGCATGCTGGTGAGGGCGGGCGACATGGTGAGAGAGAGGGGGTGCGGCCGGTATATAAGGGGGTGTCGCCGGGTGGCTTGGGGGGGGGGGGGGTGGTCCGGGCGCTGGGCAAGGCCGGCTGGGCTGGCCGGGCCTGGCCCTGGGGCGCTGTTTTTTTTTTAATTAAACCAAACGAATTAAAAAAATACCAAATGAACTCCGATTTTAATAAAAATAATTTTCCCCGACTCCTAAAAATGAGTCTAACAAAATGAACTTTAAAACGGCAAACATGCATATATTTTTAAATGCTCATTTTGCCTAAGCAAAATAAATCTTCCAAAAGGCAAATTTGATTTATTTATAAAACCTTCATTTTTCCTAAATGTTGGGAAAGTTATATTATTCCTCTCTTCAATTTTTTATAGGAAAAACTTTATGAAGATAATTTAAATAAATCCAAATGATCCTATTTTCAAATTTGAGAAATCCCAAATATGAAAATAATGAAACTTCCAACTCTCTCCGAGGGTCCTTGAGTTGCGTGAAATTTCTAGGATCGGAAAATGCGAGAAAAATATGATATGCATGATGACTCTAATGTATAACATTCCAAATTGAAAATTTGGGATGTTACAAACCTACCTCTTAAGATGAATCTCGCCTCGAGATTCGGGTTGGCTAGAAAATAGGTGAGGTGGTCCCCGAGCAAAACTTCCTCTCTTTCCTGTGTGGCTTCATCCTCGCAGTGGTGGCTCCACCGCACTTTGCAAAACTTGATAACCTTGCTGCGGGTAACTCACTGGCATAATCGAGAATCTTAACCGTTTTTCCTCATATGTCAAGTCATCCTTCAACTGAATTGCTTCCAGGGCACCGTGTCTCTCAACGGTACCTCTCGCTATCTCGGGTGACATTTCTTCAATCGAGAAACATGGAATACATCATGAACTCCCCGACAATCCTTCCGCAATTCCAACTTATACGCTAACTTCTCCCATGCGCTGCAAAATCTTATATGGTCCAACTAAACGGGTGCTAACTTTCCTTTCACTCCAAAACACTTAACTCCTCAAGCGGGATACTCTAAGATATACTGCTCCAACTTCATACTCAATCGCTGGCGCTTTGAATCGGCATAGCTCTTCCGTTCGATCGGGCTACCTTGAGCCTGTCTCAAATTAATTTAACTTTCTGTTCGACTCCTTAATCAAATCTGGTCCAAACAACCGACGATCTCGGCCATTCCCATGACATTGGTGTCCTGCACCTTCTTCCATACAGAGCCTCGAAGGTGCCATCTTTAAGCTGGTTTGGTAACTGTTGTTGTAGGAAAATTCTGCATATGGCAAATTATCATCCCAACTAGATCCATAATCTAGTGCACAAGCTCTCAAAGATGTCCTCCAAAATCTGATTGACTCTCTCGGTCTGTCCATCGGTTTGTGGGTGGAAAGCTGTATCAATTCTAGTCCGTTCCCAATGTTTCGTGTAACCGGTTCCAAAATTTCGAGGTAAACTGGGTTCCTCTATCCGACACGATGCTCCTCGAACTCCGTAAACACACAATTCTGGTCATGTATATCTTTGCCAACTTAGCACTCGCTATAGGTAGTCTTGATGGAATGAAATGAGCTACCTTGGTCAAACGGTCGACTATGACCCAAATCGAGTCATATCCTGAACGAGTCTTGGGAAAACCTGTGATGAAATCCATGCCTAGTTTATCCCACTTCCATTCGGTATCGGCAACGGTTGTAATAATCCCGCTGGCTTCGATGCTCGCTTTACTTTCGACATACGTCGCAAATTGCTACATACTCCGCAATATCCTTCTTCATTCCGTCCACCGAAAATATTCTTCAAATCCAAATACATCTTGGTATTTCGGTGAATCGAATAGGTGAATCATGGGCTTCTTGCAAAATCAACTTCCCGATCTCTAGGTCATTGGGCACATAAACACGGTCTTCAAACCATAGGGTATCGTGCTCATCCTCACGAAATCCTTTAGCTTTTCCTTTGCCCATTTTCTCCTTTATGGAGGCAACTTCCTTATCTCGCCTTTTGGGCTTCTCCGATTTTGTCCATTAGTGTCGATCAATCTCCAATGCTGCTACATAGCCTCTCGAACTATTTCCAAACATAGCTCTCAAGGTCCTCGGCTAACTCATTGGGTATTCCTCCCATCATTAGGGTATTGACGTGGCTCTTACGGCTCAATGCGCCTGCTACGACATTAGCCTTCCGGGTGATAATGCAATCTCATATCATAATCCTTGATAAGTTCTAACCATCTCCTTTGTCTCGAGATTCAATTCCTTCGTGTGAAGATGTACTTCAAACTCTTGTGATCCGATATACTTCACAATGATTTCCAATGAGAAAATGTCTCCACGCCTTCAAGGCATGCACAACGGCGGTTAACTCCAAATCATGAGTGGCATAATTCAACTCATGGGGCTTAAGTTGTCGTGAAGCATACTAAACAACTCTTCCTTCCTGCATAAGCACGGCTCCAAGTCCTCGACGTGAAGCGCCGCAATACACCTCATAATCCTTAGTCCGATCCGCAATATCAAACTGGTGAGGTAACCAATCTTTTCTTCAACTCCTGAAAACTAGCCTCACAGTCCTCGGTCCATATGAATTTGTTTTCCTTCTTTAACAATTCTGTCATAGGCTTTGCAATCCTTGAGAAATTCTCAATGAATCTTCGTAGTATCCTCGCGAGTCCAAGGAAACTCAATCTCTACTACCGTCGCTGGTGCTTCCCATTTGGTTACGGTCTCAACTTTGTGGGTCAACTGCTATCCCTTCTCCGGATATAACATGTCCGAGAAATCCAACTTCCTTTAGCCAAAACTCACATTTGCTGAACTTGGCATACAACTGGTGTTCCTCGTTTCGCAAAACCATTCTCAAATGTTCCTTGTGTTCCTCTTCATTCTTCGAGAAAATCAAAATATCATCAATGAACACCACCATTTAATTTATCCAAAACTCCATAAACACTTTGTTCATCGTGTTCATGAAATAGGCTGGCGCGTTAGTCAGTCCAAATGACATAACGGTATACTCATACAATCCATATCTCGTGGTAAATGCTTTCTTGGGTATGTCTTGCTCCCTTAATCTTCAATCGATGGTACCTCGATCGCAAGTCGATCTTGGAAAACACTTTGCTCCTTGCAAGTTTATCAAACAGATCATTTATCATTGGTAGTGGGTACTTGTTCTTGATTGTTACTTCATTCAATCCACGATAATCAACAACCATTCTCAAAGATCCATCCTTCTTCTCTACTAACAAAACGGGTGATCCCCAAGGTGAAGAACTTGGGCGATAAAACCTTTATCCAATAGTTCCTTAATCTGCTTCTTGATTTCCGCCAAATCCTTTGCGGGCATCCCAGACGGTCGCTTCGATATCGGGCCTGTTCTCGCAACAGCTCGATCAAAACTCAATGTCTCTATCCGTGGCATTCTCGCAACTCTTCCGAAATACATCAGATAATCCTTCACCACCGGTACTTCTTCCTGCATCACCCTCGATAAGCAATTAACTTGTGCTCTCCTCGCTCGTGCCGTGATACATACTTAATCCTTCTTCCTTCCGTGTGGTGAGCAAAATTGACCTTGTGGTACAATCTATGTTTCCTCCATACTTTGATAACCAATCCATTCCTAATATCACATCCAATCCTTGGGATTCCGTAACTATTAGGTCCGAGGGGAAAACATAGTGTCCAATCCTTAGTGGCGTCGATCACACCATTTACTAGCCATGTACTCGCTCCCGTGAGGTTACTAGCATGGGTGACCTAAGGGCTTGGGTCGGTAACTTGTACTTATCCACAAATCCCTTGATATGTATGAATGCGATGCACCAAGATCGAAAAGAACAACCGCAGAAATGACTTAACCAAAACTTACCGACATCGATCGGGCTGATCTTCAACCTCCTCCACATCAATGTGGTTCACCCGTCCCCTGTTGAAAGGGTTGGGCTTCTTTCCGAGCTTCCATTGCCATTTCCATTCGCCTTCTCGATAGTCATTTGCATAGTGCCCGCCTTGCGGCACTTAAAGCAAGTAATGTGACTCAGTCTACCTTGGATGGTGTTGACGGGTTGGTGCGGTTCTCGTCCATTGCTTCCTCCATTCCGCTCCCATTCTTGGCGCCATTATGGTTATGCTAATTACCTCCTCCATGGGTATGTCAAACTGAATTCCTGATTTAGGGTATATCGGCTTCGCTTGGCTCCGAGTTAAACTTCCCTCGTCCATACTTCCGCTATGGTTCTCAATTTGCTGCTGCTTTCCTTCAATCATGAGGGCTCGGTCTACTAACTCCTGGTAGTTGTTGAAACTTGCTACCATCAACGGCATGCTGAACTCATCATTCAGTCCTTCTAGAAACTTCTCTGTTTAGCAGCCGCCTCAGAGCAACGCCATCCGGGCATAACGTGCTAATTTGCTAAAGTCATCCACGATCGCCAACAGTCCTTCCTCCTTGGCGAAGTTGCTAAACTCACGCTTCTTCATGGCCATGGCTAAAGCTTGTCAAACTGATCCCATGTGATGTTGTTCACGGGTAAGTGGTCTGTGAAATTCTCCCACCATGCTGCTGCGGGTCCTTCAAGTCGATGTGCTGCAAACTTCACTCTTTCACCATCTCTGCATCCCGCAGTGGTCACCCTTCCTATCTTGCGGAGCCACCATCTGCTACAATCGGCTCGGTGTTATCGAATACACCGCGGTTCATTTAAGGAAACGAGTCGATGATCCGCAGTGGTGGTGGTGGTGGGTTGTTGTTGTTGTTGTTGTTGTTGTCTTGGTTCTCGCACCAATGTTTGAATCAGGGTATTCTCTGCTGGATCAATTGGGTGATCTCTCAAGCGGAAAACAAACCGGGTCGCGCCTCGGAGGCATCCGATGGGTTTTAGAAAAGAAGAGAAATTTAGAATAGAATGGGGTCTAAGGGGAATCACTACCCAAATGCACATGAGCAAATGCACACAAAATCACTTCATTCAATCAAACAAGGGCTTACAACGATCTAACTATCGCGAAAGTGCGGTACTATAATGTTTACATGGAGGAAATACTACTAATATGTGGGGACTTCTACTAATTTGAACCGTGGAAGACTCCATGATGTCCGCTCCAGCTTCGCCTTCAAAGTCGGGTTCACTTGGATCCGAATCGGTGTCGCCGAGGTTAATGTAGTCGCTGGGTATTCGACATACTGGTCTTCATTCCTGAGTGCCAACTTCTTCTTGAGTTCTTCGATCTCGCACTTAAGATCGTTATTGTGTCTTGCCGAGCTACGATCTCGCCCATGTAGTCCTTTGCGTAGTCTTTAGTTCTTCTTCAAGTTCGATGATCCTTCCTTTGCATGTCGCAACTCCAACATATCGCAGACATTTGGTTCTCTGGCGCCGAATGTGCTGATTTAACTCCGGATGAACGCTGCAATGGATCTATCCTTCTTGGTGCCGACGACGTCCCAGCTTGTCATCTCGGCGTCCGCAAATCTGGTAGATGGTGTCCTTGAGGTCTTCTTGATAAACTTCTCCAATGCGCCCCATGGTGATGTGAGCTGCCATGCTCTTTCCTGCACTCCAAGTTGGTGCAATCGAAAACACTATCTATAGGCTTGGTGATTGGGGCGAATGTCCTTCCCGAATGTGAGCGTGAATCTTCCATAGCCCTCTTCAGCAGAGTGGCGTTGAAAGTCCCGTGAAGCTTGGTAGTCCAATGTTCGTGTACTTGGTAACTTCCTTCAAGTGAAATCCAAAAGGTGTGCCTTCATCCGTTGGGTGTACTTGATCTTCGCGTCCGTCATCCTAAAGAGTAGAAAAGATGAGGAGTTAGAAAATGAGAAGAGAGTAGTGATCTATGGCTTTAACTTAGTGGTCGTGGTCTCATACCAGCGTGGTGCTCGATACCATTCTCTCAGAGCGACCAGACCGAATGGATCAAGTCTCCGTGCTCGTTGTCATCCTGGATCAAGAATGCCGACACCACACAAGATTTCAAGGATTTATAGCAGAGTAGCAATCACACACTTATTACATCGTTGTCCACAAGGGAACTTATTACAATAATATGGCTTAAGGCCATCTAATGATAACAGCGAAGGCTTGGAAGATAAGCGAGTCCATCAACTCCAACGGCATCATCGAGTATAGAACCACGACCTAACACCTTACTCGTCGTTCTAAAAGTCGCAACGTGAAAGTTGCAGCCCGAAAACGGGTCAAGACATGGAATATGCCGCAATGTAACACATAAGAGCAATGAAGGAAATAAGCCTATACTACATGCATATATGGCTGGTGGTAAGGCTCTACGGTTACATTTGCATAAAGCTGATTTTTCCCTACATCAAAGGAATAATTTTATTTAACTATCATGGTGGTTGTTAAACATTGAGAATGGTTGACAACATCCTCAATCCCAATTAAAAGTACTCATCAAAACCCAATAACTTTTATTAGAAGTAACATGTTGAGATTCACATGATATTCAATTACCAGATACTCAAATTGTCCATAACCGGGGACACGGCTAATCATGATTAGTTTATACACTCGCAGAGGTTTATGACTTTTCCCCATTAAGACTCGATCGCCTCCGCTTGGTTCTCGTGACTACATGTGGTGTTTGAGAAACGGATGACCGAGACATAGTCTTCGTAAGCGCTTAGCACCTTACATGTGGGTAGACCGTATCAACCTACATCCCCTACATCAGCTAGCCTACCCGTAAGAGTTCGTGACGACTTAGTCAACTACGCCAGAGCCCATAATTGGCTTGTGGCTGCACACGAAAGTTTCCAGCTTGAATAATCTTATGATCCCTTAGAGCCCGGGTGGCGGTCCGAAAAAATACAGCAAGTCTCGATAGAAACCAGGTGCCTCAATCCACCCAAATGTGTGTTTAGGTTGCCACCTTAGATAAACCATTAATTAACAATCTCACATCTGTCATGGATATTCACTCACCCAATCCACGCCTACTAGCATAGCATGGCATAATAGCAAACGAGAAGTAACTCCCAAGGTTTCATAAGTAAAACAGTAATAGGTACTACCTCAATCTACTTCCCAATCCCACAATTTAATTAGGTCCTAAACATGCAAGTGTTTGAGGGTTTGATCTAATGCAATAAAACCGGTAGTAGAAAAGGTATGATCATGTTACTTGCCTTGTCGATGATCCGCGAGACCTAGGGATTCAAGTAACAAGCGGCGACCGGTGATCTAACGCAGACAAACAACAAGCGCATAATAAGTACTCATCTAATGCACGGGAAATCTCGAATAAAAGATCTAACCAGAGAATTCAACTTAAGAACCCTGGTTGCAAAAAGAATCGAATCAATAAAGCATCGAAAGTCGAAACTCGAGAGAGAACGACTCGGCTTAGCAATCTGAAATTAGGTCAAAATTTTCAGTAGCAAAACTCTGTAAGTAGGTTAGTCGAACGGCGGTTTCATATTTAAACTCCAGCGCTTGAATCACCTGATTCCGATAAACGAGCAAGAAATAAAACAGATTTGAAAATCGGATCGAAATCGAATCGTAAAATTAACGGATTAATTCCGATTTAAAAGAAAACGATTTAACGGATTAAATAACGGACGTCGTTAACAGAACTAATCCAACGAACACGTTCATTGAAACGAACGGTTCGGTGAACGCTCGTTAATTAAGAAAACCAAAAATAAAACCAATCTAGGTTTTTTTAAAAACGAACATTATGAAAAACCAGATCGGGTTTTTTAAAAACGGATCGGGCGACGGCGGCGGTTACCTCCGTGCTCTCGCGGGGGGGGTGGTCCGCTGGGTCGGGAGGGGCGGCGGGTCGGCGGGCGCCCAAGATCGGGCGGGCGGGTCGGCGGGCAAGGGGAACGGCTGGCAAGGGGCTCGGCTTGGGGCTGGTGAGGTGAGGCGGGCGGCGGGTGAGAGAGAGGGGGTGCGGCGGGTATATAAGGGGGGGGGCCGGGTGGCTTGGGAGGGGCAGGGGGTGGTCCGGGCGGGCTGGCCTTGGCCTGGGGCGCTGTTTTTTTTTTAATTAAACCAAACGAATTAAAAAAATACCAAATGAACTCCGATTTTAATAAAAATAATTTTCCCCGACTCCTAAAAATGAGTCAAACAAAATGAACTTTAAAAACGGCAAACAGGCATATATTTTTAAAATGCTCATTTTTGCCTAAGCAAAATAAATCTTCCAAAAGGCAAATTTGATTTATTTATAAAACCTTCATTTTTCCTAAATGTTGGGAAAGTCATATTATTCCCTCTCTTCAATTTTTTTATAGGAAAAACTTTATGAAGATAATTTAAATAAATCCAAATGATCCTATTTTTGAAATTTGAGAAATCCCAAATATGAAAATAACGAAACTTCCAACTCTCTCCGAGGGTCCTTGAGTTGCGTGAAATTTCTAGGATCGGAAAAATGCGAGAAAAATATGATATGCATGATGACCTAATGTATAACATTCCAAATTGAAAATTTGGGATGTTACAAAGCACTCGGCCGTAAGGGCAAAGCATGCGCAAGCAAAGACAACCTGCTCATTCACATGCACATTTATTATTAGACCTCATGCGGATTATATTTGACCTCCGCTTGGCTTTTCATGCCAACACCAAACAGAGTATCGGGGCTACTACCTATCGGGTGGTAATTTCACACATTTTCATTACTTACCTCAAAGCCTATTAGGAGGTTGGTGCAAGTTTCGTTAGTCCGCTTCTCGGCGGATTTAAACCTTTTCAATCACCGCACTCATAAGAGTACGGTGCTTTCATCCATGGAAGCGCCCTAAGCGCTCCAAAGCAGACCATCCGCGCCTGCTTATTTCAGTTGTTCATAATGTGATGCTCTATATGTGCAATTATTTACTGTGCAGTACATTTCATCAATCCAGTTTTAAACATACCAATAGGAATGCATATAGTTGCCTGCTGTTAAGCCTGTTATAGCTAGCATATGCCTCTTTTAAAGTTTTTCGATTGTTCGGTTGTTTGTAGTTAGTATATGTCCAGTTTCAAATGCTATCTTTGGTTGTTCGTAGTATGCCTTGTTTATTCCAATTATTCACAACGTGATGTTCTATATGTGCAAGTATGAACTGTGTAGTTCAATTTCATCAGTACCAGTTTCAACAATACCACTATGAATGACTACATTTGGTTGCTGCATCTTGTAGTTAACACGCCTTTCCATTTTTTTAACAATAACCAGTGTACTTAGACCGGCACAGTACCAGTTTGAATGACTATGTTTGCTTGTTGTTAAATGTTAGGCCTGTTGCAGTTAACACACCTTTCCACTTGTTTTTCTTTACTAGCGTGGTTAAACCTGCACATTGAAGCTATCTTTTGGAGATTATTTTGTCTGCCATGGATAATTTTGGTTGATGTTTAGCCCGTTGTGCTTAACATGCTTCTCGATGTACCTACACAGGACAATTTTGGGA
The DNA here is from genome assembly GCA_021605205.1 of Aegilops longissima. Taxonomy (NCBI): domain Eukaryota; kingdom Viridiplantae; phylum Streptophyta; class Magnoliopsida; order Poales; family Poaceae; genus Aegilops; species Aegilops longissima. The sequence goes on from CM038682.1 coordinate 224,577,122, forward strand.
ACGACTGTTGTTTTCCATCGAGGTTAGTTTCATCCCATGGCTTATATATGCTCACTGTTTTGGATATCGGTAGCTGGTACCTTATAGACCGGGGGCTGATAAGGGACTAATCGGTGAATCATACTTTTAGCAGAATATATCTGCAACCCATTTATCGTTAGGTTAATTAGGGCCATATGTAATATATCTGAGGCTACATAGCAACATGCACTATACTTAATGTCTAAATATGCAATCCTAGGCTATATAGCAACAAGGAAGAGTGTTACATTAATGTTCTGATGATGTCTAGATATACGTAGAAGAGCAGCAGCAACAACAACAACTACACAACCCTGTTTGGATACTCAACTTAGCTAGAGGTTAGAGTTAGTTTCTAGCTCATGACTAACCCTGAACTAACTCCAACCAAAGAGTTGTTTGGATGGCAGGGTTAGATTGACAATAAATGCACTAGGAGAACTAGCTCCAATTAGCACCTCTTGGGTTGGATAGTTTTTTTGGGTGGGTTATAGATGCAACTAGCTCAACTAGCCCTCATGTTTAGATATACTTTAGGGCTATTTGAGCCCGAACTAGCTCAAACTAACTCTAACCCATGGATACAACAGCAGTTAATCAGCCGATAGTTTGTAAGAATGCACTAAATTCCTTCCGACCCATAATATAAGATGTTAATTCATCTAATATGTGAGTATATTGGATGTTATAAGATATTATAAAAGAGTGTTGTACTACATCATTGTGCAATTGATGTTTAGCTTCTAATATTAACTTGGCGCTTTTAGGTACATATGTCATCAGTAAAGATCTGCGCTTGGACCCTTTCTGCATATGGGGCAATGAGATATCGATGAACCAGCATCAAGTGAGGAAGCTGATAAAGATTGTTAGTAAAACGGGTCCAAAGATGGCAATTAAACTATTTGTTTACACTTTATCCAAGACAACAGCGAACTGCAGGATGGTAAGTAAGAACTCTGCAGCCTTCTTTTTTCTGCCCATAATGAGTTGTGTTAGATGACAATGTCTGAATCTTTTTCCTTTGTAGTGGCTGCCAAAGAAGTTTACTCAAGATTACCTCTCAAACTACATGATTGGTGGGCACAAAGGTTAAAGTATTTCTACCAGAACACGATGATTATCTAGATGTTTTCAAGAAGACTGTGAAGGATGGGCGGTCGGCCATCACAAGGGGTTGAACTAGAGTCGTGCATGCCTTCTGCATGGAGGAGGGCACAATATGGGCATTCTGCTTCACCTTGTTCAGCAACCAGAATGTATTTTGCCTCTTTCTTTACCGTCTTTAATAGTACAAGTATACAACTGTGGTTCATCATTCTTTATTTGGTTCTTATGTAATTCTTGAACTTATGTACCTATGAATCGAATAATGCATTGTTTGTTTGAACCTAATGGATATGAATAAAGCTGTAGCATACATTCAAATTCAAATTCAAATCCGGTACAATTTGAAATAGGAGCAATTAAATTACGGTGAAATTACGCTCTCCAGGTCATTACGGCACACACGGTTGGTAAAACACAAACGTTTGCGATATACACCATAATCTGAGACGGTTCACAGAGAGGAAACGTGTGCAAGCATCCACACAGTTGCCGTTTGCAAAGCATGTGCGATGGTAGACAATATCGCAAACGATGCGGGCAAACTAAATGTTAGTGTTAGTTGCCTTATCGTACACGATTCACAAACATGAACTGTTTCTGATGAAGTATGCATCGTAAACGTCGCACCACAGAATAGCGTGTGCGATATTTGTCGTGTACAAGAATGTTACGATGGTCCGAGGTTTCATAATCCTGTCCGACACTCGTACGACGACTAGCTAATCTTCTTAATTAGTTATCATACACTCGTACAAGCGAATGTGTGTGGTTGTATGCTTATCATACACATTCTATAATAGTGAACCGTTTGTGATGGGCCGCGCATCATAAACGTAGCACCACAGAATACTGACTGCGATGGCAATGTGAGCACAAATGAGTAGGAGTACTGTAGGGTCCCTATCCCCGACGGTTTCTGGGTCGTGTGGGAAGGACCCCCCTATCACCGTCACTCACTAGGCGACGGTTCCAAATGCCGTCGCGAAAAGGGGTTAAAAACCGTTTGTATAGCACTGACGCGTACCAGTGTGTCATGAAATATTTTCATTGGACCCGATGCACTAGTATTACACCTAGATTGGATATGAACTCCTTCATCCAGACTCCTTCATTTGCTATTCCGAAGAAGCTATGTAGTCCGCTTCACACGTAGATCCCGCCACGAAGCTCTGCTTAGAACCGCACCAACTGACAGCTCCACCATTCAATATGAATACGTATCCGGTTTGTGACTTAGAGTCATCCGGATCAGTGTCAAAACTAGCATCGACATAACCATTTACGACGAGCTCTTTGTCACCTCCATAAACGAGAAACATATCCTTGGTTCTTTTCAGGTACTTCAGGATGTTCTTAACCGCTGTCCAGTGATCTACTCCTGGATTACTTTGGTACCTCCCTGTCAGACTTATGGCAAGGCACACATTAGGTCTGGTACACAGCATAGCATACTTGATAGAACCTATGGATGACGCATAGGGAATGACTTTCATTTTTTCTCTATCTTCTGCAATGGTCGGGCATTGAGTCTAACTCAACTTCACACCTTGTAACACAAGCAACAACCCTTTCTCCGACTGATCCATTTTGAACTTCTTCAAAACTTTATCAAGGTATGTGCTTTGTGAAAGTCCTATTAAGCGTCTTGATCTATCTCTATAGATCTTGATGCCCAATATATAAGTAGCTTCACTAAGGTCTTTCATTGAGAAACTCTTATTCAAGTATCCTTTTATGCTATCCAGAAATTCTACATCATTTCCAATCAACAATATGTCATCCACATATAATATTAGAAATGCTACAGAGCTCCCACTCACTTTCTTGTAAATACAGGCTTCTCCAAAAGTCCGTATAAAACCATATGCTTTGATCACCTCATCAAAGCGTATATTCCAACTCTGAGATGATTGCACCAGTCCATAGATGGATCGCTGGAGCTTGCACACTTTGTTAGCACCTTTAGGATCGACAAAACCTTCTGGTTGCATCATATACAACTCTTCTTTAAGAAACCCATTAAGGAATGCATTTTTTTACGTCCATTTGCTATATTTCATAATCATAAAATGCGGCAATTGCTAACATGATTCGGACGGACTTAAGCATCGCTACGGGTGAGAAAGTCTCATCATAGTCAACTCCTTGAACTTGTCGAAAACCTTTTGTGAAAAGTCGAGCTTTGTAGACAGTAACATTACCATCAGCGTCAGTCTTCTTCTTGAAGATCCATTTATTCTCTATGGCTCGCCGATTATCGGTCAACTCCACCAAAGTCCACACTTTGTTCTCATACATGGATCCTATCTCAGATTTCATGGTTTCAAGCCATTTATCAGAATCTGGGCTTATCATAGCTTTTCATAGTTCGTAGGTTCGCCATGGTCTAGTAACATGACTTCTAGAACAAGATTACTATACCACTCTGGTGCGGGTCGTGCTCTAGTTGACCTACGAGGTTCAATAGTAACTTGATCTGAAGTTTCATGATCATCATCATTATATTCCTCTCTAGTTGGTGTAGGCATCACAGGAACGGTTTTCTGTGATGAGCTAATTTCCAATTCGAGAGAAGGTACTATCGTGGGAACGATTCCGACAATAAGAGAGGGGTAGGATAAAGGAGCATGATCTATCGAGATGCATATGGGTGACACGGTGGTTTTAGCTAGTTCAGGCCTCTCACGGTGGAGATAACAACCCTACGTCTCGTGCTCCGGAGAGGCTTTGTTTTATCTGTCTATGTATCCGGAGATTACATGGTGTATTTGAGAGATAGAGAGAGAAGAGCGGATCTCCATGCCTGAGCTATGTCCTGAGACTAATTGTGAGAAAGAGAGAGAGGTTGAAGAAAAAGAGCCCCCCAAGTCTAGTGGTGGGTGTGGCTTATATAGAGTGCGCACCCCCTCACCTCCTATGTTACAAAGTGGGGTATGAATGCCATAATGCTAGCCCACTACCAAGCCCTCACCATCAGAATGATGTCGACTGCTTTGTTGCCTGCTGGTCTTCGTATATCCGAGTGAGTCATACGGTCGAGTGGTGAACTGTCATTCGAGTGGATGGTATACTGCTTGGTCGAGTGGATAGTATGCTGCTTGTCCGAGTGGATAGTATGTCTATATGAAATTTATCTGGACCCACATGTTGTGTGGACCCCATGCTTTATGATACTTTGACCCTTCGTGGGCCTACCTGTTATGTGTATCCCCAACATTAGCCCCCGAATCGATTGCGATTTTGCAGAACGAGTTTGTGAAAGACACAACTTGGCCCGAGTGATTATGAAATACTCGGTACCTGTCATCGTACTTTCAGACAACCAAGGTTTGAACAAAATCTCAATGGGTTCCGGCACTGTGCATCTGACTGATCTGGGGTAAGTGCTCGCGAGGAGAAACTTGATGACATTCGATCATCTCACAGAAGAGGTTAACTCGAGATCAGACTATGGATGTTTCATTAAATCCAGGCAACAAGATCGACGCATGGACTGCTCTCTCGTTGAGATGCCATTCTTATCCCAGAGGAACATCAATACGAGTCGGCTCTAGATCCAAACTTATGAGTTTCACGCTTTGAGTCCTAGAAGAAGGCTCAAAACAGGTCCACGGAGGAGCCTTAAACTCACCTTATAGCAATTTTTTTTGGAGTGATTTGGAGCTGGTCTTGCATCAAGTAACTAATTACTCAGAATTTCTTCACGCCTGGAACATGTCTTTTTTTGTTGTTTGGCCATCACTCGGACCGGGCGGACCGTTCCGAGTGGATTCCATTCCAGTGGGGGCACGCTGAGTGCACCCACGGGTGTAGTCCCTAAGATCGCAATGATCATGGGCAGTCGGTGGGAGTCTTAGAGCCTATCTTTTTGTTGTTGTTCATCACTCAGACTGGTCAGGCCATACCGAGTGGAGATTACTCCAGTGGGGGCACGCTTAGTGCACCCACTTAGCGAGTACTGGACTGCAGCTAAGCCTCTGAGTGGGAGGATCGCTCAACACTCGGTAGGATTTTTCAAACTTAGGCGAGTACTAGACTGCAGCTAAGCCTCCGAGACGGAGGATCGCTCACCACTCGGTAGGATTTTTCAAACTTAGGCGAGTACTGGACTGCAGCTAAGCCCCGAGTGGGAGGATCGCCAACACTGAGCAGGATTTTTCAAACTTAGGCTAGCACTGGACTGCAGCTAAGCCTCCGAGTGGGAGGATCGCCACCACTGTAGGATTTTTCAAACTTAGGCGTAGCATCGGACTGCAGCTAAGCCCCGAGTGGGAGGATTTCTCACCACTCGGTAGGATTTTTCAAACTTAGGCGTAGTATCGGACTGCAGCTAAGCCCCGAGTGGGAGGATTGCTCACCACTCGGTAGGATTTTTCAAACTTAGGCTAGCATCGACTGTAGCTAAGCCCCGAGTGGGAGGATTTCTCACCACTGTAGGATTTTTCAAACTTAGGTGAGTACCGGATCTGTAGTTAAGCCCCGAGTGAGAGGCAGGCTCACCACTCGGTAGGATTTTTCTTCGACTTAGGCTAAACGGATTCAAGAATTCAAGGCACCACTGGGGGATTTTAGAACATGTAAAAAATGAACAACAATCATTCATAAGACTGTAAAATCATGTCTTTTGATAATCAAACTAAAGGGTACTTCTTTCTGAGTTCTCTTCCAGTGGGGGCACGCTGAGTGCACCCACTGGGTGTAATCCCCGAGCCTCTATCGGGCTAGATGAGTCTGGCAGAGGGTTCAAGTCTCCCGGTAAACCTCCATGCAGTCGGCACGGTAAATATCTTTGTTTGAAATTGAGTCAATCGGATGGATCTTCAAGCGCTTGGCATGGTAAATAAGCTCAGCTTGGAGCTAAGTCAGTGGGACTGATCTTTGTGCACTTGGCACTATAAATAAATTCAATCTAGAACTGGATCAATCAAGTGATCTTTGTGCACTCGGCACGATGAATGAATTCGGCCTTGAAACTGCCGACTGTAGAAAAAAGCTCGACACTCCAGGGAGTAATCGTTCTAGTAGTACTTCTTATATTGACCATTAGCTTTTGCAGGAAAGGGGTATTTCTAAGAGTACACGTGTTTCGCGACTGATCGGGGTATGTTGATTGCATGGAAAAACTTGGTGGCACTCGTATGTCTCCCGGAGGAGATAGACTAGTGGTCCTATGTGGACGTGCCATGAAACCCGAGTGGTGAGGCTAGTGTGTTGGCTGACTCTCCGAGAGAGGCCACCATTATCCTGGGGAACACCAGCACATGCCATCTCCGTCCAAGTTTGTGAAACTCACGCGAGCCTAGAATAAGGGCCAAGTGTATCTGTAAAGGAGCGTCGTTTTCATCCTTTTGCGGTCCTGAAGATGACTCGAAGTAATGATTTGGGCGATCGTCTGAGTGGAAGGTGCTACACTTATAGATCTTCGGCAGACCGAGCATGTATGGTCAGAAGAATATTCCTCATGTGATCAACAGGTTGACCAAATGGGCGTAACCCATGAGGGCGACATGGCCCAGGGCTGTGCGAAGCCCCCGAGTGATGCTCGAAAAAGGTAAGCTTGCTACAGAGTGTGATATGAGGTTTGAACATATGAGTAACTTAGTTGTTCCTGTGATGGGAGTGTAGAGGTGAGGAATGTCCAACTGATGGTGACGCGCGGGGCGGCCGAGGGGCGAGGACGTGTACAACAGAGTGGCGACGCGCGGGGCGGCCGAGTGGTGAAGACGTGTAGAACCGAGTGGCAACGCGCGGGGCGGCCGAGTGGCGAAGACGTGCACAACTGAGTGGTGATGCGCGGGGCGGCTGAGTGGTGAAGACATGCAGAACTGAGTGGCAACGCGCGGGGCGGCCGAGTGGTGAAGACGTGCAGAACTGAGTGGGAACACGCGGGACGGCCGAGTGGCGAAGACGTGTACAACCGAGTGGCGACGCGCGGGGTGGCCGAGTGGTGAAGACGTGCAGAACCGAGTGGCAACGCGCGGGGCGGCCGAGTCGGGAAGATGTGCAGAACCGAGTGGCAACGCGCGGGGCGGCCGAGTGGCGAAGACGTGCACAACCGAGTGGCGACGCGCGGGGCGGCCGAGTGGTGAAGGCGCGCACAACCGAGTGGCGACGCATGGGGCAGCCGAGTGGTGAAGGCGCGCACAACCAAGTGGCGAAGCACGGGGCAGCCGAGTGGTGCTAAACGAGGTGGCCGAGTGAAGGACTAAGTCTCCAGCCTTGTGGCAAAAATGGTCCTTAGACAAATGCTTTCGAAGCTGATGTAGCGGCGAGGTCAGTGTAGTGTGGCTACAGCGCAACAAGACTGGCGCTACAACTGAGCCTGAGTAGGAACGAAGATGGCGCACAGAATGTCTGGGTGATTATGAAATTTGTCAATGTGACGGATCGAATGTACTTGTTGAAGTGAAGGGTCTGACTAGTGATGAACTACTCGACCACTTAGGAGAGTGTCATTACGAATGAGCTGCAGCTCCCGAGTGCGGCGTAGCCCCCGAGCGTACTATAGGCTTCGACAACGGACTCGCCGGAATACGAGAAATATAGTTTTGAATGGATATTTTGCAATTCATCGAGTCAGACTCAGGTAAAGATGAGGAGAAGCTTCCGAGTGATGCTTGAAAGAGGGAAACTCGCAAGGAGTGAACGTGCAGTTTAATTATAAAAGGGACTTATCAGTCTCATGCCTGACGAGGTCTATGTCATTGATATGATGAAGAGGATTCCTCTGAGGGGTTGGTCGAATGTGTTTGAAGCCAACAGGTGACAAGGTCGATGTTGTGGTGCGCTGGGACCGGTATGGTGACCGAGTACGAGCAACGATGAAGTTGTTTACAGGCCGAAAGTGATCGCAGAATTTGAGTAAAAATGGCACAAGCCAACTAAATAATTTCTCGAGGAAATTCGATGTGTGCTGAAATAAATTGTGTGAATAACACCCATAGACACCCGCTGGGAGTGCAAGGGGCTTGTTGGTTAACCAGCAAGAGTCTGTAGGAGCGAAGGATCCGTTCGAACTTGTTGAAGTGCTGGCTCAAATAAAACGGAAGTGTAGTGTTTTGACTAAGCTGTAGCCCCGGAGGACCGATGCAAACCCGGAATGAAGAACACATGGTGTTTGTGAATGATGTATGCGAAAAAATGAAAGTTGGACTCGGGTGAAAATAAGCAGCCGAGTATGGCCTCCGAGTGAATGTGATGTGTGAATAACAGGATACTCAGAAACTCGGAAATAACATAATGTAGTGCATGTAAAATGACTTAGCTGTCTGAAGGTTCGCGAGTGGCCGAGTGGTGATGAGGCGACCAACCGAATAGCGACGCGCGGGGCGGCCGAGTGGTGATGAGGTGACCAACCGATGGCGACGCGCGGGGCGGCCGAGTGGTGATGAGGTGACCAACCGATGGCGATGCGCGGGGCGGCCGGGTGGTGATGAGGTGACGAACCGAATAGTGACGCGCGAGGCGGCCGAGTGGTGATGAGGTAACCAACCGATGACGACGCGAAGGGCGACCGAATGGTGATGAGGTGACCAACCGATGACGATGCGCGGGGCGGCCGAGTGGTGATGAGGTGACCAACCGATGGCGACGCGCGGGGCGGACGAGTGGTTATGAGGTGACCACCCGATGGCGATGCGCGGGGCGGCCGAGTGGTGATGAGGTGACCAACCGATGGCGACGCGCGGGCGGACGAGTGGTTATGAGGTGACCACCCGATGGCGACGCGTGGGGCGGCCGAGTGGTGATGAGGTGACCAACCGGCGATGGCCACGCTGGGGCGGCCGAGAGGTGATGAGGTGACCAACCGATGGCGGCGCGCGGGGCGGCCGAGTGGTGATGAGGTGACCAACCGATGGCGACGCGCGGGGCGGCCGAGTGAAGTAGACGCGTCCCGTGGAGTGGCGATGTGCGGCGTGTCCGGCTAAAGTAGACGCGTCGCTGAGTGACGATGAGCGGGGCGTCCGAGTAAAGTAGAGGCATCCCGCGGAATGACGATGCGCGAGGCGTCCGACTAAAGTAGACGCGTCCCATGGAGTGACGATGTGTAGGGCGTCCGACTGAAGTAGACGCGTCCCGTGGTGTGACGATGTGCAAGGCATCCGACTGAAGTAGACGCGTCCCGCGGTGTGACGATGTGCGAGGCGTCCGAGTGATGTAGACGCGTCCCGCGGTGTGACAATGTGCAGGGCGTCCGACTGAAGTAGACGCGTCCCGCGGTGTGACAATATGCGAGGCATCCGAGTGATGTAGACGGGTCCGGCGGAATGACGACGCACAGAGCGTCCGAGTCGGGCAAGTTGATGATGATGTGAGCAGCTTCATGACCGTGTGCTGGGTGGCTGAGGACATGTCCAGTCGAGCGATGATGTACGGGCGGCCGAGTGTCGGCGCACGAACGGCCGATCAACCGCCAGTGATCCGGTTTGGTCCGAGTGAGCTAGTCCCATCCGAGTGATCATGCCGAGTTGCCGACTGAAGGGAGTTGTTGCCGAGTGCTAGATCTTGTCGAGGCAGACACGACATGTGGAGTGCCGGCTCTAGCGAACCACCGTGCCGGTCAGCAAGTACAACAACGAAGGCTTGACGAAGCGGAGCCAGCGGAGTGGCGTACTGGTGGGAGCCAGTCCTTCCGTTTCCATTTTCCCTACATGCGTTATTCTCGAGGAGGTTGATTTGGTGCGAGCTTGATCTGTTGGTTGTGGAGCAATAAATCACAAGTAATTAGGTGATGCATTGCTCGCCGACCAACACATTGAAGGAGTTGCCCACGCTCGACGCTGCATACGATTCTCGCATGCAAGAGAGCGCTAATTAAGTGAGAGTTAGAGCCATTCATGTATGTAATAAACGTTTCCCACGGCCATTTATCCCTGCATGCAGGAAATAAATGGGAAGGAATTAAGGAAATAAATGGGCAGGAATTAAAGTTAGAAGGAGTGGTGACGCGCTGGCGTCCGAGTGAAGCAGACGCATCCCACGGATTGGCGACACTCGAGGCGTTCGAGTGTTGTAGACACGTCTGCGGGGTGACGACACGCGAGACTCGAGTGACCATGCACGCGTGTGCTGGCGTGACCAGTTGAACGACGGTCTGCCTGTCACCGTGTTATTTGCCTGAACGAAACGTCCATCCGAGTGAACTGCAGTCGGTGGACGACGACCGGACAAGTGTTCCTGCAAGTTAGTAGCAAGTATAGCTACGAATATTATTTTTTTGATCCCAACGCTCCTGCAAGATAGCCAGTTAGCAAGCATAGCCAAGAAATTAATGGCCGGGCGGTTGCACATGCATGCATGCATGCACCAATTACTGGCGCGTGAATAGCAGGAGTTTTGGATGCAGTAATTAGAAATCTGGTGCAGGAAATACTCACCTAATGAGCCGCTTAATGACGCAATTACCTTAGCGAAACGGTCACCCCACATTCTTCTGTTTCCTTGCGCGACAAGGAGGTGGGCGACGCTCACGCGCGGTTAACGCACTAAACAGGCGACAGGGTTGGTCCCTTGCTCCCGAACGACGGCTGCAGCGACGAGACTTGGAAACACCGCTAGAGGGGCCGATCCGGCGCGGATGGACGCGCCAGAGGCCCGGGCTCGTGGCAGCAACCGAAAGCATCCGCCACCGGAGTGACCGCTGAACACTGCAGCTGCCGCAGCCAGCAGACGGGTGTGCTGGGCTCGACGGAGAAGATGGAGAAGACGAAGCGGGAGGCGCGCTGGCGGACACCCCGGTCGGTCTGGTCGAGCGGGTCGATTCGCCTCGCGCTCGGAGTCCTCGATGGCATCAGGGTCATCGCCCATGAACCCGAGGTAGCGGCGCGGGTTGTCCGCACCCATGGAGGCGGCATGGCCGGAGAGCTCGGCGAAGAGGAGTTGCGACACCGCCTCGGGCGGCGGCGTGTCCGTCCAGCGGAACCGGCCCTCGAAGATGAAGCCCGCAGTGTAGAAGGAAATGGCCTGATGGACGCGTTTGTGAATGGTCATGCACGCTGGCAGTGTCGGGTGAAGAGTGTATCTTCTCCTCCCCTTCTGCGGTGCTTCAGTTGTTCATATGAACTGCATGAACAGGAAATTAGATGAATGAAAAACCATGTGCATCATGGCTCGATAGACGGCATGCCCCACGGTGGGCGCCAATTGTCATGGGAATGATTCCGACAATAAGAGAGGGGTAGGATAAAGGAGCATGATCTATCGAGATGCATATGGGTGACACGGTGGTTTTAGCGAGTTCAGGCCTCTCACGGTGGAGATAACAACCCTACGTCTCGTGCTCCGGAGAGGCTTTGTTTTATCTATCTATGTATCCGGAGATTACATGGTGTATTTGAGAGATAGAGAGAGAAGAGCGGATCTCCATGCCTGAGCTATGTCCTGAGACTAATGGTGAGAAAGAGAGAGAGGTGGAAGAAAAAGAGCCCCCCAAGTCTAGTGGTGGGGGTGGCTTATATAGAGTGCGCACCCCCTCACCTCCTATGTTACAAAGTGGGGCATGAATGCCATAATGCTAGCCCACTACCAAGCCCTCACCATGAGAATGATGTCGACTGCTTTGTTGCCTGTTGGTCTTCATATATCCGAGTGAGTCGTACGGTCGAGTGGTAAACTGTCATTCGAGTGGATGGTATACTGCTTGGTCGAGTGGATAGTATGCTGCTTGTCCGAGTGGATAGTATGTCTGTATGAAATTTATCTGGACCCACATGTTGTGTGGACCCCATGCTTTATGATACTTCGACTACCTGTTATGTGTATCCCCAACAGGAACAATTACCTCATCAAGTTCTACTTTACTCCCACTCACTTCTTTTGAGAGAAACTCCTCCTCTAGAAAGTTTCCATTCTTGGCAACAAATATCTTGCCTTCGGATCTGTGGTAGAAGGTGTACCCAATTGTTTCCTTAGGGTATCCTATGAATACGCACTTCTCCGATTTGGGTTCGAGGTTATCACGTGAAGCCTTTGGATATAAGTGTCACAACCCCAAACTTTAAGAAATGACAGCTTAGGTTTCTTGCCAAACCACAGTTCATACGGTGTCGTCTCAACGGATTTAGACGGTGCCCTATTTAACGTGAATGCAGCTGTCTCTAATGCATAACCCCAAAATGATAGTGGTAAATCAGTAAGAGACATCATACATCACACCATATCTAATAAAGTACGGTTACGACGTCCGGACACACCATTACGCTGTGGTGTTCCAGGTGGCGTGAGTTGTGGAACTATTCCACATTGTTTTAAATGAAGGCCAGACACGTAACTCAAATATTTGCCTCCGTGATCAGATCGTAGAAACTTTATTTTCTTGTTACGACGATTCTCCACTTCACTCTGAAATTCTTTGAACTTTTCAAATGTTTCAGACTTGCATTTTTCATTAAGTAAATATACCTATATCTGCTCAAATCATTTGTGAAGGTCAGAAAATAATGATACCCGTCGCGTGCCTCAACACTCATCGGACCGCATACATCGGTGTTGTCATACCTAACCTATGGTTAGTGTGCTTTAGAGCTGGCTGGTGGGCCCAGCCAGCTGGCCAGCCAAGTGGCGTGCGTGAGTGGGTTAAAAGAGGCCGTCTCTGGCCGTGAGTGTTATGCGTGTGTTGGCATTTCCTGTACTGAATCCTTCCTCTGCAATCCATCTCTCCTTCTTCCTCTCCAAGTATTTCCCCTCCCCTCGCTCGATCTAGATCCCATCTCCCTCTCTCGCTCCCTGGGGTGTTATAACTGGTATCGAGGAATTCGCCGACGTGTTGGCGACACCGCATAGGCTCCCTCCTCATCGCCAGTACGACCACGCCGTGACGCTGGTGGAGGGCATGGTCCCCGCGAACACGCGCCCGTACCGCTTCTCGGGGGTGTAGAAGGACGAGATCGAGCGCCAGGTCAAGGAGATGCTGGACTCGGGCGTGATCACGCACAGCGTCAGTCCCTATGTCGCGCCGGTGCTGCTCGTGAAGAAGAAGGAGGGCACCTGGCGATTCTGCGTCGACTATCGCCGGCTCAAAGATGCCACCATTAAGAACAAGTTTCCTCTGCCCATCATCGACGAACTCCTTGACGAATTGGCCGGTGCAGCGGTGTTCTCCAAGCTGGACTTGCGCGCTGGTTACCACCAGATTAGAATGCGCGAGGAGGATGAACCCAAGACGACGTTCAAGACGCATCACGGGCACTTTCAGTTTAGAGTCATGTCGTTTGGCCTCACGAACGCACCGGCCACATTTCAGTGTCTGATGAACTCCGTTTTTGGTAAGTATGTCCGGAAGTTTGTCATCATCTTTCTGGATGATATTCTTGTCTTCAGCGAGACCATGGAGGAGCACCTGGAGCACCTGCGCATCATCTTCGAGCTGCTCCGCACGCACCAGCTCTACGTCAACGAATCAAAGTGCACCTTCGCTGCTAACCACATCGACTACCTCGGCCACGTGATCTCGAAGGAGGGTGTGGCCACGGACAAGGAGAAGACGTAGGCCATGGAGCAGTGGCCGACACCGACGAACGCCACGGAGCTGCGCGGCTTTCTCGGCCTCACGGGCTACTACAGAAAGTTCGTGCCGCACTATGGCATTATCATGAAGCCGCTCAGGCAGCTGCTCACCAAGAAAGGGTTCTCCTGGACCGAGCAGGTGCAGATAGCGTTCGATACGCTCAAGCAGGCGATGGTCACCACACCTGTTCTGGTGCTGCCGGACTTCGTGCGGCCGTTCACGATCGAGACGGACGCATGTGACACGGGCGTGGGCGCGGTGCTCGCGCAGGACGGGCACCCTGTGGCGTACTTCAGCAAGGCACTGGGCGTACGCAATCAGAAGCTCTCCACCTATGATAAGGAGTTCCTTGCTGTGATGATGGCCGTCGACAAGTGTCGTCAATACTTGCAGCGCGGCCTGTCGTGGTTCTAAGTCTGACAGTGAGGTAGGGGGTAGGAATGGAGAGGAAAGATCCTAGCTATGGAGTAGTTGTATACGCACGATGTTTATGAGTTCAGGCCCTTCTCAGAGGAAGTAACAGCCCTACGTCTCGGAGCCCGGAGGCGGTCGAATCTATTATGTGCGTATGAGTTACAGGGGTGCGAACCCTTTACACTGAGGAGGGCGGTGGCTTATATAGAGTTCGCTGCACCTCCAATTTCGCTATGCAGGATTAAAGTACATTAAGACCGGGTTACCGTAACGCCCACATAAAGTGCTATGATGACCATAAAAGCTATTTAATGATCGACCGTTTGTGTGCGGACTGACTTTAGATCTCCTGGTGGTCGAGTGGTTGGATTCATGGTCGAGTGTCTTCAAGTCCGTCGAGTGGAACCCTTCCGTGTCGATCAAAGGTGGTTTCTTCTAGAGATGTCCTTGGGGAGGGTATCTTGACAGGTCCATGACCCTACCCTAGATACATGGCTTCATCATTAGCCCCGAATGGATCGAGGTTTGAGTGGGGAAGGATTTGAACATACTCCACCCATTTTTGTGTCATGAGTGTGTCTTGTTCTCGATCAATGAACTTAGGTGAAGGCACCAACTTTTTTCGGGCCGCTTTGATCCATTCTCTCAGATCCATCGAGTGAACTCTTTACTTGAGAACTCCAATGATGGGCTGAGGAAATCTTCCGTCTCGACGATTTGTTTCAGGGCGCTGGATTTAGCGGGATTCAAATTTTAAAGCGCTGGGCGGAGGAAGCTGCAGAATCGGATGGGATAAGGCATGGACGCCGATCTCCGCGCCACCTTTTTCGCCACGATCGCAAGGCGATCAAGCTGCAGGATTTGACAGATCGCCGGGCCTACCACCACCACCCAAAGCAACCTCATATAAGGCCCCGACGGTTTTTTGAACAAGGCGCCTCATTTTCTCCTCTCTTCCTCGACTTATCTCCCGTGATTTGCCTCCATCTCAAGCCGCTGCTCAGGCGCTGCCTCGCCGGCGCATTTATGGTGAAGGAGGAGACGGCGGCCCCGAGCGGGCGAAGAAGGCGACGGGGCGAAGGGAAGGGCGACCAGCCGGGTGGATCTTCGCCGAGGGCCGGCCTGCCGCAGGCTGGATCCAGGGCGATCGATCCGCCGACGATTCGGCTGCGGATCTAGACGATCGCAAATGGAGGACTGATCCCCATGGATCGGGCGCTGCTCCGGAAAGGAGTCTCGAGCCACACTCGAGGAGGGTGAGGTCGCTCTCTTGGCTACCATGTTGACCGTGGGTTTTCTTTGCCACCACATCCTTTCCTTCGGGATTTCTGAACTTCTTTGGGGCGCAACTCCACCACTTCACACCCAACACCATCGTGTACCTCGCTGCTTTTGTGTCTTTGTGCGAGAATTTCTTGGGTTGTCGGCCTCATTGGGGTCTTTTCAAGCACATTTTCACTTGTCGCTCTCAGACGGTGAAAAAGGCCAATCCGAGTGACGAGAGAACACAAGTGATTCAGATGTGTGGGGGTCTTGGGGTTCAGATGAGGGGGAAAAGTGCTTTCCCGGCCATGATCCTCCCCGACTCAGTCCGTGGATGGCAGTCGACCTAGTTTTACTACAAAGACCAGCAGACGCCAGGGCAGTCGACCGGACTTCCCCCTTTTTCTATGGACCGAGTGAGGAAGCCTTCCTATTTGAAGGTGATCCCGAAGGAGAAGGCGCAGGTTAAGGTGTTAGTCGAGCGTGTAGTCCAGCTTATCCGTGACGGGGTCACCAGCATGGACCTCTTGGAGGTCTTCCTCCGACGACGCATCCAGCCGCTTCAATATCGAGATCATCCGATGTGGATGTACTATGGCACTGAGGACACCACTCGGATCCACCCAGGAGGTCGAGGAGGCCATGCCGAGAGGTGGCTGGCTGCCATCACAGGAACAAGGACAACCCCGAGGGGCTGTGGAGGATTCCTCCACCGACCAATCATATGAAGTAGACAAGGTATGATTCTCGCATCTCCGATCGTGACTCGCTTCCTTTATTCTGCTTGCTTAAAATCAGTCGGCTGACTTTTGTCTTGTTCGTTGTCTTCCGTGCTACCACCGAGATGTACTGATGCCCAACGGGCGCAAGAACAGGTCGAGGAAGAGGAGGCGAAGCGGTGAAAGTCGAGGAGTGGCAACTGATGGCGAGGGGATGAAGATGACGACGACCGTGAAGAGGAGGAGGAGGAGGAGGAGGAAGTTGACCTCCTCGCACGAAGAGGCGATCCAAACTCACCCATGACCCCGCAATGAAGCGTGGCAAAGTGATCGTGTTTATTGGGCCGACAAAACGCCTCGACGGCCTCTCCGCGCCGATCGAAAAGCGCCAAGATCCTCGAGCGGCGCATCAAAGCCGCCAAGGCCCCGCCCAAGATGAGAATGGCCATTCCCACCATTTCGGGTAACAGAGAACTTATGCTTTCGCTTAGCATGGACAAACTCTTGGTCGACTGCTGGTTAACCGACTGATTTCTAACATCCGCAGTGCTGCTACCTCCGAGATCTCAGCCAGGAACGAAGACCAGGAAATGGAAGATGCTGCCACCTCCAACCCCGGTATGATCTCTGCAGCTTCGCTTTTGGTCGATTGGATCTTCATTTTTAACTTTGAATCTTTCCTGTAGCCCCACCTCATGTCATTGATCTCCCTGATGATGACGATGAGGCGCCGCAGAGGCAGAGGACGAATAAAAAGGCGCCTGCTGGCAAGACTGCTCAGGTTGTATCAGTGTCTGAGACGCTGGTTCATGAGGGTGGCAACATCACTCGGAATTCTATGTCTTTCACAGTCACCGACGAGTGTTCGCCTTCATCGTTGATTTTTGACCCGCTTCTCCTTTTCGCCACACACCACGCCCCAGAGGACCAAGTGGTGCTGCTAAGGAGGCTATACGCCAAGCGGGATCATGATGGAGCAGTGAAGGTGGTCCGGGAGGCCAGCCAGCGGCCTATGATGCTAGCTCAGCTCTTCGTAACTACGCCCAGGTTAGTTGGTCACCGCTTGTTCGTTAGGATATGCTACCCGAAAACTATTCTTTCAAGATTCAGATCAGACACCCACCGGGTGTGTCGATTGAATTTTGGATTGTGGGGGCACGCTGAGTGCACCCACCGGGTGTAGTCCCCGAGACTATGGTGGATTGTCGTCAATGATCGTAGTCTTTATACTTTGAATTTCTTTGCTAACTTCTTCACTCGGTCTGGTCGGACCATGTCGAATGGAATCTTGAACCGTGGGGCACGCTGAGTGCACCCATCGGATGTAGTCCTCGAGACTATGGTCGATCACGGCAAATGACTAAAGTCTCAAGAACCCCTTTTTTAGATCATGAGGACACCATGGCTGATCACGCGCTAGCTATCGCTAGGATCATAACCTCTGGTCTCTTTCGGTCGATCGATCGAACTGAAGTTAGTAGAACCAAAGTAAGCATCGAGTGCACCCATCGGTGTAGTCCCCAAGACTCATCGCTGAATATTTTGATTCGCCGTAGTCTTAGAAATGCTATGATTTTTTTCTTAGTCACCGGAAGCTTACCTATCTTTGATGCATGTCGACCGACCTTTCAGAGAACTCGCGAGCCAGGCTCGCTATAATCGAATTGAAAACAAATGATCCAGCTCAACCTTGACTTGAAGCTTGCTCAGAGAACTTGCGTATGCAGAGACGAAGCAAAAGGTATGGCTGGTGAGAACTTGACGATCAGATTTATCTTTCGTCCATTCTTAATTCTGATCTCATTGTCATTTTGCGATAAAATGGAGGAGGCTCAAGAAGAAGAACCATGACCTTGCCGAGGCGGTATATGCTTTGGACAAAACAAAGCTCATGGAAGAAAAACTGGCTGCAGTCGGTAAACTTGAAGAGGAGAACGCCAATCTGAAAGTTGCCTCGACGCTGCCAACAAGGAGGTCACCGATCAAGAATGACAAGATAACTCGGTGACAAGGCTAGCGAATCAAGGGGAAGAAGAACGATCCGAGGCTTATCCGGAGGGCTCGCCAAGAAGTTATTCCTCATGGTTGAAGGTAATCCTTCTATCCGACCGACTTGTCATTATCGACTCATCATAAAACTGTTGACGGACTTCAATTGTGTTTACGTAATTCTGCCGTAACTTCGAGGAGGTAACCAATGAGTGGAGACAACTCGACCCCATTAACTCTTCCGTGGAATGATGAAGCCGCTTATGAATGTGCTCCGACCGAGTCTCGTGTTGCTGGTGTGGTCGACTATCTCGCCGATCAAGGTTGCGGTGTCGCGAATTGACACGACACTCGCCAGAACGACGCTCAAAATGACCTCGAAGTTCGGCGACTCGACCGATGAAGTTCCAGGTCGAGTGCAGGAATGGAAGAAATCTTCTGCCAGGTGCGGCGCTGACGTCGCTCTGTCCCTGGTCCGTGTTCACTGCAAAGAGGCGCGAGAGCAAAACCTGGCATCCATCAAAGTTGCCAATACCAAGAAGTATGACTTCCAATCTTTCATGGAGACCTTCATTGCTGCTGCCACTCGGATTACTGACAGAATTGATTTGGACCAGTTTGTCGCGCCCTCCAGTCCTCCACCCGAGGAGTAGGAAAAACTTCTATGTTCACCTTAAATTTGCCTTGGAATGCCGAGTGGTTTTGTAACCGATAAACTTTTTTGTGCTTGACGCTCGAGCACTTCGAACTGTGAGGATGTTATCTGAACTTGGCTTATCATTG
The DNA here is from genome assembly GCA_021605205.1 of Aegilops longissima. Classification (NCBI taxonomy): domain Eukaryota; kingdom Viridiplantae; phylum Streptophyta; class Magnoliopsida; order Poales; family Poaceae; genus Aegilops; species Aegilops longissima. Next base: position 224,595,926 of record CM038682.1, read on the forward strand.
AATATGCTTTCATTTGCCTTCGGGCAAACTTTGTTCTTCACTCGGAATATACTTCAGTGCTTGAGACACAGCTCTGAGGCGGAAAATCCAGTCAACCTGCACTTCATCGCTCTTGCGGTGTAGGGATGGAGCATGATTGTAATCGACCAAGGCCCTATGCGGATCGGGATGGAACGACTTTGTACTTGTGGCGCAGTTCAAGGAGAAGGTAGTAGTCGACCTGCACCTTGTCGCCCTTATGATCGGAATGGAGCGCACGTTGTACTTGTGGCGCAGCCCGAGAGGAGAAGGTAGCAATGACCTGCACCTCGTCAGCCCTTGCGGATCGTGAATGAATTTCATACTTAGGCGAGTACTGGACTGCAGTTAAGCCTCCGAGCGGGAGGGTTGTTTCCACTGTAGGATTTTTAAATACTTAGGCGTAGCATGGACTGCAGCTAAGCCCCCAAGTGGGAGGTTTTCTCCACTGTAGGATTTTAAATACTTAGGCTAGTATCGGACTGCAGTTAAGCCTCCGAGTGGGAGGGTTGCTCCACCGATAGGATTTTCAGATACTTAGGCGTAGTACTGGACTGCAGTTAAGCCCTCGAGTGGGAGGTTTGCTCTCCACTCAAGAGGATTTTTCAAACTTAGGCTAGCATCGATCTGCAGCTAAGCCCCGAGTGGGAGGTTTGCTCTCCACTCAAGAGGATTTTCAGATACTTAGGCGCAGCACTGGACTGCAGTTAAGCCCCGAGTGGGAGGTTTTCTCCACTGTAGGATTTTCAGATACTTAGGCAAGCATCGGATGCAGTTAAGCCCCGAGTGGGAGGTTTGCTCTCCACTGTAGGATTTTTGTATGAGTTCAAGGAGATGGCAGCAATGACCTGCACTCGGCCGCCCTTGCAAAGCGACATTGTATTAAATACTTAGGCGAGTACCGGACTGCAGCAAGCCTCCGAGCGGGAGGCTGGCTCACCACTGTAGGATTTTAAACACTTAGGTGAGTACTTGACTGCAGTTAAGCCCTCGAGTGGGAGGCTGGCTCACCACTCGGTAGGATTTTAAATACTTAGGCGAGTACTTGGACTGCAGTTAAGCCCCGAGTGGGAGGCTGGCTCACCACTGTAGGATTTTAAACACTTAGGCAAGTACTTGACTGCAGTTAAGCCCCGAGTGAGAGGCTGGCTCACCACCGGTAGGATTTTCAAGTACTTAGGCTAAACGGATTCAGCTTAAGCCCCCGAGGAGACCTGCTCACCACTGTAGGGATTTTTTACAAACTTAGGCAAAACGGATTCACAGCTAAGCCACCCACTTGGGGGGTTCTCATGTAAACAAAAGTAATAACAATCACGGGAAAATTATAACATTCTTGTCATTGATAAACAAACTACAGTAGTTTCTTTTATTGCATCTCATCCGAAAGTGAGTACTTAGTATAAAGGGCGGAGCAGCTCCGCATTCCAAGCTCGAGGCTCATCAACTGCAATCGACGCTAAAGATGGTATGTCTGCTGTGGAGAACTCGTGACGATGAAGGACCTTCCCAAGTGGGAGCGAGCTTGTGTGGTTTCCATGATCCACTCGGAGGACCAAGTCTCCTTCTTGGAAGGCTCGACTTTCACATTTCTCGCATGGAATCGACGCAAGTCTTGCTGATAGATAGTCGAGCGGATCAGGGCCATCTCTATCTCCTCTTCTAGGAGGTCGACTGCATCCTGCCGGGCTTGTTCCGCTTCATCTTCAGAGTAGAGTTTGACTCGGGGCGCATTGTGAAGCAGGTCGCTCGGCAGAACTTCTTCAGCTCCATAGACCGGAAAGAATGGAGTTCGTCCGGTTGATCGATTAGGGGTAGTCCTCAATCCCCAAAGAACTGACGGGAGTTCATCGACCCATGCGCCGGCTGGGTGCTTGAGATCACGCATTAGTCGGGGTTTCAGTCCTTTAAGAATTAGACCGTTTGCTCTTTCTGCTTGTCCATTCGACTGGGGTTGAGCGACTGAAGTGTAGTCGACTCGTGTGCCTTGAGAGGCGCAAAAGGCTTTGAATTTGCCGCAATCGAAGTTTGACCCATTGCCAGTGATGATGCTATGTGGAACTCCATATCTGAATATCAACTCTGATGAAACTGATAGCAGTGCATGCATCGAGATTCTTGATAGGCTTAGCTTCGATCCACTTAGTAAACTTGTCGAACGCCACTAGCACGTGAGTGAAGCCGCCCCGCCGCTTCTTCGTGGTCTAATCATATCCAAACCCCAAACAGCAAGGGCCGACGAGTGAATGGTCTTCAAGGCTGACGCGGGTTTGTGTGACATGTTGAGTAGAACCGACATCCTTCACACTTGTCGACTATCTCTTTCGCCATTTCATTTGCTCTGGCCAAGAAAATCCCGCCGGTATGCTTTTAGCCACAATGGTCCGAGAGGACGATGATGACCACAGTCCCCGAGTGGATATCGTGAAGAATTATCCGACCTTCCTCCGTGTTATACATTTCGCTGACTCAACAAGGCTTTCTCAGACACAACTGTCCCTTGATCACAAAGAAGGCTTTGGATCATGGACGATCCGTCGAGCCTCTTCTTCGCTCTCCGGAGCTCTTCCTTAGGATATACGCTGATGTACTACATCGTCCAATCAGGAGTGATGACCAAAACTTCCATGATCAGGTCGACTACACACTGGGACCTCAACTTCACCGATCGCTGACACTTTTGGCTGGGGCTTCTTCGGTGAAAGGATCCTCTTGAACTGACGGTGTGTGGATGTGCTCCAAAAACACATTACTGGGAATGGCTTCTCTCCTGGACCCTATTTTTGCCAAATCATCAGCAGCGTGAATTTTCAGTCGGGGTATATGATGAAGCTCTAACCCCTCAAATTTCTTCTCCAGCTTTCTCACTGCATTGCAATAACCAGTCATGGCTGGACTTCTGACGTCCCACTCCTTCATCACTTGATTAACCACCAGATCTGAGTCGCCATAGACCATGAGGCGACGGACGCCGAGTGAAATGGCCATATGCAACCCATACAAAAGTGTTTCGTACTCTGCTTCATTGTTAGAGGAATCAAAGTGAATTTGGAGAACATATCTAAGCTTATCTCCTTGGGGGCAAACCAACACCACCCCAGCACCGGAGCCATTCAACATCTTGGAACCATCAAAGAACATGGTCCAAAGGCTCCAAGTGAACTTGAGTCGGTAGTTGCTGTTCAATCCACTGGCGATGAAATCTGCTACTGCTTGGGACTTGATGGCTTTTGCCTCAAACTTGATATCAAGGGAAGGAGTTCAATCGCCCATTTCGCCACTCACCAGCTTGCATCTCTCGTTAGCAAAATCATCGACAATGGGGCGTCGCTGACGACTATAATGGAATGGTCAGAGAAGTAATGAGCAACCTTCTTTGTGGTCATATAAATCCCATAAACAAGCTTCTGATAATGAGGGTATCTTTGCTTTGATGGGGTCAACACTTCAGAAAGATAATATACTGGGTGCTGAACTTTGAAGGCTTTTCCTTCTTCTTCCCGCTCGACCGTAAGTACAGATCGATGACTTGTCCTGTGGCTGCATGTAGAGCAGCAAAGGCTCTTTGCTGATTGGGGTAGCAAGCACCGGTTGGTGGAGAGCAGAGCTTTTAGCTCGCAATGCTGCATCAGCTTTGGGAGTCCACTCAACTTGTCCGACATCTTCATCACCGGTAAAGAGGCAATGCCTTTTCACCGAGACGAGATGAATCGACTTAAAGCGCCAAGCATCCAAAGAAGCTTCGACATCGTGCACACGCATTGTATGCTTCATTCGAGTATAGTACCAACTTTTTCTCGGTTACGCCGGTTCCTCGCTCGTAAACGAGAAAACCGAGTAACTTTCCGCCAGAACTCCGAATGTGCACTTTGATGGATTGCTTGATATCATACCTCCCGAGATTGGCAAATGTTTCAGCAAGGTCACCACAGGTCGGAACCCTTCCGTGATGTGACCACAATATCATCCATGTATGCTTCCACATTCCGACTGATTTGAGTGAGCAAACACTTCTGAATCATCCTCATGACCGTGGCTCCGGCATTCTTGAGGCCGAATGGCATGGTGACATAGCAGAAGCACCCGAATGGAGTGATGAAAGCTGTTTTGATCTCGCCGGGTCCATACAGACGGATCTTGTCGTGGAATTGTCACGGCAGATGTCCTCATGAAAGGACTTAGTCGCAGGGCCATCGTACGGGTTACCTAGAGGGGTTAATGCGACACAAGACACGGGAATTATATCGTTCGCCCCTTCAATGAAGGTAAAGACCTACGCCCAGTTGTGGTATGATTGATATGATTCGCCACTAAGGGCAATAGCTTTGCCTTTGGCCTCGAATCTGTCTCAACTCGCCACCGGTCGCCCCTATATACACGGGTTAACGCTCGTCGGCTTACAGTAATCCCAATCCGCCATATAGGAGTCCGGTTTGGTCTCCTTTCTTGTCTTACAACACAAGTTACGATTAGGGCGGTTTACATGTATGGATCTACTTTCTTCGGCTCCAGCCTCCATATGGGCTCGATCCCACATTTAGGGTAAACCGATTCGGGCGTGTTCACACCGTAGCTATATCCTCAACATTAGGCCCCAGATTGACTTGAACCGTTCAGTTAATCTTCCACGCCTTCAGCAACCCTTGATCTTCCTTGTAAACCGCCATTGACTTGACCCGCCGTGACATCATCCTCGCTTCTTCGTGTCGTGGCCCCTCGACGCCATTTTGGACAAAAATCTAAACAGAAGATTCCCTTCATTAAGGCTATCCTGAATCGAGGCGGCCGCTGACCTTCCGCCGCTGGCTCCTCAATTCTCGCTACTTTATTGATTACTCCGCCCTTATAAATAGACCGCGGGTCATTCTTCTTCTTCTTCCTCGCGACCGCCAATTCTCAAGCTCTTGCCGTCACCTTCAACCTTCGACTAACGCTTCGCCGCCCACTGCATCAACCGGATCGACCAGAGTCTCCGCCTCCGTGTTTCCTGCTCATCCGTAAGGTCATCTTTAAACCCTAGATCTCATTTGAAGCTTGGTTCGTCGATAATCCACGAGTGTTCTTGCCGATCTTGCATGCCCGTTCCGCCATGGCCGCATTTGCTCGGTCGCATCGCTTCTCATATGCCAACGGATGCTTTCATCATTTACCCGATTCTAGGCGCCTTTCCCTTGTTCAGATCTTCCATTTTAACATACCTGAACCTTCTCAAGGCTGTATGAGGTCTCTGATAGGTCGTAGAAATTTCTTTATCAACCCCGTAGATCTAGATTATTTTGCATGGGAAACCTGTTTCGCCTATACTTAGCAAATTTTCCAGCACTAGCTCTTCCGCCGGGTTTAACTTTCGATACTTAATCCGACCTCCATTAGTCCTTAGTTAAACCGACCGGAAGCCGCTTATTTAACTGCCGGTTTAACAATATTTGTAACGCTCGACCTGTTTAATAGTGAACTGCTCCTTTCTTTCGCAGCTTTCCCATATAATCTTCCGGAATGGCTCTCAATTTTCGCTTGCAACCGGGTCCGTCCAGAGTCACCGAGACGCAGCTCAACGGCTATGTCACCACCGGGCGGTTTGGCTCCAAAAGTGTTCTCCATCGGCGCTGCTCCTGAAGGCGAAGTTTCTCCCGAGTCATGAAAGGGAGAAGTAATCGTGTTCATGCACCACTTAGACCGGGGTTCTGTCCGCCTCGTTCAAAATTTTTCCGGATGTCCTGCCACCGCAGCTTCATCCTCGTGACATCGCCCAAATTCGTGTCAATATATGCAACTTTCAAGTCTTCAAGTCTATCTTCAAGAAGAACCATCTGAGAGTTGTTCCGGATTTTTTCATTTGAACCGCCGCACAGAGTTTTCTCGATGGTCCCAACACGAGCTGGGCGGCGGTCGATCCGAAGAGGAAGGAAGTCGATTTTCCACACGCCAAGCACCACAGCCATCCAAAGGAATGGAACCAAACCTGGTTCTATCGCCGAACACTGCCCCTCGCCGACGAAAAACCCTTGCCGGGTTACCGCTTCACCGCTCAGAACACTCATCCGCTACCTTCCCGCTTAACCGCCGCAGAACGAAAAAACTTCGCACCGCAAATAATCAAGCTCCGGCTCGATGGCCAATGGTTTAACCGGCGAGATCTTGTACGCTGTTGGGTCTCTTGGGGTGTTTTGCCACCAAGCCGCCGCCCGGATTGATGCACGAGTACACCGCAGCCTCAAAGATCCTCAAAGGCGCCACGAGCTGCCTATAACTGAACAAGAGGTCACCAAATCGCCAAGAAGATGCTTGATGAACCAATCTCCGCCTCGCAGCCTCACCGGATTGGCTCCATTCTGCGCCACCAACAAACCGCCGCGGTAAGCTCTATTCTCTATCTTTACGCCTTAATACTCCGCCAATGCACGCTAATCCTTTATCCTTCTCAGCCGACAGCTCTTCGAAACGAACCAAACCGTTCGGGCGCCCGTAAAGTCAAAGGCTACTAAGAAAACGGGCAAGAAGAAGACCGCCGAGTCCTCTAATCCGACGGAGGACGAAGAATCAGATGTCGAGGTAAACCGCTTGCCGCTTTGTGCTTCTTCCCGCACATGCTTAATCCTCTTACAATCTTTTTATCGACAATTTTCTTCCCAGATGATGCGGAAGCCAGCCACGCCGACCCTGTTGAGGTAATCTTACTTTCTTCCTAATCCGATCTTGCGCCGTTAAGAGAATTCGTCATACCGTCCCGAAAGTGAAAAATACCATTCCCTGTGCTTACTTGAATCCAAATCTTAACTTGAAGACACAACAGTCGACGAAGGCCGATAACCCGCATAGTGGCCAACAGGTTACTTCAGCCGGTTTATCGACACACCTATCCGGAAGCGCCGCCGAGGTGACTTGCTCTCCGAAAAGCGTATCCCTTAAAAGGTTTCTTCCGATGTCCTCTCAATCCGTCTTCGACCAATTATCAGGCCTCTTCCAACTCGCTCCGCGGTTCATCCACCACACAACCGCCTCCGCTGAACATCGCCGCAGGTTCGAATTACTGCTTGCCAATTCGACTCACCGCTACTCGATAAATTTGTTTTGATCCGACTGACTATTGCAGCACCAAGGCTCGCTTGAGCAAGAAGGCAAAACTCTTGATCCTACCCGATGCTGATCCGAAAACGCCCCAACAAACACACGAAAATCTGAAGCCGCCAAGGGAAGCTCGTGAACTGATAAAGACGATTCGCTGATCCGCCAGAGGTTGAACCGAGGTTCAAGTGGAAACTTCCCAACCTGTTCCATCAAACCCGCTCACGAGCGAAGTCGTGGACTGCTGAACCGCCGATCCAAAGCAAAACGACGGCAAGCCCAAACAAGACCGCTGAAAATGACGGTTATTGTGACAGTATCGCTACATCGCCTCGCCAACCAGCCGCTTTAACAAAACACAGATCAAAGACAGTTCCACCATTATGAGCAAAGACAAGGGGAAGACTGATATGTCGGCCATTTACAACTTCTCCGCCTAAGAGCTTCATTCCGCTTTTCTCGAACGGCTTTACACAAGCCGCGACTTTGAAGCCGGTCTAGTAAACCGCATGAAGGACCGCTATGAGGTAATCGACCTCTCATATCTTAACTCGCATAGTAGCTCTCTAAGGGTCGGTTTAACCTTGCAAAGTTAAACCGACTTAAGGTGTTTTTCTTCATAGCAAAATTGAGATCAACTAGCCATTAGCCCCCAAGTGCCAAGTTGAATACTTGTATTGCTTGGGACTTGCATAATGAAACTACTAACCTGCTTCCTTTGTCATCGAATGAAATACACCAGCAGTTGCTGTGCAACTTAAAGATCTCCCAACCAACTGGAAGCCCAAATAATGTAAGCCACCAAAGCCAAGGATGAGCTGAAACCGCCTCCACCACCATGGAACAGCTGAAGGAGTGGTACAACCGAACGGGTCAACTGGGATACCGAGAAGGCCGGTTTAGTAAAGCGGGCGGAGGAAGCGGAGGCGCCCTTAAACCGTGACTAAGAGCTGACCGGACTTAAACGCCAAGTGCACGCCATGACCTCCGCCATCTTTGGTAAGCAAATTTATACCGACTATGCTCGTGTTAACGCGTCCGCCGGTTTAACTTGAGCTGTCTAAACCTGGTGCAGTAAACGTATTGCTCATCCGCTCCGACGCACGGAAAAAGCTCAAGGCTTCGACACTCGATCGAGCAGCTATATACCGCGCCAGCGGGTCATATGCGCCACTTCATATGACAACACGGGCGCCGCCCCTGATCGAGAGACGCTAGACCGGCTGTCAATGATTCCGGGCAGCTTGAAGAGATGAAGCGATCCGCAGCCCGGCTGGCACTTCATCGCTCGACACGCGCTAAGGCATGGATAGCGGACCTTGATCCGCCGACATAGCTAAGGGTTTTCCCAGCGCCAAGAGAACGGTGAAGCCTTCGAGCAACGACACCAAGCGGATCACAAAGGAAGTTCGTCCGCTGGCGAGCCAACCGCCGCCAAGCCAACTGGAGGTTCACCGATCTTTTATGATGCCATAACAAGCGGGTGGAGTTTGTCATCCCGAAGTGCGAGCCTGATCCTCCAACTGAAGCACACTTACGCCTACCGACGCTGATCCGCTGAACCGATAAGTGAAGAAGCTGTCTTCGTGCCTTAACCCGGATTGACTGGTCCACCAATGACTTCCGGCTTTGGGTGAGGAAGAGGAAGAAGCTGAACCGACGCCAGCACCGCCCCCTACTTCGCGCCAACCCGTGAAGCAGCGAATCCGTCTGCCGGTGATATCCAAAGCTTCAAGGCACAACTCCGCTGTGAAACACCGGCCTCAAAGGCTTTGTAATAGGATAGCAAGTGTCTTTTATTGAACAATGCCGTACAATCTTAGTCTCAAACTTTTGCATGGCGTTGCTGGATCCGCTGGCTTTTGCAATAAATCCCGCAACATATTTTGCCTCGCAATCACAAGTTCTTAAACCGCCGTGGCGGTTTACACCTCTAGCCGATCGATCAATATTTATATGAGAAAATACCAAGGCACAGGATCAAAACTATGTGATACAAACATACCTGCCAAAGATCAGCACACAAAAGGCTTTATAAACCATCACCGCTAAAGGAGAGTAATCTGTGCATATAAGACCGATTTATCGTAAATCGCTACCGGCATGATAAGCCCCTGCTTACTCCTCAATGGGATGTTTTAATAAAGAAAATCAAACCGAACAAAATCGCCAGCGAAAAACGCATCGACAACATAAACCGTTTAAAAACGTGTCGGTTTAAGAAGGCCGATAAAAGCCAAATGATTGGTATCAAAACCACAAAAGCAAAATCAACGAAAGAATCGTTTTGTAAGAAAAGGCTATACCGAACCGGATCGATGGTGTTACCATGGTCGGACAGACCAAGCCCCTATACGGCGAAGCGATGGTTCAAGTCAGCCAGTCCCCAATCGAACTCGTGGCATGATGCCGATCAAGTGGCATTGCAATGGTTCGGGTTCACCAAAGCCCCTAAGTGATTCTATGGCCTTAGGCCCACCAAGAGGCGGATCGGTTCGTACATGACCATGTCCCCAAATGATCTGGTGGCTTTACCGCTAAGAGGCATTGCATTGGTTCGGATACCACCAAGCCCCCAAATGACAAAAGTTTCAAAACAAGGCTAAAGGTTGAACCGAGGCCGCTTCACGACAAGATTCCATGTACCCAAACCGAAGTTTATGCGTAATGATACCCCGCTTAGCCGGGATCCGTTTATTGCTTTTATTGAAAATATATACATTGTCTTAATATGTACATAAGCGGAGCCAATGGCTCGTATAGTAAGGTCAAGATGAGCAATGTTCCACGGCTCGTTGGTCTCTTCCTCTCGACGCATGCGTGAATCCTTTTCGCCTCGAACATCAATCGATAGTAGGAACCGCTGTATAGATTCTGCTGACCACAAAAGGCCCTTCCCAAGGTGGGGATAGCTTGTGCATATCTTTCTCGATCTTGAATGAGCCGCAGCACCAAGTCTCCTTCCCGAAGGTTCTGTTTTAACTCGCCGCTGTGATACCGACGAAGATCTTGTCGGTAAACCGCCGAGCGAGCTGCTGCCATATCACGCTTTTCATCCAGCCGATCCAGATCATCTTGCCGTGCTGCCTCACTATCTCTGCTCCTCAACATAAGCTGCCACTGGGCGAAGTCATGACGGATATCACTGGAAGAACCGCCCGCCCATAGACCATAAAGAACGGCGATATCCAGTGGATCGTTGGGAGTAGTGTTTATACTCCATATCACCGACGGTAGCTCCTCCACCCAACATCCCGGCGCCCTCTAAAGGGACCATAAGCCGGGCTTGATACCCTTTAAAATTTCCTGATTAGCTCGCCCGCTTGACCATTGGATTGTGGTGGGCTACGGAAGAAACATCGCCGGATATGCTCGCTCACAAAATTCCTTCATAGCTCCCTTGGATAAATTGGTGCCATTGTCCGTGATGATACTGTGGAAACCCGAAACCGAAAATCACCCGCTTGATTAACTGAACCGCCGTGGCTGCATCACACTTGCTAACAGGCTCGCCGACCCACTTGGTAAATTTATCTACAGCTACCAACAGGTGGGTCTTTTTGTCCTTGGACCTTTTGAAAGGCCCAACCATATCCAGCCCCAAGTCGCAAACGGCCAAGTAATTGAATCATCCTCAATTCTTGGGCCGCACATGAGCACGCCTCGAGAACTTTCGCAACCATCACATCGTCCCGACTAGATCCTCCGTGATCAGCATGGGCAGTCAACCAATAGAAACCATGGCGGAATGCCTTGGCCACTGTGGATTTTGAACCGCGTGGTGACCACAATCCCTTCATGAATCTCTCGCAATATCTCACAGCCCTCTTCCGGGACACACAACGCTGAAACGCCTCGACACACCGCGACGGTGCAACTCGCCATTAACAATAGTCATAGACTTAGACCGCCGAACTATCTCGGGCCAACGCCTCATCCTCTCGTAATTCGCCTGTTCATGTATGCCAAATAAGGGAGCGCCCAATCCGAATGATATGCAAGGCCGCCACCAGCTTGAGCCTCCGGATCGTGGATAGCCAAATCAATCTCATCAGGAGCTTGACCGACGGTTTGTGCAGCACATCAAGGAAAACGCTAGGCGGGACCGGTTTACGCTGGGAACCCAGCCGCTTAAAGCATCACCGCTTGCTCTTCCGACGATCCACATGGTCTACCCGATACCCTTTAAAATGTCCTGCCACAACATCCACTTCCGACGACACGCAGCCATAAGCGGATCTTTGGAGTCCCAAGTACCGGATACTTGCCGGGCCACCAAGTCCGAAGTCACCAAAGCATTTAACCCGCTGAGATTCATTTCTTGGCCATCCGGAGACCATGGAGCAAGGCTTCATACTCTGCTGCATTGTTAGTACAAGGAACATTAGGCGGAGAACATAATGTAACTTGTCACCTCGTGGGGAAGTTAATACGACTCCAGCCCCCGAGCCTCCAATTGCTCGGACCCATCAAAATGGATGGTCCAATAGGTGTGATCCGCTTCTTCTTCGGTGCTTGCAACTCCGTCCAATCATTAATGAAATCCACAAGTGCTCGATTTTATGGCCGTCCGGGCACGATTTTTAAACCGTATGCCCAAGCTCTATAGCCCACTTAGCAATCCGCCGCTTGCTTCCCGGTTTAGTATGATATCGCTTAAAGGAGCCGAAATGACCACCGTGATGGGGTGCCCTTGGAAATATTGCTTCAGCTTCCCGCTTGCCATAAAGACCCCATATACCAGCTTCGCCAATGTGGATACCTTTGTTTAGACTCGATGAGAACCTCGCTGATGTAGTAAATCGTCACTGAACCGGATACTCCTTCCTCGCCTCTTTGCGCCCACCACAATGGCTACACTTCACTGCCTCGGCATTAGCAGCAACATATAACAGAGCGGCTCCTCGTCCATAGGGGCAGCAAGAACAGCGGGTTGGCCAACCGCCGCTTTAGCTCCTCCAAGGCCTCATCAAGAACTGAGCTCCGCATTTAATTGATCCGCTTCTTCAAAGATCGATATAAAGGATAGCCTTTCTCCGAGGCGATCGATAAACCGACTTAGCGCAGCAATCCGCCCGCCAAACGTTGAACATCATTGATGCACTTTGGCTTAGCTAAGGAAGTAATAGCCGTAATCTTCTCCGGATTAGCTTCAATCCCCCGGTTTGACACGAGAAAACCCAACAACTTGCCTGCCGGGACACCAAAGACGCACTTGGCCGGGTTGAGCATCATCTTGTACACCCGCAAGTTGTCAAAGGTTTCCCTTAAATCCTCAATCAATGTCTCCTTTTGCCTTGATTTCACCACGATATCATCCACATAGGCGTGCACATTACGGCCGATCTGTTTATGCAAACAATTCTGTACGCAACGTTGATAAGTTGCTTGGGCACTCTTGAGCCCAAAAGGCATGGACACATAGCAGAAAGCTCCAAAAGGGGTGATAAACGCAGTCTTCTCCTGGTCTTTAACCGCCATCTTAATCTGATGATAACCAGAATATGCATCCAGAAAGCTCAAACGCCACAACCCGCCGCTGCATCAATGATCCGTCAATGCGGGAGGGCGAAGGATCCGCCGGACAAGCTTTGTTGAGATCTGTGTAATCCACGCATTACGCGCCAAGTGCCATTTTTCTTAAGGACCAACACCGGATTAGCGAGCCACTGGTGAAAGACTTCAACGATAAACCCTGCCGCCAAAAGTCTAGCGACTTCTTCTCCGATGGCTGCGCGCTCTCCTCATTAAACCGCGAAGAAACTGTTTTACCGGTTTGTATTTCGGTCAACATTAAGAGTGTGCTCAGCGAGTTCCTCGGTACACCCGCATGTCGAGGGTTTCCATGCAAAGATGTCCCGTTCTCACGGATGAACTCGATGAGCGCGCTTCCTATTTAGGATCCAAGTTGGTACCGATGGTGAACTGCTTGGATGATTCGCCAGCACAAAATCAACAAGCTTCGCTTCAGCGGCCGATTTGAACTTCAAGTCCGGATCATGCTCAGAGTTGGCTTCTTCAAAGGGTCATATCCGCCGGATCAACATTATCCTTATAATACTTTAACTCCTCCGTGGCACAAACCGACTCGGCATAAGCCGCATCACCTTCCTCGCATTCCAGAGCGATCCGGCGGCTCCCATGAACCGCTATTGTTCCTTTGTGACCCGCATTTTCAGCTGCAAGTAGACATAACAGGCCGTGCCATGAACTTAGCATAAGCCGCCGCCCAAAGAGGGCGTGGTAAGGACTCTGAATTTTCACCACCTCAAATGTCGTTTGCTTCGCTCGGAATCATGCTCGCTCCAAAGGTTACCTCGAGGGCTATCTTACCGACCGGATATGCCGACTTACCCGCACTACTCCGTGAAACATCAGATCGACGGCCTGAGATGCCTATCGTTAACCCCATTCGCCGGAAAGTTTCAGAGTATAAGATGTTAATGCTGCTTCCTCCATCCATAAGAACCTTGGTAAATTTGTACCCGCCACCGAGGTGCCACCACCAAGGCTAACTGACCCGGATTGTAAACGCGGGAGGATGGTCCTCGCCCACACAATCGGCTGCTCGACCAGCGCAGTAATGCGGCGCAGCCGGTTCAACAACACCGACCGCCTCTCAAGTTTCCGGTCTCGCCGGTCTAAGCTGGTGGTAAAGACGTGGTACCGCCCGCCATTCAATTGCTTTGGATTGCTCGATAACCCGATCGCTGCTGTTGTTGATTGTAGCCCCTTGGTTCTCGATTTCGATTACCTTCATTATTCGATTGCCTTGCCCGCCCGGATTACCGCCAACCCCGGGCCGGATTTCCTCCGCCAGAATCCGGAGCGGACCTCGAACCGCCGCGGACCCTTGATCATACCGAAAGAGTTGGAGTTCTTAAACTCCTGCATAATATAACAGTCCTTCCAAAGGTGGTTCGCGGTGCCTCCTTCGTCCCTGCTTTGGACAAGGTTGATTTAGTACGGTTCAAACGATCCGGATTGTGACCACCCCGGTTTGACTGCCTACCCCGGCGCCCGTGACCCTTGCCCTGCGTGTTGGTGTTGGCCACAAAGCCCATGTTGCCGTTTCGCTTACGCTTGTGCCCTCCGCTGCACCGCCGATCGATGCTGCTGGCTCCTGGAATTGCTGTTCGCTTTCCTTCCCGCTTCATCATTCTCCGATTCAGGATCCTTGGTACTATCGTAATCAGCGACTTTACCAAAACACCCATTAGAGTGCCCATATCATGACAAAACGCTTCATGCGACTCCAGCTTCACTTCAGCGTTCAAACCGCAATTGGCTTCCAACGTCATGATCAAGGAGCCGTGGTTGATCCGTTCAAGAATGTAAAACTTCCGAGACCCGGCGCACCCAATGGGTTGTAGACTCTCCGTCCGCTGGACGCAAGTCGCCAGATCCACCACCGACATGGGCTGTTTACAGTGTCCTTGAAATTTTGATGAACTGGTTCTCAAGCTGCGCCCACGAGCTGATAGAGTCGGGCGGCAAGTTTTTCAACCAGGTCCGGCAGTACCTTCCAAAGATCATTGTGAAGTACTTTGCACATGCTGCTTCATCCACATCCAAAGATCTCCATGGCCATCTCGTAGCTTTCTATCCATGCCTCTCGAGCCAAGTCGGTAGTATAGTTGGGCACCTTGCGTGGCCCCTTGAAATCCTTGGGCAAGCGACGCTATGTGAAAGCGAGGGACGAGGCAAGGCACCCCCAAAGAGCCGTGACGTGACCCCGGTTCGAAGATGGTTGGTCGAACCGGCGCAGGCGGATGATCCTCCGCTTGTGCTGCTAATCCGGCCTCCCTGCGTGCCCTGGCGCGGTCCACTACCACTTGAGCATCCTCAAAACCGCCTGCCGGATTGTTGCCGCGGGGCGGTCCACGCTGCGCATTGCTCGACACGGCCGGTTCATCGATGCGTCGGCTGCAGCTCCGACTCGGGCGCGGGGTGGAATGGATCCTCTCTCGACTGTACGAGTACGCTTCTTGCTGAGCCAAGGCCGTCCTGAGGAGCTCCTTGACCCGGCGTGTCTCCACTGCCTGTGGTGAATCGCCTTCAATTGGGATTGCCTCTAACCGTGCCGCAGCCGCTACGAGGTTATCCATCGGGCTGGAGTAATGACCCGGAGGTGTCTGCACGGTCTGGGGTGCGCCGGTATGATGGCGAGGTAGATCTATCATCCGGGTTGAACCGCGCGGCCGCCCTGTGTGCTTCCGCGGTTTACCAATGGCGGCGGATTATCGTCCTCGCCTCGGTATTGAAAAGCTCCTTCCTCAAAAACGAAAGGTAAACGGGACTGTACTTCCTTTTCATGACTTCTGTGCGTCGCTCTCGTCCAGCTGAGCTGTAAGCTCGCGATCCAAAGGCGTGCCTGCTCCGCTGCCATCCTTTCATCCGGCTGCTAAGTCTGCTTTAGCATTAGTGATCTGTTCCCTCACCTTTGCAATCTCCGCTAGGACGCCCCGATCCGGCGGATTAGCCTCCGCCAGAGCGCAGCTAACGCGCCAAAGAGCTCGACAAAACTTGAGCGGGCGGGCGCAGGCCTCCTTCCCGGCTGCGGCTGCTGTTGAACCGGCGACCAGGGCGCCATGTCGAGGAGTGAAGTGCCGCTGTGTACCGGTCATGAAGATCCCAACCCGTTGGGTAGATCAAGGGTCCGAATGCTCTCACCGCCGGAACAGCCCCGATCCGTCATCCCGCAGCTGGTATAAAGACTCGCCCGGCCGACGACTCGTCGCCAGAGTAAACAACGGTTTGGCTCACCGATGCCGATCCGCCCAGTAACCTCCGTGGACGACTCCACGAAAACATGCTTGACCGCCCGGTTTGGCCAGGGCAGGACTTCTTCGCCACTGAGCCGTCCTCGACGAGGGCGGTGCAGGTGTCCGCCCAGCCCCGACTCGCCGATCTTGCCGATGAACACGTGTATGCCGCCAAAGGGGACCCTGCACCAGACTAATCGAGCCGCCTCGGGCCCCAAATCCGCATCGCCGATGTAGAGTTTGCGCGACGACTCTTAGTCATCCGCCCATCAGATAGCCTTCGAGTCCTCGAACTTGCCCTCTAAGATCATCAAACCATCGTGCGATAGCCCCACGGTGGGCGCCAACCGTCGTGGAATTGTCACGGCAGATGTCCTCATGAAAGGACTTAGTCGCGGGGCCATCGACGGGTTACCTAGAGGGGTTAATGCGACACAAGACACGGAATTATATTGGTTCGCCCTTCAATGAAGGTAAAGACCTACGCCGGTTGTGGTATGATTGATATGATTCGCCACTAAGGGGCAATAGCTTTGCCTTGGCCTCGAATCTCTGTCCTCAACTCGCCGGTCGCCCCTTATATACACGGGTTAACGCCTCGCCGACTTATGTAATCCCAATCCGCCATATAGGAGTCCGGTTTGGTCTTCCTTTCTTGTCTTACAACACAAGTTACGATGATTAGGGCGGTTTACATGTATGGATCTTAATTTCTTCTCGGCTCCTGTGCCTCCATATGGGCCTGGATCCCACACGAGGGTAAACCGGCCCCTCCGGGGCGGTTCACACTCCGTAGCTATATCCTCAACAGATCTGATGGTACCCGGAATAGGTGTCTAAAAAAGACAACCGCTCACATCCCGCAATCGAGTCGACTATTTGGTCGATGCGGGGAGAGGAATGATCTTCGGCAGGCCCGATTGATATGTTTGAAGTCAATGCACATGCGGAGGACTTGTCCTTCTTGGGGACCATGACAACATTGGCGAGCCACTCGGAGTGGTAAATTTCTCGGATCAACTCCGCTGCAAGGAGTCGAGCCACTTCCTCGCCAATGGCCTTTCTCTTCTAAACGGCGGACCGTCGAAGATGTTGTTTGACAGGTTTAAATTTTGGGTCGACTTGTAGACGGTGCTCAGCCAGCCCCCTGGGAACACCCGGCATGTCAGAAGGCTTCCATGCGAAGATGTCCCAGTTCTCACGGAGGAACTGGATGAGCGCTTCTTCCTATTTAGAGTCGAGTGTTGCAGAGATATGAGTCGGAGCAGCATCGGGGTCGGTCTGGTGAATGTGAATCGACTTTATCTCACCGGACGACTGAAATGCTGATTCTGTGGCGGGCCTCTTGGCTCGCAACAAATCACACGGGTCTGCAGTTTTCTGATATTCCTGCAATTCTACCACTGCCATCTGAGCATCGGCAATCTTCGAGCCTTTCTGGACACACTCTTCTGCTTTCTTCCGATTGCCCGTGATAGTGATCACACCTTTGGGACCTGGCATCTTCAGCTTATGGTATACATAACATGGTCGAGCCATGAAACGTGCATACGCCGGCCTTCCCAGAATAGCGTGATAAGCACTATGGAAATCCACGACCTCAAAGGTCAACTTTTCTTTACGAAAATTCTTGGAATCACCAAAAACCACATCGAGAGCAATTTGGCCGAGTGACTCAGCCTTCTTTCCGTGAATGACTCCATGGAAGCTCATGTTGTCGGTATCGAGTCCGACATCGGAATGCCCATCCCTTTCAACGTCTCTCAGATACAAGATGTTCAAAGCCATCGCCACCATCCAACAAAACTTTAGTTAGTTGAGTGCCTTGGACGACTGGGTCGACCACCAAAGCTTGCCTCCCAGGGGTGGCTATGTGCGTCGGGTGATCAGACTGGTCGAATGTGATGGCGGTCTGAGACCATTTCAAATAATTGGGTGTCGCCGGAGCGAACATATTCACTTCTCGGTTGATAACTTTTAATCGACTTTTTCTTTCAACGTCAGCAAAAATCATCAGGGTGGAATTGACCTGGGGGTATCCACCATCACTGTCTTCCTTGTCCTCAACTCTGTCCGACTCCTTTTCCTTATCCTTGGGCTGCTTCCCCTGGAACTGCTGAATCAAGAGCCGACACTATCGAGTGGTATGCTTTGGGTAAATGAGTTTACCCTCTTCATCTTTCTTCGTGTGAATGTGACATGGCAAGTCCAATACATCATTCCCATCTTGGTCTTTCACTTTTTTGGGGTTCCAAGGCCCCTTGGGTTTCCCCTTAAACTTTCCTGGAGTCACGGCCAAGGCTTCTCCAGGAGCAGCTGGCTCGGCTTTCCGCTTCTGCTTCCGACTGGAGTTCCCTCCCCCGGTTTCATGAGCGGCTGACTTGTACTTGCCACTCCAGAGCCGATCCTCTTATTCACCATTGGCATACTTTGTGGCAATATCCATCATTCGACTCAGGGTCATGTCTCCGGTCCGACCGAATTTCAAACTTAGCTCTCTGTTCTTAACACCTTCCTTGAAGGCACAGGCTGCCTGATGATCAGATACATTCTCTACCGTGTGATGCAATGTGATCCATCTCTGGATGTAATCCCTCAGAGTTTCATTCGACTTTTGCACGCAAGACTGTAGCTCTGTCAACCCTGCTGGTCGCTTGCAAGTTCCTTCAAATGTTCTGACAAACACTCGGGAAAGATCTTCCCAAGTGTAAATGCTGCTGGGTGCCAACTGGTTCAGCCACGCTCTGGCCGAGCCCTCCAACATAAGAGGCAGGTGTTTCATGGCCACTTCATCATTACCGCCGCCAATCTGAACAGACACTCGGTAGTCCTCAAGCCAAGTATCGGGTTTGGACTCACCAGTGAACTTATCGACTCAATCGCCAACCCGGGTTGGGAGGAATCATCGCGCCCCGATGGCTCTGCTGAAGCACTCGTCCCGAGACGCACTCGCCGCTGGTGGGGGCATCTCTATCATGACCTCCTCGGTGAGCTCTGTTCTCGCCGACCAAACCCTTAACAAGAATGGATCTCGCATCAAAGCCACGGTTCTCTGGGGTCGACCGAATCCTTCGCCAAGACTCGTGAGGGCGTCTGTCATCCTCATTGCCGAGGCGCAGACGATCCACCCCTTGGGGCAGGGTGGGCACTCGACGCCGATCATCGCGATCGAATCGGTGATCATATCGCTCACGGTCCTTGTATCGATCATCCCGCCGCTTCCACGCTCCTCACGCCGGGGTGATCTTGGACTATGGGTCGATCGATCTGTATTCGCAGCGACGGATCTGCTGTGAATCCTATTCCACGATCGCGATACAACTGAATTTTGATCTCCGCTGCCGGAGTAAATCTCGATCTGAGCAAACCCCTACCAACCTCTCGATCGAAGGATGAATAGACTCGTATACGGCTGCAGCTGCTAGATTCTGAATCGGAGTTTGATATACCTGAGTCGATGGTGGAAAGAGTTGACGTCGACTGGACGACGGGACTCGTTGTCGCGCTCGTTCGTCAAGTACTCGCATGAAATTCTCCAGTCGAGTGCGCTCAGCCAAGTTGGCCAAGCGCGCGTCTTCTAAGGCACGGGCCTCGGGGGTTTCTCCAACGATAGGAGTGTGAAGTGCATCCATGTTCCGGCGGCGAAGTCTTCCCTCTGCAGCGAAGTGAGTGGCTCGGGCAAGTACTCTTCATGGGCTTGCGACGGATCGCCCTTGCCGTCGCCACCGTCGGCGCGTGAGAGCCGGGGGGACTGCGTGGCCCATCGACCATCAGGACTTCCGCCACTGGATCACTGTTGTCGCACTCGGATGTAGTCTCTGCGGAGCCAGTCCAACAGGCCGTAGAGAGATTCGTCGGGCTCGATTGCCGCGACTTGGGGAGTGGCCGACTGGCGGGCCACCACGTGCCTCACCCACCACTGAAGCCTCGACCGACCGGAGCGCTTGCGCCGGCGGGAGACTGGGAGGGAGGACGGCACAGGAGCCGACCAATACTTGGTCGACGGTTGCCGCAGGAGGACGCCCGCGACGACGCGCAAAGTGCGCGTTGCCCGCGGACGGGAGCGCGTCGACGTCGAGTGGAGCCTCCTGAAGCCAAGCGGAGTCGTTGGCAATGAATGTGAGCGCGCCGAGACGGATCTCGCGGCCCTCAACCAAGACTCCACCTGAAACCATGATGAAGGAGATCGGAAAAATCCCAACTTCTCCAATAAATCGCTAAGAAACCTGCCCCAAGGTGGGCGCCAACTGTCGTGGTTCTAAGTCTGACAGTAAGGTAGGGGGGTAGGAATGGAGAGGCAAGATCCTAGCTATGGAGTAGTTGTATACGCAAGATGTTTACGAGTTCAGACCCTTCTCAGAGGAAGTAACAACCCCACGCCCTCGGAGCCCGGAGGCGGTCGATCAGTATTATGTGCGTATGAGTTACACCGGTGCGAACCCTTTACACTGAGGAGGGGGGTGGCTTATATAGAGTTCGCTAGACCCCTCCAGCCCTCAGTTATGCAGGGATTAAAGTACATTAAGACCGGGGGTTACTGGTAACGCCCCACATAAAGTGCTATGATGACCATAAAAGCTATTTAATGACCGACCGTTTGTGTGCGGACTGACTTTAGATCACCTAGCGGTCGAGTGGTTGGCTTCATGGTCGAGTGTCTTCAAGTCCATCGAGTGGAACCCTTCCAGGTCGACTGGAAGGTGGTTTCTTCTAGAGATGTCCTTGGGGAGGGTATCTTGGACAGGTCCATGACCCTACTCTAGATACATGGCTTCATCACGGCCCCTTCGGCATCATCACAGATCACAAGTCTCTCTGCAACCTCGACGACAGCACCTGGAGACAGATCTCCAGCCTAAGGCCATGGCTAAACTGGTGGGGCTGCAATTTCGCTTCCAGTACAGAAGGGGAATGGACAACGGCGCCACCAACGCACTCTCACGCGTGGGCAAGCAGTTCGAGCTGGCCGCGCTCTTACATGCCAGCCAGCCAGGGTGCAGGACGTGGCCAACTCCTACGTCACCGACGCCGATGCCCAAGAACGGCTACAACAACTGGCGGTGCACAGTCCGGATGATCAAGGCTACGAGCTCTACCGCGGCATCATCAGGTGCCAAGGTCGCCTCTGGATTGGGGCCAATTCGGCCCTACGCACCAAGCTCATCACCGCACTGCATTGCAGTGCGGTGGGTGGTCACTCCGGCTCCACCGCCACCTACAAGCGCATGTGCAAGCACTTCGACTAGCGGGGGCTCAAGCGCGACGTCGCCAACTTCGTGCAGCAGTGCACGGTGTGCCAACAGGCCAAACACGAGCACGTGAAGCTGGCGGGTCTCCTGGCCCTGCTGCCCATCCCAGCAGCGCCCTGGGAGGACCTGACCATGGACTTTGTCGAAGGCTTGCCGTGCTCGGAGGGGTACGACACGATCATGGTGGTTGTCGACCGCTTCACCAAATTCGCCCATTTTGTTTCCCTCCGCCATCCCTTCAACGCCCAGCAGGTGGCGCACGCATTCTGGGAGAATGTGGTGAAGCTGCACGGCATTCCGGCGTCCATCGTCTCCGACCACGACAAAATTTTCACGAGCCACCTTTGGCGCGAGCTTCTCGTTGGCGCAGGCACCAAGCTGCTCTACTCGACAGCCTATCACCCCCAGACAGACGGCCAGAGCGAGCGGATGAACCAGTGCATTGAAATGTACCTCCGTTGCGCAGTTCACTACTCGCTGCACAAATGGCTCCGGTGGCTGCCAATGGCCAAGTTCTGGTACAACTCGACATTCCATGCGTCACCAAGCTTCAAAACATCGAATATCGGGTTCGTATCGGTTTGGCTTCAACGTATCGGATGTCGGATATCGGGTGATATATCGGATGATATGTAGATATATCGGAGAAGACATGTCTAGTTTTTTCTCATTATTCTTGTTAAAAACTTTTATTTTTAATAAAACAATGTCAATGTTTTAACCTGACACTTTTAGATTCCTAATTTATTAACTTGTTGATTAAGAACCTATTAAGGAAAGATTCACAAAATCCTTTCTCTATGATTAAAAACAATAAGATATATATGCATTTGTACAAAACATTGTGCATGACTTTGATAACATATAATGAAGTTGTAAATGCATATTCTTATTTCACTGCATTCAAAAATACAATTGTTGTCGTCGATGCATCGTTCTATATCGGTGGACATATCGGGCTAGATATTGGCCATATCGGTCGATATTTCGGTCCATATCGGATGATATGTTTGAAAATGATATTTACAAAATGAAATGTTATGTTTATATCGGTGAGACCCAAAAGTGATATATCGGCCTATATATCGGTTGTATCGGCCTAGATTTAAAAGCTTGTGCTTCACTCAAGGGCACCCCCTTCAAGGCTCTCTATGGCAAGGAAGCAAACCTTGGCGCAGTGGCATCCTAGGCGGAGTCGGCGCCGGCCGATGAGGAGATGGACTAGGCGGCGCACACCGCGCACATTCGCGCCCAGTTGGCACGCGCCCAGCGCCAGTTCAGGAAAAATGCCGACCGCAACCGTGCCGAGCGTCACTTCCAGGCGGGTGAATAGGTGATGCTCAAGCTTCAGCCTTACGCTCAACGTTCAGTGGTCAACCGCCCGTACGCCAAGCTCGCCTTCAAGTACTTTGGCCCCTACAATATTATCAAGAAGATCAGTGCGCTCGCGTACAAGCTCGACCTGCCGCCAGAAAGCCAAGTCCACCCTGTCTTCCATGTTTCATAGCTGAAGCCCTTCACCCCCGACTTCACGCTGGTGTACGGCGAGCTGCCAAAGGTGTCGGACCTCTCCGTCGATGACCTCACACCTACGCACATCCTCGACGGGCGCATGATGAAGCACGGCGACGCGCCGGTGGTGCAACTCAAGGTGCAGTGGGGCACCGGCGACTCCGCGCCGACGACGTGGGAAAACTACGACGTGCTTCGCCACCGTTTTCCGCCAGCACCACTCTGGGTGGAGGCAGAGGACGACGACAACACGGAAGAAGAAGAGGACGCGTCTTAAGGAGGGAGGAATGTCACACCTAACCTATTGTTAGTGTGCTTTAGAGCTGGCTGGTGGGCCCAGCCAGCTGGCCAGCCAAGTGGCGTGCGTGAGTGGGTTAAAAGAGGCTGCTTGTGGCCGTGAGTGTTATGCGTGTGTTGACATTTCCTGTACTGAATCCTTCCTCTGCAATCCATCTCTCCTTCTTCCTCTCCAAGTCTTTCCCCTCCCCTCGCTCGATCTGGATCCCATCTCCCTCTCTCGCTCCCTGGGGTGTTACAGGTGTGTATTATTTCCAATAAGTCATTAGCTCGCTCCATTGTTCCGTAGAACAAAGCTTTAGTCATCTTGCCCATGATGCATGGTTTGCAAGTATCAAAGGATTCATAATCAAGTGATTCCAAAAGCCCATCTGCATGGAGTTTCTTCATGCGCTCTACACCAACATGACCTAAACGGCAGTGCCACAAATATGTTGCACTATGATTGTCAACTTTGCATCTTTTGGCATCAATATTATGAATATGTGTATCACCATAATCGAGATTCAACAAAAAATGGACCACTCTTTAAGGGTGCATGACCATAAAAATATATTACTCATATAAATAAAACAACCAGTATTCTGTGATTTAAATGAATAACAGTCTCACACTAAACAAGATCCAGATATAATGTTCATGCTCAACGCTGGCACCAAATAACAATTATTCAGGTCTAAAACTAATCCTGAAGGTAGATGTAGAGGTAGCTTGCCGACGGTGATTACATCGACCTTGGAACCATTCTCGACGCGCATCGTCACCTTGTCCTTAGCCAATCTTTGTTTAATCCTTAGCTCCTATTTCGAGTTACAAATATGAGCAACCGAACCAGTGCAAAAATACCCAGGTGCTACTACGAGCATTAGTAAGGTACACATCAATAGCATGTATATCAAATATACCTTTGTTCACTTTGCCAACCTTCTTATCCGCCAAATACTTGGGGCAATTTTGCTTCCAGTGACCAGTCCCTTTGCAGTAGAAGCACCCAGTTTCAGGCTTGGGTCCAGCTTTGGGCTTCTTCCCGGGAGTGGCAACTTGCTTGCCATTCTTCTTGAATTTCCCTTCTTTCCCTTGCCCTTTTTCTTGAAACTAGTGGTCTTGTTAACCATCAACACTTGATGATCCTTCTTGATTTCTACCTCCGCAGCTTTGAGCATTGCGAAGAGCTCGGGAATTGTCTTCTCCATCCCTTGCATATTATAGTTCATCACGAAGCCTCTATAGCTTGGTGGTAGTGACTGAAGAACTCTATCAATAACACTATCATCTGGAAGATTAACTCCCAGCTGAATCAAGTGATTATGATATCCAGACATTCTGAGTATGTGTTCACTGACAGAACTGTTCTCCTCCATCTTGCAGCTATAGAACTTGTTGGAGACTTCGTATCTCTCAACTCAGGCATTTGCTTGAAATATTAACTTCAATTCCTGGAACACCTCATATGCTCCATGATGTTCAAAGCGTATTTGAAGTCCCGATTCTAAGACATAAAGCATGGCACACTGAACTATCGAGTAGTCATCAGATCGAGCTTGCCAGACGTTCATAACATCAGCATCTACTCCTGCAGCAGGCCTTTCACCTAGTGGTGCATCAAGGACATGATTCTTCTGTGCAACAATGAGGATAATCCTCAAGTTATGGACCCAGTCCGTGTAGTTCCTACCATCATCTTTCAACTTAGCTTTCTCTAGGAACGCATTAAAATTCAAAGGAACAGTAGCACAGGCCATTGATCTTCAACATAGATATGCAAAAACTATCAGGACTAAGTTCATGATAAATTAAGTTCAATTAATCAAATTACTTAAGAACTCCCACTTAGATAAACATCCCTCAAGTCATCTAAATGATACTTGATCCAAATCAACTAAACCATGTCCGATCATCACGTGATATGGAGTAGTCATCAATGGTGAACATCTCTATGTTGATCATATCTACTATATGATTCACGTTCGACCGTTCGGTCTCAATTGTTCCGAGACCATGTCTATACATGACAGGCTCGTCAAGTTTAACCTAAGTATTCCGCATGTGCAAAACTGTCTTGCACCCGTTGTATGTGAACGTAGAGTCTATCACACCCGATCATCACGTGGTGTCTCAACACGATGAACTGTCGCAACGGTGCATATATACTCAGGGAGAACACTTATACCTTGAAATTTTAGTTAAGGGATCATCTTATAATGCTACAGCCATACTAAGAAAAATAAGATGCATAAAAGATAAACATCACATGCAATCAAAATATGTGAATGATATGGCCATCATCATCTTGTGATTTTGATCTCCATCTCCAAAGCATTGTCATGATCCCCATCGTCACCGGCTCGACACCTTGATCTCCATCATTGCGTCTGAAGGAAATATGCCCTAAAAGCAATAATAAAGTTATTATTTATTTCCTTATTTCATGATAAATGTTTATTATTCATGCTAGAATTGTATTAACCAGAAACTTAGTACATGTGTGAATATACAGACAAACTAAAGTGTCACTAGTATGCCTCTACTTGACTAGCTCGTTGAATCAAAGATGGTTAAGTTTCCTAGCCATAGACATGAGTTGTCATTTGATTAACGGGATCACATCATTAGAGAATGATGTGATTGACTTGACCCATTCTGTTAGCTTAGCACTTGATCGTTTAGTATGTTTCTATTGCTTTCTTCATGACTTATATATGTTCCTATGACTATGAGATTATGCAACTCCCATTTACTGGAGGAACACTTTGTCTAGTACCAAACGTCACAACGTAAATGGGTGATTATAAAGGTACTCTACAGGTGTCTCCGAAGGTACTTGTTGGGTTGGCGTATTTCGAGATTAGGATGTGTCACTCCGATTGCCGGAGAGGTATCTCTGGGCCCGCTCGGTAATGCACATCACTATAAGCCTTGCAAGCAATGTGACTAATGAGTTAGTTGCGGGATGATGCATTGCGGAACGAGTAAAGAGACTTGCCGGTAACGAGATTGAACTAGGTATTGAGATATCGACGATCGAACCTTGGGCTAGTAACATACCAATGACAAAGGGAACAACGTATGTTGTTATGCGGTTTGACCGATAAAGATCTTCGTAGAATATATATGAGCCAATATGAGCATCCAGCTTCCGCTATTGGTTATTGACCGGAGACATGTCTCGGTCATGTCTACATAGTTCTTGAACCTGTACGGTCCGCACGCTTAAAGTTCGGTGACGATTGTATTATGAGTTTATGTGATTTGATGTACCGAAGGTAGTTTGGAGTCCAGGATGAGATCGGGAACATGACGAGGAGTCTCGAAATGGTCGATACGTAAAGATCGATATATTGGACGACTATATTCAGACAACAGAAAGGTTCCGAGTGATTTGGGTATTTTTCGGAGTACCGGGGAGTTACGGGAATACGGGGAAGAAGTATTGGGCCTCATGGGCGCGCGGCCCCCCTAGCCCAAACTGAATTTGACTAGGGGGCCAGCCCCCTTTCCTCATTTCCTCCCTCTCCTTCCTTCTCCCCTTCCCCCTTCCTTTCCTCCTCCTAGTAGGAGTAGGACCCTTGTAGGAGTAGGAAAGGGGAGTCCTACTCCTACTAGGAGGAGAACTCCTCCTCCTGGCGCGCCCGAGGAGGGCCGGCCGGCCTCCCCCCTTACTCCTTTATATACGGGGGCAGGGGGCACCTCTAGAGACAACAACTGATCTCTTGATCTCTTAGCCGTCTGCGGTGCCCCCTCCATGATATTCCACCTCGATCATATCGTAGCGGTGCTTAGGCGAAGCCCTGCGTCGGTAGCATCATCATCACCGTCATCACGCCATCGTGTTGATGGAACTCTCCCTCGAAACTCTGCTGGATCGGAGTTCGTGGGACGTCATCGAGTTGAACATGTGCTGAACTTGGAGGTGCCGTGCGTTTGGTACTTGGATCGGTCGGATCGTGAAGACATACGACTACATCATCCACGTTGTTCTAACGCTTCCGCTTTCGGTCTACGAGGGTACATGGACAACTTTCTCCCCTCTTATTGCTATGCATCACCATGGTCCTGTGTGTGCGTAGGATTTTTTTTGAAATTACTACGTTCCCCAACAGTGGTATCCGAGCCTGGTTTATGCGTAGATGTTATATGCACGAGTAGAACACAAGTGAGTTGTGGGTGATACAAGTCATACTGCTTACCAGCAAGTCATACTTTGGTTCGGCGGTATTTTTAGATGAAGCGGCCCGGACCGACATTACGCGTACGCTTACGCGAGACTGGTTCTACCGACGTGCTTTGCACACATGTGGCTGGCGGGTGTCAGTTTCTCCAACTTTAGTTGAACCGAATGTGACTACGCCCGGTCCTTGTTAAAGGTTAAAACAGCACTAACTTGACGAAATATCGTTGTGGTTTTGATGTGTAGGTAAGAACGGTTCTTGCTCAGCCCGTAGCAGCCACGTAAAACTTGCAACAACAAAGTAGAGGACGTCTAACTTGTTTTTGCAGGGCATGTTGTGATGTGATATGGTCAAGACGAGATGTGATATAAATTGTTGTATAAGATGATCATGTTTTGTTAAAGTTATTGGCAACTGGCAGGAGCCTTATGGTTGTCTCTTTATTGCATAAGATGCAAGTGTCATGTAATTGCTTTACTTTATCGCTATGCGATAGCAATAGTTGCAAAAGCAATAGCTGGTGAGATGACCATGTGATGACACGTTGATAAAAGATCAAGATGATGAAGATCATGGTGTCATGCCGATAACAATGGAGATCATGACAGTACTTTGGAGATGGAGATCAAAAGCACAAGATGATGATGGCCATATCATGTCACATATTTTGATTGCATGTGATGTTTATCTTTTATACATCTTATTTTGCTTAGATCAACGGTAGCATTATAAGATGATATCTCACTAAATTTTAAGGTATAAGTGTTCTCCCAGAGTATGCACCGTTGCGAAAGTTCTTCGTGCCGAGACACCACGTGATGATCGGGTGTGATAAGCTCTATTCAAATACAACGGAATACTCAGGTTAAACTTGACGAGCCTAGCATATGCAGATATGGCCTCGGAACACTGGAGACTGAAAGGTCGAGCGTGAATCATATAGTAGATATGATCAACATAGTGATGTTCACCATTGAAAACTAATCCATCGCACGTGATGATCGGACATGGTTTAGTTGATTTGGATCACGTGATCACTTAGATGATTAGAGGGATGTCTATCTAAGTGGGAGTTCTTAAGTAATATGATTAATTGAACTTTAATTTATCATGAACTTAGTCCTGATAGTATTTTGCAAATAATGTTGTAGATCAATAGCTCGCGTTGTTGCTTCCCTATGTTTTATATGTGTTCCTAGAGAAAACTAAATTGAAAGATGATAGTAGCAATGATGCGGACTGGGTCCGTGATCTGAGGTTTATCCTCATTGCTGCATAGAAGAATTATGTCCTTTATGCACAGCTAGATGACAAACCTATTGCAGGAGAAGATGCACACGTTATGAACGTTTGGCTAGCTCAATATGATGACTACTTGATAGTTTAGTGCACCATGCTTATCGGCTTAGAATCGGGACTTCAAACACATTTTGAACGTCATGGACCATATGAGATGTTCCAGGAGTTAAAGTTAATATTTCAAGCAAATACCCGACTTGAGAGATATGAAGTCTCCAACAAGTTCTATAGCTAAAAGATGGAGGAGAATAGCTCAAGCAGTGAGCATGTGCTCAGATTGTCTGGGTACTACAATCGCTTGAATCAAGTGGGAGTTAATCTTCCAGATAAGATAGTGACTGACAGAATTCTCTAGTCACCATCACCAAGTTAGTAGAACTTCGTGATGAACTATATTATGCAAGGGATGACGAAAACGATTCCCGAGCTTTTCATGATGATGAAATCGATGAAGGTAGAAATCAAGAAAGATCATCAAGTATTGATGATTAAAAAGACCACTAGTTTCAAGGGCAAAGGGAAGAAAGGGGAACTTCAAAAGAACGGCAAGCAAGTTGCCACTCCCGCGAAGAAGCCCAAAGCTAGACCCAAGCCTGAAACTGAGTGCTTCTACTGCAAAAGAAATAGTCACTGGAAGTGGATATGCCCCTAGATACTTGGCGGATAAGAAGGATGGCAAAGTGATAAAGGCATATTTGATATACATATTATTGATGTGTACTTTACTAGAGTTTATTGCAACCCCTCGGTATTTGATACTGGTTCAGTTGCTAAGAGTAGTAACCCGAAACGGGAGTGGTAAATAAACAGAGACTAGTTATGGGCGAAGGGACGATGTGTGTTGGAAGTGGTTCCAAGATTGATATGATCATCATCGCACACTCCCTATACCTTCTGGATTAGTTTTAGACCTAAATAATTGTTATTTGGTGCCAGCGTTGAGCATGAACATTATATCTGGATCTTGTTTGATGCGAGACGGTTATTCATTTAAATCAGAGAATAATGGTTGTTCTATTTATATGAGTAATATATTTTATGGTCATGTACCCGTGAAGAGTGGTCTATTTATATTAAATCTCGATAGTAGTGATACACATATTCATAATATTGAAGCCAAAAGATGCAGAGTTGATAATGATAGTGCAACTTATTTGTGGCACTGCCGTTTAGGTCATATTGGTGTAAAGAGCATGAAGAAACTCCATGTTGATGGGATTTTGAAATCACTTGATTATGAATCACTTGATGCTTGAGAACCATGCCCTATGGGCAAGATGACTAAGACTTCGTTCTCCGGAACAATGGAGCGAGCAACTAAATTATTGGAAATAATACATACTGATGTATGCAGTCCAATGAGTGTTGAGGCTCGCGGCGTGTATCATTATTTTCTGACCTTCACAGATGATTTGAGCAGATATGGGCATATCTACTTGATGAAACATAAGTCTGAAACATTTGAAAAGTTTAAAGAATTTCAGAGTGAAGTTGAAAATCATCGTAACAAGAAAATAAAGTTTCTACGATCTGGTCATGGAGGAGAATAGTTGAGTTATAAGTTTGGTCTTTATTTGAAACAATGTGGAATAGTTTCGCAACTCACGCCACCTGGAACACCACAGCATAATGGTGTGTCCGAACATCGTAAATGTACTTTATTAGATATGGTGCAACCTATGATGTCTCTTACCGATTTACCACTATCGTTTTGCGGTTATGCATTAGAGACAGCTGCATTCAAGTTAAATAGGCACCATCTAAATCCGTTGAGACGACACCATATGAACTGTGTTTTGGCAAGAAACCAAAGTTGTCGTTTCTTAAAGTTTGGGGTTGCGATGCTTATGTGAAAAAGTTTCATCCTGATAAGCTCAAACCCAAATCGGAGAAATGTGTCTTCATAGGATACCCAAAGAAGACAGGTGGGTACACCTTCTATCACAGATCCGAAGGCAAGACATTCGTTGCTAAGAATGGATCCTTTCTAGAGAAGGAGTTTCTCTCGAACGAAATGAGTGGGAGGAAAGTAGAACTTGATGAGGTAATAGTACCTTCTCCCGAATAGGAAAATAGTTCATCACTGAAATCAGTTCCAGTGATGCCTACACCAATTAGTGAGGAAGATTAATGATGATGATCATGAAACTTCAGATCAAGTTACTACCGAACCTCGTAGGTCAACCAGAGTATGGTCCGCACCAGAGTGGTACGGTAATCCTGTTCTGGAGGTCATGTTACTTGACCATGATGAACCTACGAACTATGAGGAAGCGATGATGAGCCTAGATTCCGCGAAATGGCTTGAGGCCATGAAATCTGAGATGGGATCCATGTATGAGAACAAAGTGTGGACTTTGGTTGACTTGCCCGATGATCGGAAAGCCTTAGAAAATAAATGGATCTTCAGGAGGAATATGGAAACTGATAGTAGTGTTACTATCTACAAAGCTAGACTTGTCGAAAAAGGTTTTTGATAAAGTTCAAGGTGTTGACTACGATGAGATTTTCTCACTTGTAGTGATGCTTAAGTTTGTCCGAATCATGTTAGCAAATTACCACATTTTATGAAATCTGGGAAATGGATGTCAAAACTACATTCCTTAATGGATCTCTTAAAGAAGAGTTGTATATGATGCAACCAGTAGGTTTTGTAGATCCTAAAGGTTCTAACAAAGTGTGCAAAGCTCCAGCGATCCATCTATGGACTGGTGCAAGCATCTCGGAATTGGAATATACGCTTTGATGATTTTATCAAAGCAGATAGTTTTATACAGACTTGCGGTGAAGCCTGTATTTACAAGAAAGTGAGTGGGAGCACTACAGCATTTCTGATAAGTATATGTGAATGACATATTATTGATCAGAAATAATGTAGAATTTTTTGAAAAGCATAAAGGAGTATTTGAAAGGAGTTTTTCAAAGAAAGACATCGGTGAAGCTGCTTACATATTGAGCATCAAGATCTATAGAGATAGATCAAGACGCTTGATAAGTTTTTTCAATGAGTATGTACCTTGACAAGATTTTGAATTAGTTCAAAATGGAACAGTCAAAGAAAGAGTTCTTGCCTGTGTTACAAGGTGTGAAATTGAGTAAGACTCAAAGCCCGATCACAGCAGAAGATAGAAATAGAATGAAAGTCATTCCCTATGCCTCAGCCATAGGTTCTATAAAGTATGCCATGCTGTGTACCAAATCTATTGTATACCCTACACTGAGTTTGGCAAGGGAGCACAATAGTGATCTAGGAGTAGATCACGGGACAACGGTCAAAATTATCCTTAGTGGAATAAGGAAATATTTCTCGGTTATGGAGGTGATAAAGAGTTCGCCGTAAAGAGTTACGTCGATACAAGCTTTGACACCAATCTAGATAACTCTAAGTCTCGATCTATATACATATTGAAAGTGGGAGCTATTAGCTAGAGTGGCTCCATGCAGAGCATTGTAGACATAGAAATCTGCAAAATACTTACGGATCAGAATATGACAGACCCGTTGACTAAAATTATATCACAAGCAAAACATGATCACACCTTAGTACTCTTTGGGTGTTAATCACATAGCGATGTGAACTAGATTACTGACTCTAGTAAACCCTTTGGGTGTTGGTCACATGAGGATGTGAATTGTTGGTGTTAACCACATAAAGATGTGAACTATAGATGTTAAATCACATGGCGATGTGAACTAGATTATTGACTCTAGTGCAAGTGGGATACTGAAGGAAATATGCCCTAGAGGCAATAATAAAGTTATTATTTATTTCCTTATTTCATGATAAATTTTTATTATTCATGCTAGAATTGTATTAATCGGAAACTTAGTACATGTGTGAATATATAGACAAACTAAAGTATCACTAGTATGCCTCTACTTGACTAGCTTGTTGAATCAAAGATGGTTAAGTTTCCTAGCCATAGACATGAGTTGTCATTTGATTAACGGGATCACATCATTAGAGAATGATGTGATTGACTTGACCCATTCCGTTAGCTTAGCACTTGATCATTTAGGATGTTGCTATTGCTTTCTGCATGACTTATATATGTTCCTATGACTATGAGATTATGCAAGCCCCGTTTACCGGAGGAACACTTTGTGTGCTACCGAACGTCACAACGTAAATGGGTGATTATAAAGGTACCCTACAGGTATCTCCGAAGGTACTTGTTGGGTTGGCGTATTTCGAGATTAGGATTTGTCACTCGATTGTCGGAGAGGTATCTCTGGGCCCTCTCGGTAATGCACATCACTATAAGCCTTGCAAGCAATGTGACTAATGAGTTAGTTGCGGGATGATGCATTGTGGAACGAGTAAAGAAGACTTGCCGGTAACGAGATTGAACTAGGTATTGAGATATCGACGATCGAACCTCGGGCAAGTAACATACCGATGACAAAGGGAACGACGTATGTTGTTATGCGGTTTGACCGATAAAGATCTTCATAGAATATGTAGGAGCCAATATGAGCATCCAGGTTCCGCTATTAGTTATTGACCGGAGACATGTCTCGGTCATGTCTACATAGTTCTCGAACCCGTAGGGTCCGCACGCTTAAATTTCGGTGACGATTGTATTATGAGTTTATGAGATTTGATGTACCGAAGGTAGTTCGGAATCCCGGATGAGATCGGGGACATGACGAGGAGTCTCTAAATGGTCGAGACATAAAGATCGATATATTGGACGACTATATTCGGACATCGTAAAGGTTCCGAGTGATTTGGGTATTTTTCGGAGTACCGGGGAGTTACAGGAATACAGGGAAGAAGTATTGGGCCTCATGGGCCAAGTGGTGGAAGAGAGGAGGCAGGGCGCCCGGCCCCCCTAGCCCAAACCGAATTGGACTAGGGGGGCGGCCCCCTTTCCTCCTTTCCTCCCTCTTCTTCCCGCTCCCCTTCCCCCTTCCTTTCCTACTCCTACTAGAGCAAGACCTAACTGAAAATGAATCGAATTGTTGATTGTGTCATGAAGGCCCTTATGCCCACGCCCTAATCTACCCCCCGAAGGACCCAAATTAAAACTTTTATTTTATAGCGAGCGCAATTTCTAGTAAAAAAATCCTGTATCCTTCCACTTAGATCAAAAGGAATTTTTCCAATAGAGATTCCCCACGAGCAGGGGGACAGGAGACGGCCATCTCGCCAGTCAGTTAATAGCCGACCGCTCTACCACTGAGCTACCGAGGAACAAGGGGGATAACTGGTACACCAGAGGTGCGTCCTTCCCCGACCCTGGCCCTGCCACAACATTTGCACATTGTCCTTCAATCATGGTGCAATGAATATCGTAGATAGAGTGATTTCGATCTCATATAGCTAGCTTTCCTTTCAAAGTGAAACGATTTTCCTTTTATGTTGATATATTTGAATTGGATTTTCTTTCACCACTGCTATCATAACGCACAGAAAACACTGACGCGCAATCAGTCAAAGAGGTTCGCAGCTTCTTAGGTTTGGTCGGCTATTATAGGCGCTTCGTTCGCCATTTCGGCATCAGAAGCAGGGCGAGACAACTTTAGCTAGGAGCCTCTTTTCCTTCTGCCCAGCTCCCCGAAAACAACGATTCGAAGGGTATTCAGAAAAACACAAATCTCGTCAACAATACTTTGTCTACCCACTTCTCTTTCAGGAATATGTTTATGCATTTGCAATCTTCTTCTGTCGGTAAGGATTGCACCAGAGAACCTTCTACTTCTAGGAGGAGGAAAGGGGAGTCCTACTCCTACTAGGAGGACTACTCCTCTTGGAGCGCCCTAGGAGGGCCGGCCGGCCTCCCCCTTGCTCCTTTATATACGGGGGCAGGGGGGCACCTCTAGAGACAACAATTGATCTCTTGATCTCTTAGCCGTGTGCGGTGACCTCCTCCATGACATTCCACCTCGATCATATCATAGCGGTGCTTAGGCGAAGCCCTGCGTCAGTAGCATTGTGCTGAGGGAACTCTCCCTCGAAGCTCTGCTGGATCGGAGTTCGTGGGACGTCATCGAGCTGAACGTGTGCTGAACTCAGAGGTGTCGTGCGTTCGGTACTTGGATCGGTCGGATCGTGAAGACGTACGACTACATCATCCGCGTTGTTCTAACGCTTCCGCTTTCGGTCTACGAGGGCACATGGACAACACTCTCCCCTCTTGTTGCTATGCATCACCATGATCCTGTGTCTGCGTAGGAATATTTTTGAAATTACTACGTTCCCCAACAGCGTCGTGGTCGTCTCGCCAACTATTGCTTCTACAACTATCGCTAACGCATAGTGATAAAGGAAAGAAATTACATGGCGTTTGCATTTCATACAATGAAGAGACAACCATAAGGCTCCTGCCGGTTGTCAGATATCTTACAAAACATGATCATCTTATACAATAACGTATATCACATCATGTCTTGACCATATCACATCACAACATGCCCTGCAAAAACAAGTTAGACGTCCTCTACTTTGTTGTTGCAAGTTTTACGTGGCTGCTACGGGCTTCTAGCAAGAATCGTTTTTACCTACGCATCAAAGCACAACGGCGTTTCGTCAAGTTTGCTGTTTTAACCTTCTTAAAGGATCGGCCGCGGTCAAATTTGATTCAACTAAAGTAGGAGAAATAGACACCCACCAGCCACCTTTATGCAAAACTAGTTGCATGTCTGTCGGTGGAACCAGTCTCATGTGCGTGGACATGTAAGGTTGGTCTGGGCCGCTTCATCCCACAATACCGCTGAATCAAAATAAGACGTTGGTGGTAAGCAGTATGACTATCACCACCCACAACTCTTTGTGTTCTACTGCATATCATCTACGCATAGACCTGGCTCGGATGCCACTGTTGGGAAACATTGCATGGAAAACAAAAAAATTCCTACGCACACGCAATGATCTATCCATGGAGATGCATAGCAGTGAGGGGAGAGTGTCTCTACGTACCTTGTAGACCGTAAGTAGAAGCGTTTCACAACACGGTTGATGTAGTCGAACTTTCTTTGCGCTCCACCGATCGAGTACCGAATGTACGGCACCTCCGAGTTCTGCACACGTTCAGCTCGGTGACATCCATCGCCTTCTTGATCCAGCAAGGTGTCGAGGTAGTAGATGTGTTCCGTTAGCACGACGACGTGGTGATGGTGATGGTGAAGTTATTCTCGCAGGGCTTTGCCTAAGCACTGCGAAAATATGACCAGGGGTGTAAACTGTGGAGGGCGGCGCCGCACACGGCTAACATTTGATGTTGTGTATTCTAGGTGCCCCCCTCCCCACATATATATAGGTGGGAGGGGAGGAGATGCAGCCAGGGGGCGCTCCAAGTAGGATCTGAATCCTACTTGGGGTTTCCCCAAGTGGCGCCACCCCCCCCCCCCCCCATTCCTCTTTCCACTGGAGAAGAAAGGGAAGGGGGAAGAGAGAAAGGAAGGGGTGTCGAACCCCCTTTTTTCCTTCTCCAATTCGGCCACCTGGCATGGGGGGCCAAGCCTTGTGGGCTTGTGTGCTCCCCTCTCATGGCCCATATGGCCCATATCTTCCCCCGGGGGTTCCGTAACCTCCCCGGTACTCCGATAAGTACCCAATACATACCGGAACACTTCCTGTGTCCGAATACTATCGTCCTATATATCAATCTTTACCTCTCGACCATTTCGAGACTCATCGTCATGTCTGTGATCTCATCCGGGACTCCGAACAACATTCGGTCACCAAATCACATTACTCATATAGTACAATATCGTCATTGAACGTTAAGCGTGTGGACCCTACGGGTTCGAGAACTATGTAGACATGACCGATACACCTCTCCGGTCAATAAACAATAGCGGAACCTGGATGCCCATATTGGCTCCTACATATTCTACGAAGATCTTTATCGGTCGAACCTTTATGACAACATACGTAATTCCTTTTGCCCATTGGTATGTTACTTGCCCGAGATGCGATCGTCGATATCTACGTACCTAGTTCAATATCATTACTGGCAAGTATCTTTACTCGTTCCGTAATACATCATCCTGCAACTAACTCATTAGTCACTTTTCTTGCAAGGCTTCTTATGATGTGTATTACCGAGAGGGCCCAGAGATACCTCTCTGAAACTCGGAGTGACAAATCCTAATCTCGATCTATGCCAACTCAATAAACACCTTCGGAGATACCTGTAGAGCTTTATAATAACCTAGTTACGTTGTGAAGTTTGATAGAACACAAGGCATTCCTCTGGTATCCAGAAGTTGCATAATCTCATAGTCGAAGGAATATGTATTTGACATGAAGAAAGCAATAGCAATAAAATTGAACGATCAATATGCTAAGCTAACGGATGGGTCTTGTCCATCACATCATTCTCCTAATGATGTGATCCCGTTATCAAATGACAACTCATGTCCATGGTTAGGAAACCTTAACCATCTTTGATCAACGAGCTAGTCAAGTAGAGGCTCACTAGGGACACAGTGTTTATCTATGTATTCACACATGTATTTAGGTTTCCGATCAATACAATTCTAGCATGAATAATAAACATTTATCATGAATAAGGAAATATAAAATAACAACTTTATTATTGCCTCTAGGGCATATTTCCTTCAAGAGGAGGGTTGGTGAAGCGAGTTGATGCAGATTCTCGTAACTAACATTTATAACATCCTAATCGCAAGAATCCCCCCCCCCCTCGAACAGTACGGAACAAAGATTGAAAGCACGGTCTCTCTAAGATTGCACACATGCGAGATCATCGATCTGGCAGCTCTTCATCGTCCAGAACTAGATGCTACTGGAGAACTAGAAGGGATGGAGAAGCCATACGATGTGGAGGAACTTTCCCGGTGGAGAGACAAAGACAGATATGTAAATAGATAGAGAGAGAGGGGGCAGCCCATGAGCAGAAAGATGTGTTCTAGGGGTTTCCCTTGCCTCTGTGTATATATGTGTAAGCCTGGGGTCACAAAATGGAGAGGGGATCTCATCGAAGTAGGTATGGATCATGAGGCGGAATCCTCCTTAGACTCAAACAAGCAACGACATAAGACTTGCCATTTCCAGAAATGCCGAGACTCTTGACGTTTCTTGCTTGGCCCCCAAAGCAACCCTTTGTGCACTGTCCTAAGGCCTTGTGGGCCTTGCCACTTGGCCCGGACAAAGTAGTTGCACACCAATGATCTGCTAGAGTTATTCAGAAGGTTCGGAACCTTCTATTCCCTCCCATGACTTCCCAGAATATTTTCTGGAACAAATGGAACAACCCGAAACTCTTGCGGTGCTCATTCTCTCAAAACTATTTCCATTATCTCTGGAACTTTTCCAGTGACTCTCTCACGATCCTAACCATCTAGTAATCAACAGATTGATGACCCTTAAGTGTGTGACTCTGTAGGGTGAAATATAGACATGTGTATAAAAACTCTTTCCGATCATTCATCAATAACAGAGCCTGGACATCCATATTGACCCCTATACCCACACAAATGATTTTTTAGTGAATCTTTAGTTATCATGTATTATTGGTTTTGCTTTGCGACACTTTTCAAAGCCCGGTGTGAGATATATTGGCATCCCCGTAAATCAACACACGATCACTATGCTGGCTTTCTCGTTATTGGGTTTATTCTCTTTTCTCATTCACGTGGTCCGGCATCCCCGTGAGAAAGTTACGATGTGTTTGGCCGGACAATGATGGATACCATTATACCGAGAGGGTCCTAAGAATATCTCTTCATCGTTGGAGGAGCAAATCTCAA
This sequence comes from Aegilops longissima, assembly GCA_021605205.1. Taxonomy (NCBI): domain Eukaryota; kingdom Viridiplantae; phylum Streptophyta; class Magnoliopsida; order Poales; family Poaceae; genus Aegilops; species Aegilops longissima. The sequence goes on from CM038682.1 coordinate 224,634,020, forward strand.
TCTTGAGCTATCAAGTACCTTCTCATACTTCACTGATGCACCTGTAAGTTGCCGTTATGATCATCTTGTTACCGTTGACGTGAAAACAACCCCAAAGTACATCATCTGGTACGAAGATACTTGATACTCTCATGGTTTAAGAGATTATGCGTATGTTGACTTTTTTGTGTGTTATGAACTATCAACTTGTGACAAAAGGATCTCATTGTATAACAATCAACTTGGGTCAATTCTTTTAACATTGTGCCCTTAAAATTGTCGGCATCATCATTACACTTAACTATGTCCATGGCCAGGAAAATATAACAATTGTGCAACACTTGATCTAGTCCTAGAGACAAGACTAGAAATCTATTTACCGTTTATAATTCTACACGTGCACATGTTTTTTTCCTCTGAGCATCTTAGTCTCCGCAGATTCGAAACCATAGCAGTTATATATAGAATAAAATATAAACATTAATCATAAATTTGAATATAAAAAATTATTTTTATCATTGTCTCTAGGTCATATTTTCAACATGCAAGTCTTCATGTCACTCCGTAAGTTATTCTGTGCTATGCAAGTCTTCATGTCACTCCGTAAGTTTTTCTGTGCCACGATGTCACTCTCTAAATTACTCCCTCCGTTCCCAAATATAAGTCTTTCAAGCGGTTCTAACAAGCGACTCCGTACGGAGCAAAATGAGTGAATTTACACTCTAAATATGACTACATACATTCGTACGTTGTAGTCCATTTGAAATGTCTAAAAAGTCTTATATTTAGAAACAGAGAGAGTAGAAGCGTAAGAAACCTTTTTGTACGCGTGGCATTGTAAAAAAAAAATGGAAGTACCAGAAACTCGGTCTTGGCCCGTGAATACATCAGCGTTGATGATTTCCTGGCCGGTCGCAGCATCGGCACGCACGATACACCTGATTGGTTGATTAATTGATTTGTTAGGTCTTAGGTAAGCGATGGCTGCATCCGGTTCTTGGCCCAAACAAGCTGGAAAGACGATGACGTAACTGATCTGTGTGGCTAGAACGAGGGGATCGTCCCGCCTCCAAAATTTCGCGGTTTCAAATTAGTATACTCGTACTGTCAGTGATGTGTGCAATCTCAAAGTAAACGATTCTGCATACCAAATAAATGCGTAGGAATAATTCATCTCCTTGCTAATAGGTTCCTTTTGCTTTCTTTCTCTTCGTCCTGATCACTCCTAGTTCGCTCTGTCTCCGCAAACAGCAAAAGCAAGCAACTTCGCCGCGCATTACAACCTTTTATAATCCGACGGCTGGACAGAAAAATGGAGAAAATATACATTTGATGGAGTACTAGTTAATGGCACGTGCTTTGCACGTCAAGAAGACGATGGAAGAGGCTTTGCACGTGCTTTCCTCTTGTTCCTGGCCGGTTTAAAATACAAGCCGCTTCCATCGTTTTCTTTCCAAACAGAAATAAAATATTGACCATAATTTACACCTATAAAATAAATACAGGTGTATAAACTTAGACCCATTTCAAACAAGGCCCAAGTCAGAAATCTTGTTCTGCCCAAATCTGTTTAGCTGTACGAATACTCAAAGACCTAGTTATATTTTTTTTCCTTTCTCTTTTTGCTCGTTTATAAAGTTGTATTGGAAGTTTGGAACATAAGTCATATGTTTTCACAAAAAAGAAAGAAAGTATTGGAACATAAATATAACAAAAATATTTAACAGTATTTATTGCGTCGGAAATTATGCACTGCACACAACTTCTTGTAGAGCAGAGACACTGGAATGAAGCATGTTAACAAAGGGATTTTATATATTATAAAGTGAGTAGAGAGATTGAGAGGATTCTGGAATATGATGGGACCCATTTGGCTGCCGTGTCCTTTCGCTCACTGATTTCTTTACAAGGGCTCATGTGTAGCAGCTTTTTGCAGGCCGGCAGAGAGCTAACAAATGTTAGCCATAGGATGCATGAGAACAGACGGCCAGCGTTTCATGGATTCGCTGCATGCTTAACCGTTGGATGCGGCAAATGCATGGTACAGATTCTGTTTATATGGCGGGAAAACCTAGGGCAAGCAAAATTTCGGAGCCCTTTTTATTTTGGCTTTCGATTTTCAATCTTTCATGTATTTTGAATCAAAAATCCGAACTACGTTTCGTTTACATATTCATATTTGTGGTGACCAGGGCTTTCAAATGAGATTTATTTCGAATATGTTTTGATGAGTTTTTAAAATTTTGTTAAGTTTCAACTTCCGAAACTTAGTATGAGCGACCGACAATCACAAGTTTCAGAACCGCGACAGACAAAATCGTAAATTTTAAAAACTAAAATTTAAAATTTGTTGTGCCTTCATGCGGGTTGGGTGTCCCTTGCACTCCTTGTTGAGGAGTTTGGCTGATCCAATCAAGATGAATGATGTCAACCCCCTCTTCCGCGCCTAACTTGACTTTGAATCTCTCACTATGAGAGCTAATCTAGGGGCTAGTTCGGCTACTTAATAAAATTTACGAAAGCCTCGTCTTTCCGACTCAATATATTGCCCTTTGGACTAGGATCTAATGAGGAAGTGAGTGAGGGGAAACGAAACTTAAGTACATACCATTGCCCCAGTCCAATAAATTATGTCATACAGGGACGAACCCTTGAAGGTCGAAACTGCCATACACACGATGTTTCCTGGACGATATGAGCACGACACTCAAATCGAACAGTGTAGCAGTGCTGGCCAGTTGCATCCAATGGTACCTGTAGCATGTCGTCCGTAAATCGGCCGCAGGCTGTCGTTCACGTAGCAGCGCTCGGACAGAAAGAAAACGGGCTATGCTTCTGCTTCCATCAGGATCCAACGACTTTACGGATTACACAACAATCGAACGGCCGGCACAGCTAGGCAGGTGCACGTCAGTGCATCAAGTTTCCGTATATTACATAAGCAATCCAACTACTACATTGGATCTTTCGGTCGATGCCAAAAAGGCAAAAACTTCGTTGTGCCGTACGGACCATTTGTCACGCTAGAGAAGGACCTATTCCAGCAATGAAAACAGATAGCCATGTGTCAACAAAACCACAAGATCCCAGCTTGATTATCCTTTCTTCCCCGCTCTCTCCATGAAGTTTCATGTTGGCATACACATTTGCAGGCCTAGCTCGAACTGGTTCACCACTCCTTTGGTGCTTTGGGCGCCACGAAACAACAGATGGCGATCTTCGGCGGGTAGGTAGGCGACCCGTTCTTCCACACCGGCTGTGATTAGTTAAATAGGACCACGGACAAGGAGGATAAACAAACGTAGCTGTCTGCCCCTGGAGCGGGGAGAAAATCTGGCCGCCCCGCCGCTGGGCCGGAGCCGGCGCCACGTCGCTGTCCGCAGAGTCGCTGTTGCCTGGCAGCACGGCCGCACAGGTGTACTATCACATCGTATCGCCAGAAGGGATATGCGGATATTATTTGTTGTGTACGGCTGCTTGGCCTCTCACCAAGTCAAATGCTTCGAGGTAGCTCGCGTAACGCTAGCGACGAGATGATTGTAGGGTCTCTTTAGGACGCAGGATAGGAAAAATATAGCAATAGGGAAACTTTGGAAATCATCTCGTGGGATTTTATATGAATCTAAAATACAGGAATCATACAATATATTCTCTCCATCACAAATACTACTAGTAAATAATTATTGCAAGAAATATATAATAGCAGGGGAATGCATTCTTTGACATCTTATTTTCTTCCGTACGAATCATATTAGACAAAGGCCCAGCTCTATCGAATCTAGATTGCGCTGTTGCATTTTTTTATTAGAGAATCAGATTATTGGTATGGGAAATAGATACTTCTAGAATAGCATGAGACGGTAGTGGGGATTCAATTAAAAGGCCACTTGGCAGAATCTTGTGAGATGAAAACTTTATCCAACGGATAATATTGTTTGGATCTGCCGTCTCTAAACCGTTGGATGGAGCATATCCAACGGCTGATATTCAAAGTTATGGTGACCCTATATAGTGGTGTAGATAAGATTCTAACTTCTTTTAATTAGATGTATACAGACACAGTTTAGTGTGTTTGTTCATTTATTTCAGTTTATTAAATGTTCAAAACATCTTGTATTTGTGACTCGGCAAGGAGTTGTTTGGATGTTTCGCAGAAATTTTGTAGAAAGAGAGAAAAGAGGAGAGAGAATGAGACATGTTGCATTGGGCATCCTAAGGAAGTGGAAATCTAAAGAAAGAAAGTGGAGACTGAGTTTTTTTCATTCAAACAATATAACAAGGTGATACAATTGCACTTAAAGAATGCCCAACCTTTACACAACATGATGCACACAAGTTAGAGCATCTACAATCGTGATGGACAAATCCGGCCCCTCAAACGCCCGCGGACGCTTTCGCGGGCACTGACCGAGCACCCCTCAAATAATGTAATTCACATCCGGACACCTTAATTATTTTATCTCAAATCCATACAAACTCATGCAACTACGTCGATGCACACACACCGTCCGACTGCTCCATCACTACTAACTAAAGATGATATCGGACTACCATAATTTGGCATGTTTGGCTATGGTGGAGATCATCCACGACTGTCCTTGCCCTTCCCGACGCCCTTGTCGTCCTTCTCGCGGAAGTACCGGTCGAAGACGCAGTATGGATCGAGCCAGATATGCTCGTCGCCGGAGCTGTCCTCGTTGTCACTGTCCGCCTTCTCCTCCTTCAGTGGCAGTCCGGCCATGGCACAGACCACCCGATTCTACTCTCAGGCGAGGGCGCTTGTGTTCCTCCGCTGTCGTTTCTTCACAATCCGGGTGCGGATAGCTTCCTCCTCTGCGGTCGCCCGCGCCGCCGCCTCCGCCGCCTCCATTTCCGCTGTGATACGGGCCTCGGTGGCCCTTATCCGCTGGGAACGCGATGATCCAGCCTCAGAGGACCCGAGCGCCCGTTGAGCAGACGATATGGAGTCACGGCGGATATATCCGTTCGTCGGCCCGGGCGCTGTCCTTCCGGGAGCGGAGGAGTGCAATGCGGACCGCCGGAGACGGCTGGATCCCGCCGGAGGTGAGCTCGGGTGACGGAGGGGAGTGGAGTGAAGTGGCTAGGGTTTGACTCGGTGAGCGGATGGGACGAATATGTGGGGTCGGGTTGGACAACATGGGTCGGGCTCGACATGGCGGGCGTACCCGGGCGCGTTCGGGCGCCCCATATCTGCTCCATATTTAGGCTGGATATGAGGGGTGCCGGTCAGCCCGGGCGTTTGAGGCCCTTTTGAGGCGTCCGTCTGGACCAAAAAATCGTGACCGGTCAGTGACCGGGTGGGCTACCCGGGCATTTGAGGAAGGTTTGGGGCGTCCGACTATAGATGCTCTTACATGCTCAGCTCAACCAAAAAGGAACTAACATTTTACAGCAATGATAAAAAAGCCTAGTTTAAGATGGGGTAGATCATATCTGAATATTACACCGTCATTCATGATTGAAGAAAACATTCTTGATTGTATGCTCCCGATGGATAGACACCATGATAAATAGGTGTATGTCCTCTAGACTCTACAAGATAGATCAAGTACAAACTCATCGCATATATGCATGAATAATCTTCACTAGAGATGAAATGCATTTATTGTTAAAAACTACATCATTCCTGATAAATCACAAAGCACAACATAAGGTATTGACAGTCAAGATCACACCTATGTATTACACGCACTTTTTTAGATTTGAAGCGCAACCAATATCACACAATCAATTGATAAGTCACAAAGCGCAACATAAGAATAAGTGCAAAAATTATATATCATTACCACACAACCAATTGACCAACATATTACAGGCACTTTTTTTTAGATTTGAAGCTATTTGAACTATGACCCACACTGCTGGAGCAAATTTACTCTCAAAAATAAATGTTTAATAGACTCATCATGTTGATAAAAGACACATGGCTTGCTACATTGCCAATTGCGACATTCAAAAGTTATTCCTAGTCAAGATCACACCTCTGTTTAGAAATCATAGAAATATCTTCACTTGAAGAGGTATTGACACAAAACCTGCCGATTTGATGCGAGTTTCCTCGAAACTCATTGGGTACGTTTGACAAATGAATAAGGTTCATACGTGTGAGGAATTTATTTTATGTTGCGAGGTGTGGACTTAATAAATCCTTGCGAAAAGAAATATCACGGCTTGCTTGGCCCATGCATGTGGGACTTCAAAGAATTTATGTCTAATAATCCATATATCCGACAAAGGCTTAGGTATTGCAACACAACTAAGGGTGGCATCTAGTCAGGCATCTTCCCAGAATCTAACCCAATGACCATCCCTAACTAAGGAAGTGTCAAATTAGAAAAGAATTCCTTGACCTTCGTGACGCCATATCAAAAAAGAAAGAATCACGAGGTGTCCAATGGAGTTGAGAAGTGGTTTTAGGACTCATATACTTGTTACAAATGATTTTCTGCCACACTCCATTCTCAATGAGTAATTTATATACCCATTTACTGAGAAGGGCAGTGTTTAAAATATCAAGATTCCAAGATCCACCCTGACTTTTAGGCGAGCATAACACATTTCACCAAGCTAGTCGATATTTCTTGGATTCACTGTCTCACTACAAAAAAGACGGATCTAAAGTAGTCTAATCTTTGCAGACCCCTTTCGGTAAGTGGAAGGAGGTCAACATGTATAACATCATATTGTCCAGGACGAAATTGATCAAAACTAATCACCAACACAAGACAGCGTTCGGTCTTACATAAGAAAGTCTTTTCAAAAGTCTCGCTTCCACGTATTCCCACTCCATGATAGTTAGACACCAAATCAGAATGCCTAGGTACCCAATAGGTAACCCCCTGAGCTGGTAACCAAAAATCACAGCATACTCAGATGCCGAATCTACGACTTCACCAAAGCAGTAAAGTTCACTCTTATGGAAAACTAGTAGAACACCCGTGCCTTGCTACGGGTTATAATGCATATATAAATAAATCAAAAAAATGATTAAGGTCGTCCTTAAGATCGAAGCTCAGTTCTCCCTCATACATCCGAGCATATTTGGACATCAAACAGGCACCCAATAACCTCTCCAAAATATAACCGTCTGGACAGTACAGACTCCCCAAATCAAGATAATATGTGGGAGAAAAATGTGGTTGTCCAGACTCTAAACTATCCGTCATGTTATCTCCAATACACGGGGTCAACACAAAAAAACCACCCCATGATGCACCCTTCCCTTTTTCCTATTGGAACTTCCCTTTTCGCTCTATTTTCCGTCATAGCGTGACATTTCTTGCTAGAGACATCTCCTTTAAAACCAGATGACGCCCACCTCAACTTCACCGTGCATTGCAACAGGGACAATTTTTTTTTGATATTTACAATATAACAGAATGTGTTAACTAACACGTACTATTGCCTCAAAACAACAAATAACTATAGAGATCATTCTCAAAGTTCCATTCAACTTTGCAAATTCACACTGACGTGGGAGGCGAGTGGCATCCTGAACATATTCCTAGTCACCAATAAGCTCCACCTCCAGCCCACACACACCATTCATTGCTAGAAGGGATACTTTTTGTTCTCCTCTTCATCGTCCTCCCCTACACTTTCTACTCCTAGCCTCTTCGTTGATATGTATCCAATATGAAGTATTCGTGCCATGTTTACAATAATTTTATATGGTTTTGGTGCACTTTTATATTATTATTATGGACTAACTTATTAATCTAGTGCTCAGCGCCAGTTGCTGTTTTTTGCATATTTTTTGTTACGCAAAATAAAAAAAACCATACCAAACGGGGTCCAAACGCGATAAAAAATTATGGAGAATTTTCTGGAATATATGTGATTTTTTGGAGAAAGAATAACACGAGACGGTTTAGAAAGTGGAATCTATTAAAGTTTGACAATTACAGTATTGATTATACAAGCAATTTATGCAAGATTAGTACAAGAAAGAGAAACTTCACATACAAATATATTATCTTGAACATCTTTTATGATTGTGAATCCGCATTAATTATTTTTAAACTTGATCAAATTAGTGGAAGTTGGACAAGGAAGACAACGTAATGAGCTATGTTTGGGTATATTTCCATAGAAGTTATATTGTTATCGATCCTCCAACATGTGATGCTTGTTTATAATCTTTGCTACCCAAAAAAAATTGTACTAAGCGGGAATAGTGTTTGTGCATCCAAATTCCTTGAGCCAAGTTTTTTCCATGAGTGTCCACAATGCCTACCTATATAAAATACTACACTGTTGTTCTAACTAAATTTGCATGTGCTATCTCTAAAATCTTCAAATAAATATCTGTTTTGTGTGCCCGTACCGCTCATGGAGCGACGAGGCGGTCAATATCTTCCATGCTAAGTGGGTTATTCTCACGACTAGAGTTTATTTTCTCGTCTTGCACTAGAGGTTGGTATTTGGGATGCCCTGCCCTGTTAAACAAAAACAAAGAAACACATAACACCCCCCCCCCCCCCGACACTCGTAGATTTGGCAAGCCATGACTTGTGTTTGTATGGTTGTGGGGGACACTACTGCAAGATGCTGCTAACGCGAGACTACGATCAGAGACCCTTCGACGAAAATGTGTGCGATGCCATAATCGCAAATGGTGGTGTAAAATATCCGCCACATGTTAAAGCATCACATGTTGATCTATGTTAAAGAAGGTCTATGGCATTACTTTTTGACAATGTACGATACGTGGCATACAGTTGATCCATCCGACCTGTTTGTGATGGAATAAGCCGTGTGTGTTGTGGGCAAACGTTAGTATTCAATCGTTTGCGATTGATGAATTCATCACCGACGGGTTCTCTGGTGTGGTCTGTGTTCATCTGATCATCATCTACTTCTTGTGTTATCTCGATGTTCCTTCTATGCTAAGTTCCACTAATTGATGGCGTTTTATGAACACGCCCCCGTTTTCCGCCATTTCCTCACCTATTTACCGCCACCCAACGATATTGCGCATAAGTCTAGGCGGCGCGCGATGCACGGAGGCGACAAGCGCAGCCTGTAGCACATGCACCTTTGCCAAGCATGACAACCCACCAAAGTGCCGCCTCTGCCATCAACCTTGTCGACGAGGAAAACGAGCAGGCTCACGGCCCGTCGAGGCCGAGGCGCTCCCTGACAATGCGATGGACGACGCCATGATGTGCGTCATCGCCAGGGTTGAGCAGACCTTTGGCGCATGGCGCTTGAGCGCCGCGGATCAAGATAGGCATGTCAGCGCCGACAGACTGCAGCTCGCCGGACAACATGATCGATGGCGCGCCGCAAAGCAAGCTAGGTGCGTCCGCGCTGATAGACCGTGGCTCGCCGCACGGCGAGACCGTTGGAGCGGCGTAGAGCGAGAGGCGCGGCACGTCGCATAGCAAGAGCGGATCCATCGGCGCTTGCCTGTTGTCGACATGGCGTCGCAGCTGGGTACACGTCCCGTCAGTACCCCCATTCCTTGCCAGGAGTGGCAGAGGCCCTCAGCGTCGTACTTGCACCAGAGGCCGGCCGCGCCGTACTTGCAGCGGACGCCCGCCGCGTCGTACTTGCACTGGACGCCCGCCGCGCCGTTCACATGGGTGCCTCCATTCGCCTCGTCCGCGGCCCGCTGGATGCCAACGCGCTGGTCCGTAGGCTCGACCGCCTCCTTGGCCCAGGTGTCCACCTGGGCGCAGTAGAGGAACATGGCCGTCGCATCCTCGAGCTGGTGATCTTCGATGAAATAGCCAACTTGGAGCTTGAGATCACGCTCCAGATGTACCGCGAGCGTATCGATCGCTTGGACGAACGCCTGCATGAGTTCAGTAAGAGCCGAGAGCTATCGTAGGCAAGGGCTGCTGGTCATGGTCTCATGGACGCTTTTTATTTTGTTGAGTCGTTTCGATGTGGATAGCTATGTATTCACAGCCATCATAATATTGCTCTGCTTATTCCTCTGTTTCAATGTGTGTACTCTGTTTTCCGTTATATATATATATATATATATATATATATATATATATATATATATATATATATATATATATATATATATAATATCATCACATATACGTGATGATACTTAACTAATAGGTACAATGCATAAAATTGAAAACGAACAATACTAAAACTAATGATCCCTCCTGGGGTCAGTATTCCTAGCCCCTCGCCAGTAGCTCCCTGGTGTGCGGCGTCTTCCTAGTGCAGAGGCAGTACTTCGCCTCGTCCGCCTCGCAACGCTTGACGTGCCGATCTGCCTCTTGCTGGCGGACGCGCGCGAACGATCTTGCCATTTCGTTGGGCGCCCACCGGAGCTCCTCATCGGTGGCACGCTGGAGCTAATCGGCCCACCTCCATAAAGCGACGAGGCGCCTAGCGCCTATGATCTTCCTCGCGAAGTACCCGTCTTCGTACACCTCCTTGGCACGACGACGCGCCCGCCCCCAAAGCTCTGCGGCCTCCTTTTTCCAGGCGGCATCATGGGCTTCACAGGCCGCCTGGTACCTGGCTTCCTCCTCCGCCATCTCCTTCTTGAACGCCACTTACCTGGTGTCGGTGTCAAAACCGGTGGATCTCGGGTAGGGGGTCCCGAACTGTGCATCTAGACGGATGGTAACAGGAGACAAGGGACACGATGTTTTTACCCAGGTTCGAGCCCTCTCGATGGAGGTAATACCCTACTCCTGCTTGATTAATATTGATGATATGGGTAGTACAAGAGTAGATCTACCACGAGATCGAGAGGCTAAACCCTAGAAGCTAGCCTATGGTATGATTGTTGTTCCGTCCTACGGACTAAAACCCTCTGGTTTATATAGACATCGGATAGGGTTAGGGTTACACAGAGTCGGTTACAATGGTAGGAGATCTACATATCCGTATCGCCAAGCTTGCCTTCCACGCCAAGGAAAGTCCCATCCGGCCACGGGACGAAGTCTTCAATATTGTATCTTCATAGTCTAGGAGTCCGCCAAAGATGATAGTTCGCTATCCGGACACCCCTAGTCCAGACTCCTCAAGAGCTCCCTGAACCAGGCTTCAATGACGACGAGTCCGGCGCGCATATTGTCTTCGGCATTGCAAGGCGGGTTCCTCTTCCGAATACTTCATAGAAGATTTTGAACACAAGGATAGTGTCCGGGTCTGCAAAACAAGTTCCACATACTACCGTAGAGAGAATAACCTTTGCACAGATCTGCTGACGTATTCTGCGGCGTGACATCACACCACGGCCAGGCCTTTATTCGAATCGTTTTTTACTGTCCAGCTCAGCGCGTTTAGCGAGGCGGTTTCCTTGGAACGTCTTATCAAAGCGTAGATCATGCCCCCTTATTCCAGGATTCTCATCAATACGGACGTGGGTAACCCAATCGTGCCCGTTGGCACGCCTCCTCTATCGAAGGCGAGTCCCAATCGACCACGGGGAGGGCTCTCGTTATTTAACCTCTTTATAATGAGACCAAGGCCCTCTTCTTTTTTCCACCCTCCATCGAGTTCGCCTTGCGCTTCGAGTTCTAACACCCAAAGCTTCAGATTTAGGCGCTTTGGACCTTCGACGATGTCTGGCTCCGACCAGCTCGGCCGATGGATATCTTCTTCCGTCACAGAAGAAGATGTGCTAAAGCTGCGAGACGCCAGGTATCTAACTGGCGAGATTTCGCATAGGCTGCCTGCTCCAGGGCAGGTCATTCCCACTCCCGAGCCCGGCGAGAGCGTGGTGTTCGTGTCTCACTTCCTTCGGGGTTTAGGCTTCCCGACGGATCCCTTTGTGCGGGGGCTCATGTTTTATTATGGGCTGGATTTCCATGACTTGAATCCGGAGTCCATCCTCCATATCTCGTCATTTATTGTCGTATGTGAAGCCTTCCTCCATATTACCCCTCACTTTGGATTGTGGCTCAAGACCTTCAAGGTGGAGCCGAAGATGATTGTGGGGCAACAAGCAGAGTGTGGAGGGGCGGTTATAAGCAAGTATGTTGATGCTCTGTGGCCCGAGGGCTCTTTTCAAGAGGAGCTTGGTTTGTGGCATCAGGAGTGGTATATCACCGCTCCCAGGGGCACCAAATGGGTGGCGCCACCCGCCTTTCGCCCAGGTCCACCATAGCGGCTGGCATCATGGGTCAACCGGGGGCTCGACTGGGGGCCGTCCAAGGACGTTCCACTGTTGCAGGGCCGTATTCGAGACCTCCAAGAAAGAGAGATCAATCTGGTTGTAACGGTGCAGGTTATGCTGATTCGGCGCCTTCGCCTCAAGCGAACGCCCCTCCGTCTGTGGGAGTTTAATCCGGAGGGACCACGAGCTCTCCAACATTTTATGGGCGCGACGCCCATGGAGATGTACAAATTGTTCTTCGGATCACAAGAGAAGTGTCCGGACTGGACCGAGGACGCAGGTCTAAGCTGCAATCACCCAGATACTCAAGTAAGTAAACCTGTAACCGGACAGACTGTTCATTCATTTATCATATATATGCCCTTTAAGGGAGCCGTTTCTTGAACAGGAGTGGATAGCCAAGGCAAAGTTAATAAGGTGTCCGGCTCCCCTCCCAGAGACCACGCCGGATCCCATGCTGACCAAGATGTTGAAGGTCACGCCTTTTAAAGAAGGCAAAGGGGGGAGCAGGGGAGCAACTGCCTCCACGAAGGAGGCTTTTGAGGAAGGAGGGATCAAAAGTCCCACCCTCCAAGGAGAGAAGAGGACCGCTTCGGAAGATCCGGAGGTCAAGGCCTCAAAGAGGGGAAAGAAATCTTCGCCAGAGAGTCCGGCGCCGGGAAGTACCCCAGCCGCACTATTTCCCCAAGGGGATCAGCCCTTCAGCGAGCCGTAAGTTAAAAAGAAAGGGTCTTGTAATAAGGCACATCCCTGTATTTATTTCTGAAGATAAGCGAAATTATACCTTGTAGTTCGGATCTCAGCCCTTCTCAGCAGAGCTCGTCTTCGGGGGATCTTCTTCCGGAGATGATGGACAGAGAAACGCCTCCACCTGTCGCACCTTCATGCGAGGCGGACGACTCTGAGGTGTCGTCGCGGAGGGTTTCCGAGTCCGGCGAGGCGGAAGGTCCGCGCCAATCGGCGCGGCGGTCGGAGGAGTGAAGGATCTGCTCGGGCGGCGGTTATCTCGTAAGATCACCGTGCGCTAATGGGTACGGTGATTGATAGAATTGCATCCGCGAGAGAGGATTGCATGAAGCCGTCGAAGCTTCTCGACGGGGTTCGAGGTACGCAAAATGATGTACCTTCGGCGCTTATGCATATAGAATGCGCCTGTATAGATAGTAGCCCCTGAGACTCGGTATGTTGTCAAAATTGACAGCGTGCCGAGGATCATAATCTCAGTTATAACATATCGCCGCTCCTAAATAGGTGGCGGGGCGTCCGGTGGCTAGCCGTACTAATGAATTTGCCGAACTAAAGCGGCAACTTGACGAGGCAGATGCGGACATCGCGCTTGTCAATAAGCGGTTTGACGAGTCACAAGGTATGCGACTTCTTCGCGGACACCTGGTAAGGGAGCTTGACGCCCGTGCCTTACTACTTGTATGCTTAATGCAGGTGGTGCCGCTGCTGTGGAGGAGCTGCAGGCGGAACTCGCCCGAGCTAAAGAGCAGGCCAGAAATAGTAATGCGGCCGTTTTAAGGGCAGCCGAAGAGCTAAAAGCCGAACGGGCTGCTCACTGCCGAAGCAAAGAGGAAATAGCCGATATGGCCATAAAGTTGAAGAATGCTACCGACCGCTGCGGGTTCTTGAAAAGAACGTCAAGTGGAGCAAGAGGACCTGAAAAAGGCCACCGCCGGGTTAAGGATGCCCGCCCGCTATGAGAGCTGCCAAGGAGGAGCTGAGTCAGCCGGGATATTGCGGTGGAAAACCGTTTCGCTTCGGAGGAAATATACGGATCCGGTATGCTCGTTGGACAAGCTGTGGAGTTCGGAGGATGCTTATCTGGACTTAGCGGCGAAGCGCCGCGGACGCGATTGAGCGCCCGAGGCCGAAGGGGCAAAGAAGGAAGAGCTATTTTGGTCGCAATTCCATAGTCCGGAGTGTCCTCTTCATTGACCGATCGGTTGGCGAATGGGCCGAGCTGAATCGATTATCCGGACTAGCCATGAAGCATGTCATGACTCATTTGTGGCAAAGCGGACCCACCAAGAGTTATTTTGGCTTAGTGCAGCAGTTCCTTGGTGCGGTACCGCGTATCGACGCAATGAAGCGGTCGGCGTGTATTGAGGGAGCGCAGATGGCTCTTGCCCGTGTCAAGACATACTGGGCGGAGATGAAGGCCACTGACGTTGCATCCCAAGATTGGACAGAAGTTTAGTACCGCCGAGCACTATTTTGAGGAAGTCTGCAGGCTTCGCTTAATAAAGACGCAGTGCTCGAAGGATATTATGTTTAAATGACATGTATGATTTGTGAAAACAATGTTTTAATATAATATAAGAGCTTTTTATACTTGTGCGTTCAAGTATTGAAATGCCTCCTGTGCGGCCGTTGATGTATATGTGTATATAACCTGAAAGATGGCAGTCTTCGGCTTCAGCCCCCACACACATAGTGCGGGGGTGTTTGCAAAAAAGGCGCATTTTCACACTTAATCCAACGTCTTGGTCCTGTGAAGGAGGTGATAGCGTAGCAAACTAGGCAACCGGACTATAATGCTTTAACACTTTCACTTAGCCATAGGAGCTCGATGGTGGGGCTACCATATAGCCCCTAGGGGCACCGCGCTCTCCCGAATTCGGGGCGCGTATGTGCCTGACCGGGAAATGGCCCTTCTCAATGTGGGGGAATTCTAAACATTCCGCTGGGTCATCGAGTGGTTGACCAGTCTCACGCTATATCATGATAGTCAGTTTTAGCTTTCTCCACTGAGGTGCTCAACCCAGCTCAACCGGGGCACAATCGCAGTGGTTCTCCCAGTGCTACCTTAGCCGATATAACGGAACGTAAGGTAACTAAACATGGGAGCCGGGCAAACCCAACATTTGACCAAAGACATGATTCGGAGCTGATGCATATAAGGCCTAACTCGAGACGCCGAACACTCCTTAAGGTATCCGGTCTTTATGAAAACGGGTAGAATAATGCCCTAAGCCCCTGGTGTCCAGGTACGCGCAAAAATTCTGGTGTGGCCGATGCCAAAACGCCAGCCTCCTCCTCGGTTATAGTAAGAAACCGGGGGATGTGTATCAACAAGAGACAGTAAAAAGGTTTACGCAGGGTCTTAATCTGAAAAGAATCCTTGCGACGGGTCCCTGCTGCACGTCTGCGCCTGTGTCTCCGTTGTGCCGTATCCTGGACGGGTGTAGCATGCTGTTCATTTGTAAAAGAGAAGAACTTAGTTTTAAAAGAAAAAATATCATGCGAGAAATGTACTTTATATTAAATAAACATAGTACGGTTCGGAAGGTGAATAAAATTGAGCTTTATTGTCTCTTGTTGTACGTGTGTGCAGCCCCTTGTATGGGGGTATGCCGCTAGTAGGCGCCGGACTCGTCTAGCCGTGTCCGGGGTTTGAATGACCTATTCCGGTGCTTTGATTAGTGGAACCGGATTGGTGTGGGGCTGTCAAGGCAGTCTCACGTTCTTCCATGCTCGAGTAACACTTAATACTCCCTTTTAATGAGATGATGTCGCGTGGACCGGGCATTTTAAGTGTAAGAGATGCATAATGCAGTATTGCGTTAAAGCGGGCGAAAGCTTCACGCCCCAGTAGTGCTTGATAGCTACATTCGAATGGGGCGATGTGGAAGGTTAACTCTTCGCGGCGGAAGTTGTCGGATGAGCCGAACACAACTTCTAGCAGTAGGGAGCCA